>CAWUFW010001473.1:0-560000 GCA_963921515.1 Calotriton arnoldi | reverse complement strand
GTATGGCCTCAACTTCTTCAGAGCCCAGACCACAGCAAAGGCCTCCCTCTCAATGGCTGACCAACGTTTCTCTCTAGCGGTCAGCCTTCTGCTAATAAAAGCTACTGGCTGATCCTGACCTTCATCATTCAATTGTGACAGTACAGCCCCTACCCCCAATTCAGATGCATCTGTTTGGACAATGAACTTCTTGGAGTAATCAGGACTCTGTAGAATGGGAGCAGTGCACATGGCCTGCTTTAGGTCATCAAATGCCTTTTGACAGCTAACTGTCCACTGAACCTTTTGGGCATTTTCTTGGAAGTTAAGTCATTCAGGGGTGTCACTATTGATCCATACCCTTGACAAATCTCCTATAGTACCCAATCAGGCCTAAAAAGGCTCTCACCTGAGTCTGGGTAGTTGGAGCAGTCCAGTCCATGATGGTCTGGATCTTGCTCTGCAGTGGTTGAACCTGGCCTCCACCCACAAGGTGGCCCAGGTACACAACCTGACTCTGCCCTATCTGGCACTTGGTGGCCTTCATAGTCAGGCCTGCTTTCTGCAGGGCCTGTAAAACATTTCTGAGGTGGACCAGGTGATCCTCCCAGGTGGAGCTAAAGACAGCAATATCATCTAGATATGCTGCACTATAGGCTTCCAGACCTGTAAGGACTGTATTCATCAACCTCTGAAAAGTGGCAGATGCATTCTTCAGACCAAAGGGCATCACCACAAATTGATAATGCCCACTAGGGGTTGAGAATGCTGTTTTTGGCTTTGCATCATCAGCTAGTCTGATCTGCCAGTAGCCAGCTGTCAGGTCAAATGTGCTTAGATACTTGGCTGAGGCCAAAGTGTCTATTAGCTCATCTGCCCTAGGTATTGGATGGGCATCAGTCCTAGTGACTGCATTGAGACCCCTGTAGTCCACACAAAACCTCATCTCTCTTTTCCCACCATTGGTGTGAGGTTTTGGCACAAGGACTACTGGACTAGCCCAAGGGCTATCTTTGGGTTCAATAACTCCCAAATCCAACATTTTCTGGACTTCTATCCTGATACAGTCCCTGACATGGTCAGGTTGCCTATAAATCTTATTTTTAATAGGCAGACTGTCCCCAGTGTCCACTTCATGAGTGCACCAGGTGGTCTGACTGGGTGTCAGTGAGAATATGTGTCTGAACTGATTGAGCACCTGTCTGCAATCAGTTTGCTGCTGGGCAGTGAGGCTGCCTGCCAAGGCTACACCATCCACTGACCCATCATCAGGGTTCTGTGAGAGCAGGTCAGGGAGTGGGTCACTCTCTTCCTCCTGTCCCTCATCAGTAGCCATGAGCAAGCCCATGTCTGCCCTGTCCACATATGGTTTTAACCTGTTGACATGGAGAACCCTGTGGGGACTCCTGGGTGTTCCTAGGTCTACTAAGTAGGTAACCTCACCCTTCTGTTCAACAATGGTATGGGGTCCACTCCATTTGTCTTGGAGAGCTGCTGGGGCCACTGGCTCCAACACCCACACCTTCTGTCCTGGCTGGTAAACAGTCAGTACAGCCTTTGGTCATGCCAGGCTTTTTGAAGTTCCTGGCTAGCCTCAAGGTTTTTAGTTGCCTTTTTCATGTACTCAGCCATCCTGGAGCGGAGACCAAGTACATAGTCCACTATGTCTTGCTTTGGGGGCTTGAGAGGTAACTCCCATCCTTCCTTCACCAAGCACAATGGACCCCTGACAGGGTGACCAAACAAAAGTTCAAAAGGGCTGTAGCCAACCCCTTTTGAGGCACCTCCCTGTATGCAAATAAAAGGCAGGGCAAGAGTATGTCCCATCTTCGCCTAAGCTTTTCTGGGAGCCCTTTAATCATGCCCTTCAAGGTTTTGTTGAATCTCTCAACTAAACCATTGCATTGTGGGTGATAGGGTGTGGTGAACTTGTAAGTCACTCCACACTCCTTCCACATTGCTTTCAAGTATCCAGACATAAAGTTAGCACCCCTGTCTGATACAACCTCCTTAGGGAAGCCCACTCTTGAGAAAATTCCCAGGAGGGCCCTTGCCACCACAGGTGCTGTAGTGGTCCTAAGGGGAATAGCCTCTGGGTACCTGGTGGCATGATCCACTACCACCAGGATAAACATGTGCCCAGCTGCTGTTTGGGGATCCATGGGACCAACAATGTCAATCCCCACCCTTTCAAAGGGAACCCCCACCACAGGTAGTGGTATCAGGGGGCCTTTGTAGTGCCACCTGCCTTGCCACTGGCCTGGCAGGTTACACAGGAGCGACAAAACTCCTTGGTGTCTTCAGACATGTGGGGCCAGTGAAAGTGAGGGACAATTCTGTCCCAAGTCTTGTTCTGGCCCAGGTGACCTGCTAAGGGAATGTCATGGGCTAGGGTCAATAGGAAGCCCCTGAACTTCAGAGGTATGACCAACCTCCTGGTGGCACCAGGCTTGGGGTCTCTACACTCTGAGTACAAGAGTCCATCATCCCAATACACAGTATGGGGACCACTAGCTTTCCCAGCAGCCTCAGCAGCAGCTTGCTGTCTGAGGGGTTCAAGAGAGGGGCAGCTCTGCTGCTCCTGGCTCAGATCTGCCCTGGAAGGGCCCTCTGTCCCCAAGAACTCAACCTGGTCAGGTTCAAGCTCCTCTGGGACAGTTCCTTCCTCAGGACTGAGATCATCCCCCTCAAGAGACTGATCTTCCTTCTGAGCCAAGGGGGAAGGCACTGCCTTTACCCTACTACTCCTCTTCTTGGAGGGCACTTGGTCCATTATTCCAGAATCCAAGGCCTGTTCAGTGTTAGACATTTTGGCTCGTGACCTGGTCACAGCAAACACATCTGCAGGGATGCCCAGCATTTCTGCATGGGTCCTGAGCTCCACTTCTGCCCAAGCTGAAGTTTCTAAATCATTGCCAAGCAAGCATTCAACTGGTAGGTCTGCACTTACCACAACCTTCTTAAGGCCAGTTACCCCTCCCCAGGAGAAGTTAACAACTGCCAGAGTATGGTCTGTTCTGACATTGCTAGCATTGGTCACTTGGTACATTTCACCAAGTATAATCTGCCAAGGATTCACAAGGTCTTGTGTCACCATGGTGACACTTGCCCCTGTGTCCCTAAATGCCAAAGCCTCTTTTCCATTGATTAAGGGCTGTTGTCTGTACTTGCCCAGATTACTGGGACTCACAGAGGAGGTCACATCCATGCCTCCATCACAGACTAGGACAGCCTGAGTGAGTTCTCTGACTAGGTCAGATCTCATCTCCTTACCCAGGGTCAACCCTACTAAACCCTTGGCTTGTGTAGTCCCACCACCAACTGTAACTGCACTAGGGGGAGCAGGTGCCTTAGGGGCATTGGTGGGGGCTGGAGTAGAGTCTTTGGACTTGGTGCAATCACTGGTCCAGTGGGTCTTTTGCTTACAGACCTTGCACCATGGTTTCTTTTGGCCTTTCCCTTTGTTAGACTGGGAATCCCCACCTGAAGAAGATTTTTGGGGACCTTGTGAAGACTTCTGGTCTTTACCCTTCTCCCCACCCTTATCAGAGTTCTTAGAATCTTGCTTCTTTGGGTCACCACCTTGGTTCTGTACCTTCTGCCTCACCCTGGTTCTGACCCATTTGTCTGCCTTCTTTCCCAATTCTTGGGGAGAGGTCAGATCAGAGTCCACCAGGTACTGATGCAACAGCTGATTTTGACAGTTATTGAGAATCTGCTCCCTCATGATAAGATTGTACAATCCTGTGAAGTCACACACCTTACTGCCCATCAACCAACCTTCCAGAGCCTTAGCAGAACAATCCACATAGTCTACCCAGTCTTGAGTCTGTGCTTTTTGGGTGTCTCTGAACTTTAACCTGTATTGTTCAGTTGTTAGGCCAAACCCATCAATCAGAGCACTCTTCAAGACTTTGTAATTGTCAGCATCCTCTTCTCTTACAGTGAGGAGCTTGGCTCTACCTTTGTCTGCAAAGGAGAGCCACAAGATTGCTGCCCACTGCTCCTGAGGGACCCTCTGTACTTTACAGGCCCTCTCCAGAGCAGTTATCCATTTGTGGATGTCATCCCCACTCTGGTAGGGAGGGACAATCTTGCTCAGGTTTCTATGGTCATAAGACCTTTCCCTATCTCTGGGGAAATTGCTGCCACCATGGGACTCTAGTCCCATCTTTTTCTCTCTTTGTAGAGATCTAGGGACTCCCTGTCTATAGCCAACTGCTGTTTTCTGAGCTCAAGCTGGGCTTGCTCATACTGAATCAGTCTCTTTCTCCTGTCATGAGAGGATTCTCTCCTATGAGAAGAGACAGAGGTCCCTATTGAGGTGTCAGAGTGGTTAGACTCCTGAGAAGGAGATCTAGACCTTCTGGGCACACTCACAATTCTTCCTGGGGGGGACAAAGGGGAGGTCATTCTGATCCTCCTCCTCCACAGGAGGAATTGGGTTCTCCAGGTAAAGGTCATTTTCACCTTCCTGGCCAGTTTCAGAGGGGGGGCCTGGGTTTCTTCACCCCTGACCCCTTCCTCATCTTCTGCCCCACCCTCTCTGCCTACCCCTTCAGACCCTAGGGGTCTGCTGAGATCATCAGCTAGTAGCACCTCCCTGAGGTGTTGGGTGCTGGCACTTTTGCCTGCCTTCAGCTTCCTAGTATTGCATAATGCTCTCAATTCCAAGAATGGGAGTTTATCATAATTGGAGGGAAGAAGCCCACTGGCTTCTGGCAAGGACTCACTGGGTCCTGGCTTTGAAGACATTACTAGTGAGGTGTGGTGTATGCACTACCTACTCTAGTGTGGCATACTAAACTCTCTTGAGTTGTAGAAAGGGTGTGCTATCCCTTAACACACAACTCTAAGTTCAGTAGAACTTACTGTATACTAAGCTTGATTTATATGTACCTAAGGTACCCTTAGTGGTTTTCAGTTGATTAATTCAATTGAGATTATCTGGTAAAACAATAGCAAGCTGGAATCCCACACGCTGCACACCAATGTGAGAAGTTGGCCTGGTATATGCTGTCCACTAATTATAGTGGGCACCTTGCACCAGTCCAAACAACCCCTTATTGGAGATAGGTTAAAGACAACCTTTATTGAAAGCTATCCTAGTGGTAGCTATGGAGAGCAGCCTTCAGGCTAAGTCTTGAAGGAATGTAAAGCAGCTTGTTTTACCAGTCTATAATCTCTTGAGTGACCAAATGAAAGAGGACCACACCAGGTATATATTTAAAATATATGTATTTATTGCAAAACACACCCCTCTAGTCTCTTTATGAGGCTAGAGTTCGAAGTACATAAGTTATAAGTTAGTTATCAACAGTAATAGCACAAATACACGTTTGAGCCCTAGGGGAGTACCAAACCATATACCAATAAAGTGGTATAAGAACCACGACTGAGCTAGACACAGGGCCTAGAGCCTGTAGAAGTGCTTGGACCACAAGGAACCACCCAAGGTAGTGACACAGGGGACCCATGGGGGACGCGTGCAGTGTGAGAACACAGCCGCGAATCGCCATTGACTTCTATGGGGAAAGTCGCGGTTGGAATTTTAAAGAAAAGGGACACTTAGAGGAGGACTTGGAGCAAACCCTTTTAGAACTGGGTCGTTCTAGAGTCTATACCCATGGGAGCACCGGAGTACTCGAGTTACCTCACCCAGGGAAGCCGGGTGCATAGGTGTCTTTCGGGGTCGGGTTTCGTCGTCGTTTTCAATGGCGATCTGCTGCAAAGTGCTGCTGGCGGCCAAGTTGAAAGTGTTCGGGTGGATCCAAACGTGGATCGAAGATCTGAAGAACCTGAAAGCAGAGGGGACAGAGTCTGGGTCACTAGCCAGTGACCAGGAAGGCGATGAGCAGATGCCCACCGATGTCGAGTGCTTCAGGTAGGTTGACGGTCGTCTTGACTCTTCAGCCACGAGGTCCAGGAGGCGTTGACGATGACCAGGAGCTGGATTCGAGCTGTCCCACGACGTCTGTCGATTACTGAGGTGTCGGCGACCGGATTGGACCCAACAAGCCTTGGCAACGGCAAGTCTCATGGAAATAGAAGAAGGACGGTGGTGCAGACCAGCAAGGTCTGAGGGACTCACCCAGCAAGGGTAAGTCAGGGCACGCCTGGAGCAACCAGGGAGCCCAAACAGAAGAAGATTGGCCTTCGGGAGGGCCTACTAGCCAATGGACTAGCGACCGCGAAGGAGCCTCAAGTGGACGCACTTGGAGCTGGCTCACGGGACACTCGTGGAGTGGAGGCCAGTGATCTTCGGTGCAGTCAGTGTTGGAGGCGGGGGCTACTCGGAGCCCAAAGCACAACTTTGTGGAATCCCAGGAAGAGGATGCACTTGCAAATGTGCTCGGTGTCCAGGGGTCACGGTTCCACGTTACCCACGACAGCTACGGGCCTCAGCTTTGCTGGGGACTCAGGGCAGCCTCGGGGAAGTCTGGAAATCTACCTCTGGTGATGCAATGACTTCGGCGTCCGGCGGGAGCTTTGGCGATGCAGACCGGACAATTGCTTCTTTGGTGCCTGCCAAGCAGGGGAGTCACTCCTTGACCCCAAGGGAGATTCTTCAGTCCTCTAATCTTAAAGTAGAGCGTCGAAGGTCCAGGATTCTGTGTCAGAGTTTTGTCCATGTAAATCTAAAGTCCTAAGGACTGGGGTCCCATACTTATACCAAGTTAGGGGTTGGACATACTCTGGGGACCCACCTATGGGAGGGTCAGGGCAGAGGGGTGGTTACACCCCTTTCCCTTTGTCCAGTTTCGCGCCAGAGCAGGGGCTGGAAGCCCCTGAGCCGGTTTGAACTGGGGTATGCACAGGGACACCAAATGTGCCCCCAGTGCAGGACTTCAAAGCACCAGAGAGTGCTCCCGCCCAGCCCCAATACACACTATCCTGTCTGGGGAGGTGGTTACACCTCCCTGGGACAGGAAACCTATTGTCCAGGCCTCCCCTGCCGGAGTTTCGGTCAGCAGCAGGAGGCCAGACTCGTGTCTGTGGCAGCGGCATCCATTTTGTGATGCCAGGGCTTGGAAAGAAGTTACCGGGCAGGCCGGTGTGTACATGTCTCTCCCTCTAGAAGGGTGGAATGCTACCCCCGCCACCAGAACTGGCGGGGGGTAGTATTCCAAGATGTTTGACACCAAACACGACATGTTTCCGTGCAGCCATCCCAAAGTTAGCATTTAACGCGAGGTTATAATGCGCTTAAGAGTATATGGTCAGGCTGCACTACAAACAGCATCAGAGAAGGGTCTCCGAACGCTGCAGAGGGGCCCTGCTCATGCAGGGGCACCCTCTCACATAGGAACCACGCACTCTGCCTTCAGGATTGATAAGGCCTGCCATAGGAGTGACTTATAGGTTTATATGTGTGTATGTATGTAGTGATATAGGTAGCCTATATCACAGTAAGGGGTGCATGCACCACCTTACCCAGGCTGCAGTAGCAGACCTGTGGTGTCCTTTGGCTGGTCTTCCAGGGGTGGCACAATACATGCTTCAGCCCCTGGCAGGCCTCTGAGGTACCTATGCCCTGGGTACATAGTATACCATATACTAGGGACTTATAAGGGCACTCCAGATTCCAATCAGAGATGTGCCTAAGGCACATGGAAACCATTTTAGAGAGGAAGCAGCTAGGCTGGGGTTCTGATTAGCAGGGCCCCAGCCAGACTAAAGTCGAAAAACAGTGAAGCATCAGCAAAAAGTGGGGGTACCCATGTGAAGCAGATCCTACTCTCCTACATATGCTTCTGAAAAAAAAAGCTTTGCGAACCAGCCGTCACTCTTCTGTCAGTGATTTGCCTCCATGGGCGTACGAAGTGTGGGGGACGCGGGGATATACCCCTCCCCCAGATCTTGTAGTGGGAGGGACACGGGGACAAGAGTGGAGGGGACAAAAGAATTTCCCCTCTCCAGTGGCACGTCAAAGCACTAGTGCTTTGACGTGCCAATGGTCCTGCACTTGACTTGTGACCTTCTCTTTTGTTGTGCTGTAAAGCTCCAGGAATTTTTTCACTCCTCATCCTCCCCGCCACCACTGCCTGCAGTCTGCACTCCTAGGACAAAGGAAAAGAGGTAGTTTGTGGATTGCTGACTGCATCCTGGCCCTCAGCTGGGACCCTACTTTATTTGACTGTTTCACACTGCGAAATTCAACCACTCAAAGCCTAATGTTTTGTTAAAATTTTTATTTTGAGCAGTTGAACCTCACCCTGGAACATGAGAACAATTAGCATCAGACATAGTCTAAGCACACATCTTGCGTTACGTTGTGTCAAATGTGTCGGTTTGTCCTAAACTTTACACAAATAAGTTAAATGCCGCTATTTTGCCTTATTTCTTTTATAGCGCTTCTCAACCCAATCCAGGGTGTCGGAACCCTTTACATCACGCATACACATTATACATTGACAATAAATCGTGTGTAGATCAATTTACAGGATGTGTTACATAAGATAGTGAGGGTTACAAGGTGTAGGAGTCACATGTTCTTTCCTTCATAGTTCACTGTGCTATATTAGAAGGATTACAATTTATGAACTGCAAGGGTCTAAAGGATCTCTGTGTTAAAAGCAATAACCCACTTACCCATCTTCATAAAATAAAAATCCGTCATCTGTGTGACACATGATGTGCTTTGCGGAAGACATATTAACCCTCTATGCTACTTTGATTCAAAACTGGTACTAGGCAAAACACCTGTCTCTCCAGCAAGTGCATTAACCTCCAGAGTTATCTAACCATTATTATTTCCTCAGATTTACTCGGTACATATAGAGACATGCAGCAGATGCCTTAACCCCATAAGATATTTTAAAATGCAGACTTTGCAACCAATTAAGCTCAACGGATATACTGTCACGTTTCTCCTTGTTGCCAATTTCTTTGTGGCAAAGTTTTTATGAATAAATGTATAAGTGGAGACCTAGATGTTACGCCGGAGGTTGCATCACTTTTGTGGCACAACTCCGACGCAAAATCTAATTTGTTAAATATTTTAATGCGCTCAAATGTACTCATGATAGACCTGCTTAACATCTGTGAGGTCTTAGAATCTGATGTCTTTTTTTGTGATATCACTTCCTGGGAGGTCACGTGCAATGTCACGCGCTGTGATGTCACTTACATACTGCCTAACTTGGTTAGTGCCCCACTTCTTTTTTAGGACTTGTGCTCTGGTGGGAGAAGTATAATGGAGAACTGGTGTTGGTGGTTGTAGGAGGCTGGCTTAGTATATGGTGCACACTCTCAGGAGTGAAGCACCTTGCGCTAATCCAGACAACCCTTTATGGTGATTTTAGTGGTCTTTGATAACCATAGAAAGCTCTCAAAATGGTAGCCGTGAGTGGTAAGCAGCTTGTTTTACCACATTTAATCAACAGTGTACATTAGATGAAAAAGAACCACACAATGTTTTATAAATGTAAGTCTATTACACAGCACAGTCACTAACACATTGGTATATCTCCTACCCAGAGATATCAACAATACACACAAGAATACTCCCGTAGACGACAATGGAGAACTTTGAAGAAGATGCCTCTGGAGAAGCCTGTGAAGGAGTCCAGTGGAATCCAAGAGTGGGTTCTTGAAGAAGAGAGCCTGCAAGCAGAGGGGACAGAGTCTATGCCACTTGGAAGTGACCAGGAACCACAGAAGCACAATGCCAACTGATGTAGGGAGGTTCAATAGTGAAGACGGTGACCTTGTCGCTGCCGCTGTGAGGACCAGGCAATGCTGAGGAAGACCAGGAGCCGTGCAAGAGCTGTCCCGTATCGGATGTTGGTGTTCAGGTGGTTGGTGTCCGGCGGGAGCACCAACAAGCCTTGGTAGCCGCAACTGGTGTGCAAAGCGAAAAGATGCAAACATTGGGACCAGCACGGTCTAAGGGACTCACCAAGTGCAGGAGAGTCAGAGCAGGCCTCGTGCAAGCAGGGGAGCACACTGAAGCAAAGGGGGACCCTTGAGAGGACCCACAGGCAGAGGGCATAGGAGTCGCAAGATGACCTCAGGCAGCTCGCCAAAGATGGAGACCCACGGTGCTGAGGATGCAGTGAGGAAGTCCGATGACATCCAAGTGTCCAGACGGTCGAAAAGTGTCTTGGTTTTAGAGGGTAGTCTTGTTCCACGACGCATCTGAGGACCCACCCACAGGGGTGCCCTTAAGTACCCTAGGGAAAGGGTTGGAACGACTCGGGTATCCCTCCTAGAGGAGGGGCTAGACAGAGGGACGGATGCTCCCCTGTCCTTTGTCAGGTTTCGCGCCAGAATGGGAACCAAGGGTTTCTGAACTGGCTAAAACCAGGGTATGCAAGGAGGGCACCAAATTTGCCCTTCAAAGCAGTCTGGCACCGTTGGAAAGAGCTCCCACCCCAGCCCAATTCACTAAGTGCTGTCTGGGAGGTGGTCACACCTCCCTGTGACAGGAAACCTATTGTTCTACCTTCCCCTGCTCGAACTCAGCTCAGCAGCTGGAGGGCAGAATCGTTTCTGTGGTCGGCAGCAGCACTAGCTTGCTGGCAGACTCTGAAAGGCTGTTAGCAGGAGTGCAGGAGGGTCCCCTAAGGAGCTGCCAGTACATGGGATCATATTTCCAGCACTGGAATTGGTGTTGGGGTATGATTCCCACATGTTTGATACCAAACATGACTAGGTTCAGTGCAGCTCTTATATAGTTAGACATCTTGTAATGACTGATGTTTCCACTATATACCTTAAAATGGCTGACCGCACTTACAAAGCCTGGAGAACAGACTCCGGGGTTTGTAGGGGTGTCCTGCTCATGCAGGGGCACCCTCACACTTGTAACCACGCACCCTGCCTACCACAGGGGTGACTTATAGGTTTTAAGTAGAGTGACCTCAGATATAAGGAAACTTATATCTGTCGTGAGAGGTGCAAGCACCATCTCACACAGGCTGCAATGTCAGAGTTTAAGTGGACTCCCATGGGTGGCACAATACATGCTACAGCCCATGGGAGACCCCTGGTGTACCCAGGCCCTGGGTACCCTGGTATCATATACTAGCAACTTATAAGGGTACACCAGTAGCCAATTGTGGATGTACCAAAGTACTCAACAGAGCCAATTAAGGGGAGAGATCACAGTTGCCGGGGTCCTGATTAGCAGGATCCCAGCAGACTACAGTCAAAACACACTGACACCAGGTAAAAAGTAGGGGTAACCATGAAAGCAGATCCTACTTTCCTACACAAACCCCCCACCCCGCCAAGGTAAGGACATGAGACTAACCATTGCCCAGTTGAGCCTACATTTCTAAGTGGAAATATCTGGAAAGTCCATCTGCGTTGGCATGGTTACTCCCAGGTCTATATTCCACTGAAAAGCCCATTCCCTGTAGGGAAATGGACCACCTCAAAAGTTTGGGGTTTTCACCCTTCATCTGGTGAAGCCATAAGAGAGGCTTATGGTCTGTCTGAACATTGTAGTGAGTGCCAAACAGGTATGGCCTCAGCTTCTTCAAGGTCCAGACCACAGCAAAGGCCTCCCTTTTAAGAGCTGACCAACGCTTCTCCCTGGGGGATCAACCTTCTGCTTAGAAAAGCTACTGGTTGATCCTGGCCCTCTGCATTAAGCTGTGACAATACTGCACCTGTCCCTATCTTAGAAGCATCTGTCTGGTAAATGAATGGTTTGGAGTAGTCAGGACTTGGCAGAATTGGAGCAAAACACATGGCTTTTTCAGGTCATCAAATGCCTTCTGTCAGCTAACTGTCCACTGAACTTTCTTAGGCATTCTTTTGGAGGTGAGATCATTAAGGGGTGTCACTATGGATCCATAACCCTTAACGAATCTTCTGTAGTACCCAGTCAGGCCAAAGAAAGCTCTGAACTGTGTCTGGGTAGTGGGAGCAATCCAGTCCATGATGGTCTGAATTTTGCTCTCCAATGGTTGAACTTGGCCTCAAGCTACAAGGTGGCCCAAGTACTCAACTGTGCTCTGTCCTATCTGGCACTTTGTGGCCTTGATAGTGAGGCCTGCCTTCTGCAGGGCCTAAAGTACATTTCTGAGGTGGACAAGGTGATCCTCCCAGGTGGAGCTAAAGACAGCTATATCATCTAGATATGCTGCACCCCAGGCTTCCAGACCTGTTAAGACTTTATTCACCAGCCTTTGAAATGTGGCAGGTGGATTTTGCAGAACCAAAAGGCATCACAATAAATTGATAATGCCCACTGGGGGTTGAAAATGCTGTTTTGGTTTGGCATCCCCATAGAGTCTGACTTGCCAACAACCAGCAGTCAGGTCAAACATACTGAGTTATTTGGCAGAGGACAAAGTATCAATCAGTTCATCTGCCCCTGGAATTGGATGGGCATCAGTCCTAGTGACTGCACTGAGGCCTCTATAGTGGATATGTGACGTTACATCGCATGCCGTTGCAACGCCAAATTTTACCCCGACATTCTGTCGGGGGGGCGCTGGAAGTTGGAATAGATTAATTTTCTATTCCAACTCCAGTGTGTGCAACAGTAGAGAAGGTGTTGGAGTTAAATCCAACACCTTCTACCCACTGCTGCACACCTTTTTGGTTGCAACGGCATGCGATGTAACTGCATGCGTTGTAACGGTTGAGTTGTAAAGGCTGCTCCCCCTCTATAGTCAACACAAAACCTCTTCTCTCTCTTACCATCCTGGGTGTGAGGTTTTGATACAAGGACTACAGGACTAGCTCAAGGGCTATCTGAAATCTCAGTGACCCCCAACTCCAGCATCTTTTGGACATCTGTCCTGCTGCAATCTCTGACATGGTCAGGCTGTCTGTAAATTTTGCTCTTCACAGAGAGGCTGTCACCAGTGTCCACCTCATGGGTACACCATGTGGTTTGACTGGGTGTCAGAGAAAGAAGACCAGGACACTTAGTGAGAACCTGTCTGCAATCAACTTGCTGTTGATCAGTGAGGCTGTCTGCCAAGTCTACTCCTTCAACTGATCCATCAACAGGATCCAGAGAGAGGAGATCAGGGAGGGGAGAGGATCACTCTCTTCCTCCTGTACCTCATCAGTGGCCATGAGCAACATCATGTCAGTCCTGTCAACAAAAGGTTTCATGCAATACACAAGAAGTACCCTGTGGAGACTTCAGGGAGTACCTAGGTCAACTAAGTAGGTGACCTCACCTTTCTTTTCCAGTATGGTGTGGGGGCCACTCCACTTGTCTTGGAGACCTGCTGGGGCCACAGGCTCCAACACCCACACTTTCTGTCCTGGCTAGTAAACAATCAGTACAGCCTTTTGGTCATGCCAAGCTTTCTAAAGCTCATGGCTGGCCTCAAGGTTTTTGCTGGCCTTCGTCATGTGCTCACCCATGCGAGAACGCAGGCCCAGAACATAGGTTACTATGGCCTGTTTAGCAGGCTTGAGAGGTTGCTCTCATCATGTCATCTTTGTCGGCTCTGTCTCTAGCGCTGGGAGGCCTTTGGTAGCCATGCGCTTTATAAGTGTATACTCACTCACTCACTCATCATACTTTGACTAGACATAATGGACACCTAACTGGATGTCAAACAGAAGTTCAAATGGGCTGTAGCCCACCCCTTTCTGAGGAACCTCTCTTTAGGCAAAGAGAAGGCAAGGTAGCAAGACATCCCATTTTTTTGCCTCAGCTTTTCTGGGAGTCCCATGAGCAAACCTTTGAGGGTCTTGTTGAACCTTTCAACAAGCCCATTGCCATGTGGATGGTAGGGTGTGGTAAACTTATAGTTAACACCACACTCTTTCCACATAGCAGTGATGTGGGTAGACATGAAGTTAGTACCTCTGTCTGACAAGACCTTAGGGAACCCAACTCTGGAAAAGATTCCCAGGATGGCCCTCGCCACTACAGGAGCTGTAGTGGTCCTAAGGGGAATAGCCTCTGGATATCTAGTGGCATGGTCCACCACCACTAAGATAAAACTATGTCCAGATGCTGTTGGGGGGTTTAAGGGACCTACAATGTCTATCCCTACCCTCTCAAAGGGAACCCAAACCACTGGTAGTGGGATTAAGGGTGCCTTTGTAGTGCCACCAGACTTACCACTGGCTTGGCAGGTAACACAGGAGCGACAAAACTCTTTGGTATCTTCAGACATGTAGGGCCTGTGAAAGTGAGGGTCAAGCCTGCCCCAAGTCTTGCTTTGCCCAAGATGTCCTGCAAGGGGAATGTCGTGTGCCAGGGTCAATAAGAATGTTATGTTATGTTATGTTATTTTGTTCTTATATAGCGCATGTATACCGACAGGTCTCTTAGCGCTTCGGAAGAAGAAAAAACAGCATCAGGGCAGGGTGGTCCCCATGTTACTAAGAAGAATTAGGTCGTGTCTAGAGCTTCCCTGAAGAGAATGGTTTTAAGCTGTTTCCGGAAGGGGAGCAGACCAGGTTCTTTACGGAGGGTGTCGGGCAGCCGGTTCCAGAGTTGTGGCAGGAGGACCGAGAAAGCTCGTCCTCCCTTAGAAGCGAGATTACCCCGCGGGCAGACCATCTGGGCGGCTTCTGTTGAGCGAAGCGCCCGCCCAGGCACATATTTGATTAGGCGTTCCCTTATGTACCCTGGGGCGTGTCCATAAAAGGCTTTATGGGCAATACAGAGTCCCTTGAACTTCGCTCTTTGCCTAACCGGCAGCCAGTGCAATTTGCACAGCAAAGGAGTGGCATGAGTTCTTCTGGGCAGCCTGAAAATCAGCCTGGCAGCATCATTCTGTACCACCTGTAGCTTATTCATAAGTTTCTGGGGGAGCCCGACATAAAGCGCATTGCCATAGTCGAGTCGCGAGACGATAGTAGCTAATACAATGGTTTTCAGAGATGAAACTGAGAGCAGTGGGACCAGCTTCCTCAGCTGTCTTAGAAGACCAGTGCAAGTGCCCACTACCGAGTTGACTTGGTTAATCATGGAGAGCTCGGAGTCGATCTTGATTCCCAAGCTTTTTACCACTGGTGCTGGGCTGGGACAGGCCCCCAGCTCTTGGGGCCAAAACAAGCCGCTCCATGGGTTATTTTTTGCCGGAATTGCTAGGACTTCGGTTTTATCAGGATTAATTTTTAGGGAGTTTGCAGTCATCCAGTTTATTGTGAACCTGAGGATGTTCTGGGCAGACTCTTGGGCGCAGACCGAATTATCGATCTTCAGGATAAGCTGGGTATCGTCTGCGTAATTGAAGACCCGGCATTCCATTTTGGATAGTGCGGCCACCAGGGGCTGCAGGTATATATTGAAAAGGAGCGGGGACAATGCGGAGCCCTGGGGGACCCTGCAAGAGATGTTACCCTTTTCCGATACCTGATCGCCAAGTTGAACCCTCTGCGAACGTCCTGATAGGAAGGATTCTAACCAATTATAGGCGTGCCCCCGGATGCCCAGGTCCGATAGCCGGGTCAGTAGTATTGTGTGGCTGACCGTATCGAACGCCGCCGAAAGATCTAAAAGAATCAGGGCGCTCGACTCTTTGTTATCGGCTTTTATCCTGAGATCGTCGAGTACCGATAGCATTACTAGCTCCGTACTATGGTGGGCTCTAAAACCAGCCTGGCGGGGTTGGAGTAGCTCGTGTTCTTCCAAGAACACCGAGGTTGTTTGCAGGACATGTCGCTCCACAACCTTCGCCAGAAACGGAAGCTGAGAGATAGGTCTATAATTTTTAAGCTCGGCCTTGTCCGCTCCTAGTTTCTTTAGTAGAGGAGTAACTCCAGCCTCCTTCAAATTGGAGGGGACTTGACCAGTCGCCAAAGAATTGTTGAGGAGGGTAAGAATCTGGCAGTCCAGGGCCGGAAGGGCCATTCGAAAGATCCTTGGCGGACACGGGTCGGCCGGGGAGCCTGATTTGGTACTGTTCATCAGGGACGTCAGAGATTCTAGGTCTAGTGGAGGGAGACTGGTCAGGAACTGGCCGGGAGGGAGCTGGGGTGTAGACAGCTCCATGGGGCTCAGGGTAATAGGAGTTTTTCCAATCTCCAGAGTGATATCTGTTACCTTCTGGAGAAAGAAAGTCTGTAGTGCATTACAGTCTGAAGGTGATGCTGCAGATTTTACGTCAGATTTTTTACTAAGTTCATTTAGGATCCTAAAAGTTTCCTTTTGTTTATTTGGAGCATCTATTATGCGTGCCTCATAGTACTCGGCTTTCCTATTTGTAATGGATTTTTTATAGAGAGTTAGTGTGGCTTTGTAAGAAATTAACTCAATAGGATCATAAGCTTTCCGCCACCGTCTCTCGGCTAAGAAACCCCTAAACATCTGAGGTATGACAAACCTCCTGGTGGCACCAGGCTTGGGGTCTCTACTTTTAGAAAACAGGAGCCTATCTTCCCAATAAGTCATGTGGGACCCACTGACATTCCCTGCTTCCTCAGCAGCAGCTTACTGTCTGAGTTGTTCAAGAGAGGGGCAGGCCTTCTGCTCCAGACTCAAGTCTTCCCTGGAAGGACCCCTGCCCCCAGTCGCTCTGCCTTATCAGGCCCAAGCTCCTCTGGGACAGTTCCTCCACAGGTACTGGGATCATCTCCCTCAGGAGACTGATTCTCACTGGGAGTCTGAAAGGAGGATACATCTTTACCCTTCCTGCTCCTCCTCTTGGGAGCTGGCTGGTCCCTTTTTTCAGGATCCAGGGCTCTCTCCGTGCCTTACTTCTTGGCCTGAGCCCTAGTGACAGCCGAGACACTGGCTGAAATTCCCATAATTTCTGCATAAGTCCTGAACTCCACTCCTACCAGGCTGAGGTTTCCAAATCATTGCTCAGTAGACAGTCCACAGGTAGGTCTGAGGATACCACAACTCTCTTTGGGTCAATTACCTTTCCCCAGCTGAGACTAACAACTGCCATGGAATGATCTGTCCTGACATTGCCAGCATTGGTCACTTGGTAAATCTGACCAAGTAGAATCTGCTCAGGAGACACAAGTTTCTCTGTCACCATAGTGACACTGGCACCTGTGTCCCTGTATGCCACAGCTTCCTGACCATTTATGAGAGGCTGGTGTCTGTATTTGCCCAAGTTAGTGGGACTTACAATAAAGGTGGCAAGCTCAGTGCCACCATCAACAGACTACAACAGCCTGAGTGGGTGACCTGACTAGGCCAGAACCCATTTCAGTACCCAGGGTTAACCCAGCTAAATTCTTGGGGGCACTACTACTGTCAGTGCTATTGCTAGGGGCACTAGGAGGTTTAGGAGTAGTAGTAGCAGTATTGGTGCTAGACTTAGAGCAATTGGCATCTTTTGCCCTATGGCCTTTTTCCTTACACAAATACCACCAAGGTTTCTTGTTAGAAGAGAAAGAGGATTGGGACCTACCCCTAGAGGAAGATTTTTGGGGACCTACAGAAGACTCTTTCTTTTCTTTAGATTTGCCCCCACCTTTCTCTTGGGCCTTAGAATAATCTTGCTTCTTCTGGTCACTACCACCATGAGACTTTTGTTTCACCCTGGTGCGGACCCATTCATCTGCCTTCTTTCCCAATTCTTGGGGAGAGGTCAGTTACGAGTCCACCAGGTACTGGTGCAGTTGCTGATTTTTACATTTATTAAGGATGTGCTCCCTCACAAGTAAATTGTACAGTCCTTCATAATCATGCACGTTACTTCCATGAAGTCAGCCTTCCAGAGCCTTCATAGCACTATCTACAAAAGCTACCCAGTCTTGAGTGTGTACCTTCTGTTGTGCCTCAAAATGTAACCCTGTGTTGCTCAGTGGTTAACCCAAACCCATCTATGAGGGCACTCTTCAAGACTTTGTAATTGTCTGCATCTTCTTCCTTTACAGTCAAGAGTTTGTCTCTACCTTTTTTAGCAAAGGAGAGCGATAGGAAAGCTGCCCACTGCCCCTGAGGAACCTTCTGAACTTTACGGATCCTCTCTAAAGCAGTAATCCTCTTACAGATGTCATCACCCTCCTGGTAAGGAGTGACTATCCTGCTCAAGTTCCCAGTGTCAAAGGAGTGTTCCCTAACTCTAGGTTCACTAGTGCTGACACCATGGGATTCTAATCCCAAATTCTTCCTAGCCCTCTGGACTTCTAGGGGTTCCTTATCTAGGGCCAACTGCTCCTTCTTGATTCTGAGCTTGGCTCTCAAGTTTGAGCAGGTGGTATTCCCTTTCTAAAGAATCCACCCTCTTGCTAGAGATGGAGGTCCCTATTGAAGTGGCAGAGGAGGTAGAATTAACTGAGGAGAACCTGGACCTCCCCTGAACCATTTGTACCCTCCCAGGAGCAATAAATGGGGTCCAAACTCTAGGGCATCCCTCTCTGTCACTAGAACTGTTCCCTGGGGGACTAGAGTTCTCCAGTAAGGAGTCTTCAGACTCCTCCTGGACATGCTCAGAAGCAGAGTCATGGGTGTTGGACACACCTGGTTCATCTTCTGGAGCAGCACCGCCCATATCCAAGTTATCCTGCCCATCTGACCTTTTTTCTTGGTGGCAATAACTATTCCCCAAAGATTACTTTATACTGTTAATACGCAACTCTCCAAATGTAACTTGTAACTAAATCATCATAGTCTTGAGCAAGGCCTCCACGCCTTCAATTATTGTTTCAATTAAATGCTCAATATTTTGGCTCGCATAATCCTAGCACAAGACATATTTGCTTGTTTTGAGTATTTTATAGTTTTTGTGAGCCTCCCATATAACAAAGTTTTTGTGCTTTAGTGCATCCCATGCACTACTCATTTGTGGCTTTCCACCCACTCTATTCATTTGTAAGCTTCACACACAAACACTATGGGGGATATTCACAAGAACGTGCGATAATCATCGCCAAAATAGGTTAACGCAATTTTTAATATCGCCGTCTATCGCGGGAAAATAACGTCGTGTTAACGTCTTATTCTCAACACGGCGGTAACATGCGATAGTTTCCCGATAACGCGTCAAATGTCCACGATAAAATTACCGGGACGGCGATAAAAATCTAAAGCCGAACGTGAAAAAAGTGGCGATGGGCCCAACCGCGATAAAAAAATCAGCGATAAGCTGCGCCAGGCCTGCAATTCACACACGTCAGGCGGGAAAAATCAATATAAAAGTAGAAAAAAAAACCCACAAACAAAACCAAAACAACTGCGAAGCACAATGGAGGTAGCCGGAGCAAGTACAGAGGACAACCAGAACCCCACAAGCCCCACGGAGGACCAGCCTGGGACCTCGGGGTCAGGGAAGGGCAAGGAAAAGAGGAAGACGCGGTTCAGTCCGCAGGAAAACAGGATCCTGATAACGGAGGTGATAGAACACCATCAACAACTGTTCGTCACCTCTACTGTGTCATTGGCAAGAAAAAATGGAATATGGCAGTCCATCTTGGACAAGGTGAATGCAGTCGGAGTGCTGAGGAGGACAATGGAAGAGCTCAAGAGGCGCTGGAATGATGTGAAGCGCAAAACCAAGCAGAAACTCGGCAACAACCAGAAGGCAGCAATGCAGACTGGAGGTGGGAGTCCAGCGCCACAGGAGGAGCTGGATGAGATGGAGGAAATGGTGTCCATAGTCAACAGTGTGGAGACGGTAGCAGGAGTTGGGGGACCGGAAACTGCTCAACATGACCTGACACAACAGCAACAGGGTGAGTAACGACCAGGGACTGGGGGGACGGGGGGAGATGGGCACAATGTCACACATGCACAATTAAGTATAGCACAGTGCACACCCACAATGACTCTGGATCATGTCCCTGATCCCCTTGGCACACTGCAGCACACCTAGAAACAGCAAGTAGGCCCCCGTCGACTATGTGCCCAGAAGGGGCCCTTCCCACACATCACCAATTTCACAACCAACCCATGCACATGTGCCAAACCCAGCAAAGCGGCGTGTCTGTGAGCCACACTGACAATGCAAATGACACTGCATGACGAATAGCATGGCTGCAGTCAATATATCATGATATGTTGCACGACATGACACTGAGGTGGCTGAGTGTGGACCACATCCGGAAAGGAGCAGGTCACACTCTGACACATCCACGTGCACAAACAACCCCTGACGTCAACAACACATCTGCATACAAACCATGCCCCAGAGTCCCAACTCCCACCAAGAGCCCAATTTACCCAAGTATGCAACATCTCAGCACTGTATAAGCACAGAAGTCAAAGGCACACCGCCTGAAAGGGATAAGGGGCAGCAAAATCAGAGCTGCAGGGGCGACTCTCCTAAAATGCAGCACACACACATAACATTCAGAGCACATCAACATTGACAACAATGTGGTACAAACTGCAACACGTTCACAACAGAACAGTGGACACAACTGGTGCCGCTTGTGTGTAGAAACTGGCCAATCACATTTGGCATAGCAGGGAAATGTGAGATGATAATGTACAAGTACAAACACACATCCGTGATGTTGTCGAAATGTCCACTGTCCCGCATCAAATAGGCAGCTCCTCCCAAACAGTCACAATGTACATTGTCATACAGTCTGTATGTAAACTTGTACAATGCGTCAACATACATGTGAACACAATGTTAAACTGCATCTCCCATTCACATTGCAGAGGGAGAATCAACACCTCCTGCAGAGCAGACCCAACATCTCTTCACTGATGACAAAGAGGACCTCCACACCTTCGACACCAATGCCCTCCAAGAGCTCATGGACAGCTTCGGCACCTCTCCTCCAGGAGCAGGGCAGCCCAGCTGCATCGAGGAGACCTCACCCCCTGCACAGACCACACAGCAGGAAGCACCCACCACCACGGCTGTCTCCCAGGACCCCCACGAACAACACATGGCCTTCCAACGCCGTGTGTTAGGGTGCCAGGAGAAGATGGCTGATCAGGTGCGGGTGGGGTTTGACCTCATGGCAGCCAAACTAGATGCCATACGTGGGTGTCTATATCCCATCAGGGACCACTTACAGTCCCTAACGGACACCCACAGTCCGCTCCAGGCTCTCCAATGATCCATGGCTGACCTCGCTGGAGTCCTGACTCTGAGACAAGGACAACTGTCTAGTCAGAGTGGCTCCAGCGACGTCAGCCAGGAGTTGGGACACATGCGGAGGATCATGGAGAACATGGAGCTGATGCAGGCGGAAAGAATGGCTGCCATGGCTGCACACCAGCGAGATGTAGCTGGGTCCTTCCATGCCCTGCAGACCCTCATCATGGCATTGCCGCCACAAGGCCTGGCGCCGATGAATGCTGCTGCTGCTTCTACATCCACATTTCCGCCCCCTGATGTGTCAGTGACACACAGTGCTGCAGCCAATCCACCTCCGGCCACTGATGTGTCACTGTCATACAGTGATGCAGACAAAACAACACCACCCACATGTGAGGCACATGAAACATCAGAGGACGAAGATGCGGATGATTCTGCCTTAGTGGTAAGAAGGAAGCGGTAGCATTCATCTCCGCCATATGGCCTGTTTCTGCTTGGTTCTGCCCTCTGCATCATCACCTTCCACTGTCCCCCGATACACTCTGCGACACTCACCTTGGACCTCGACATGGACTGCCATATTCTGTTTGGTTACCAATGACACAGCAATCAGACTGCGGACTGAACTCTTCCTCTTCCAATGAACTTGTCATTCCCCAAAGGACTCTGGCTGGCCCTCCACGGGGCAACAATGTAAAGTGGGGTTTGCATGGCCCTGTACTGCTCCAGCTTCAACACTCCACTGAATGTGAATAAAACATTCAAATTCACACAGATGTGTCATGTCAATGATCATTCAAGTATGAAAGTATGGATGAATGTAGGGTCAGTGATTCCACCTTACGTCCATGTTGCTCATGTTGTGGGACTTGAGTCACAGGGTGCAACATTGCCGATTGCGGTCCGGGTGGCGCTGACACTACAACAGAGACACACGCATTAGTTACTTTCTTGTCCAGCCTGTAGTGACGGAGCCACCCGACCCGCACTATACATTGTAGCTAGTCCAGGCACCCGGAGGGCTGGCACGCCCAAAGGTATAAATAAAGGGGCACATGACCGCTCGGGGTCTTGGCCCGTAGCATAATACTAGTGTGTGTGCGTTCAGTTATTACTGTCCCATAATAGCGGCCTACCTGCACATCCACGACGTAAGCCCCCGGTGCAGATCACTACACAGCCCAGAACTGAACCACACACAGAGCCCCGGGCTTATTGTTCACACCCCTACGCTGGACTGGCATACGCCAGCCCAGCCCACTCCGCTTACGCTTACAGGGGGGGGGGACAAAGCTACATGTCCCAGGTCTTCCCTGTAGTGATCTGCTGATCACTGGTCTAGTTGTCAGCATGCCACAGCCACTCCCTGAGGGCTGGTTTATACCCACCCCACACCCATCCAGCACAGGCGTCACAGGACATGTGACCCTGCCAATAAAAGGGGCCTACCACATCACATTCCCCACTGCCGGAGGTGACATGATGGCGTCCGCACCACGAGACTCAATCATAAAGGGTCCATGACTTGTGGCGCACTGGGTTAGTGGCACCCGATGCACTGCGGCCGACACGGGCCTACCGCCACGGGACGATGACTTGCGGTGCACAGAGTTGGTGGCACCCGATGCACTGCGGCCAGCACGGGCCTACCGCCACGGGACGATGACTTGCGGTGCACAGAGTTGGTGGCACCCGATGCACTGCGACTGGCACGGGCCTACCACCATGGGACAGCGACTTGCGGTGCACTGAGGTAGGGGCACCTGAAGAGCTGAGCGGGTGTGCAGCCTGCGATGATGCGTAGACCTCAATACGCCGTCCTGCCAATCAAGATTCGATTTGAATTGAGAGCCCTGCTGGACCGCAGTGTACGCCGAAGGCAGCAGTCAGCACACACATGACTCCGCAGTGCGGTGCCGCAGGGTGCGCTGGGGGCCTGTGGCGCGGAATCCAGCGATCGGCTGAGGAGGTTGCACCGGCACGTGGTGGGCCCTCTTGGAGACACGCCAGTGGCGGCAGGTGAGCATTGAGGCCTGGATGTGCAGGGGCAGCCAGTCATCGCTGGGCGGCGGACCAGTCTGGGGACCAGGGCTGGGGTGCAGCAGGCGCACAGGATCGCGCAGGCACCACCGGTCACGGTGGCGGCCTCGTGGCTGGGTGGGGGGCGCCGCTTGGCAGACACGACCCTGCATGCGATGACGAGATGTGAGCAGGTTGGCTTGGGTTGTAGCCACCTCGTCTCCAGTGTAAATCTGGCCGTTGAAGGTGGTCGGCCATGTGTGTGTAGGCCTATGGACAGGATATGGCGGACACAGAGACACACGCAGTAGTTACTTTGGTGGCCATCCCGGAACTGAACCACGCCCAGAGCCCCGGGCTATTTATTCACGACATACGCCGGCCAAGGCCACTCCGCACACGCTTACAGGGGGGACGACAAAGCTACATGTCCAAGGTGTTGAACTGTACTTAAAATGACCACCGAGACTCCATTTTGTGTTGCCATGCTCTCAGCAACCTGGTAAATAATTGCTTTCTGTGTCTCTGTTGGAGCTTGCTTAACCCTCCCCGCTCCTTGTGGTTGAGCCTGAGAAGCTGCTTGTGTACCCCGCCCCCGGTTGCGCCAGAGACTTAGCCGCATCCTGTCCACTGTTGGTAATTCAGCCTCCCACGACCAACGACTGTGCCCCGTGACCACGCCATCTGGACACGGAAGTCAGAGGCTGTGTGTATTGTGCAATCGGAAACAGATGCTCTGTGACCACGCCATCTGGGCACGGAAGTCAGACCCGATGTACATTGTGCAACCAGAGGCAGATGCTCCCTGGCCACGATTGCGCCACCCGAGGCTGATGAGGAACTTGGCTGATGAGGAACTTGTCTGATGAGGAACTTGTATTGTGTAAAGGGTGTGGCTAGTGCTATAATTGTGTGTGCGCTGCGGAGTGGAGCAGCAGTCTCCGTAGAATTGTCTTTGTGCCATTCTGGGACCCTGTCCTTAGCTCGAGCTAATAAAATAACTTACTTCCCTCCATAGCTAAGTTGTCCTGGTCTCTTTGGTAACGTAAGATTCAGAAGGAGAACCCGTAGATTCCAGGTGTTCCCTGCACCGCTGGCTTTGACCCTCCAGTGGGGAGGGGTCTCCAAAAAGCCGGTACTACAATTTGGCGCCCAACGTGGGGCGTCTTCGGTGGTCGTCATCGAGCCTGGTGGTCGTGAGGGGTCCATGATCGAATTCCAAGGGAGGCGCGCCACTACATCGGCTGAAAATTGTCCTTGTGGGCCCGAGGTCTCCGATTGCGTGATTCCTCCCTCCTATGGGCTATCCGACTGCGGCCCCCACTGACGCCCCAGTTCCGGTTCCTAGTTTTGAGAGATCGAGACCTTTGTGACACTTGCCGTGTGAGGGAAGATTAACGGTCAGGTAAGAGTGGGAGTGACCCACTTCTTTGGTGAATTGTATTTTGTTTTTGGTATTGTTCGACTTTTGCAAAAGCCGAAGCCAAGGGGTAAGTACAGTTATATGCTGTAAATGTTTGACTGTACCCCTTGATGTTTGGAACCAGGATACGCGTCTAGAGATGCCTGGATTTAGTAAGTTTCGGAAATGGTGCTGTTGTTATTGTGCACAGGACTCCGCATTGGAGGAATCTTGTCCGATTCCTCCCCTGGGGACCCCTAATCATGAAGTCTATGCTAAACATGGTATTGGCCTGATTGTGTTTTCCTCACTCTGGCACAAGTATACAAAAGGTAATGCTGAGTTACAATGGCCAATGCACGGTAGTTTTGAACCTCCTGTATTAGACAAACTGGAGGAGAAATTGTTTCAGAGAAAAGTTAGACCTGCGATGTTTGATTCCTTTCGGGTTTGGCGCAAGGAGTCCAAGCAGAAGGAAATCAAACTCAAAAAGAGCAAAGCTAAAACAATGCGTATGAGTGTGATTCAGAAGGCCCAGAATCATGATGATCAGAAAATAGAAGAGGGTATAGTAATACATGATAGATTACATCGAATGCAGGTAGACGGATGTTACGTTACAAAAAAGGTTCCCGAAAAGGCCCGGGACAAGGAGGATGATCCTCTCATGTCCTCCATGTTAGACACCCCTCCACCTTATGCTCCCGCCATGTATCCGGCCCTTGATCCCACACAGTTGGCCCTCGCTGCCGCTCCAGTTGTTGCCCCTGCCCCTGCCCTGGTTCATCCGATACCTCAGCCACTCGTTCCCAATGCCCCGACTGTTCAGGCCACTGTACCGGTGCAGGTCCACCCTTCCCTTTCCCTTGTTGCTCCTTCCACTGGTCCCGTACCTGTCCAACCCAATGTGCCTTTAACTCCCGTCACAACTAACCCGTTTCTTGTTGACAGTCATCCAACACCTTCCCCCAGTGCAGGGCTATTGGCAAATGCTTGGTCAGTGGTCCGTGATTATATCCCTTATGTAACTCCGCATAGACCACCCACTCCCAGACGACGTACTTTGCGCAGACAGATAGGTAATACACAGGAACAACTCGTTATGGGTCAGCAAGCTCGTATGTGGGTGGAAAATGGCACTATGTACACCGCTCAGGATATATGGATGACCATGGATCAGTGGACGAGCATCCAACAGATTGACATTTTTTGTGATATGTGTGACATACTGATCCAAATGTGGGAAGATTCTGTAGAATCAGGACCACCCCCAGGTCTGTCTGACCTTCGCAATCAGGTTTCGAAGGGGGACATTCAGGGCCCCGCACTATTCTGCGATTTGGTAACATTAGTAGCCTATAGGTACTCTTTATCTGGTGTCACGCTAAATAAGGGTTTTCCAATGAGGGAGGTACAGCCTGTTTGGAGGGACCGCGTTGTTGGCGTGGATAACCAGCCTGACATACCGGCGGGTTTTAGGCAAATGTGGGTCCATGTCCCTTGGAAAAGGTCTGATGTCCTCCAACTTAAAAGCCAATTGCCTGACCCGCGTAAAAATCCAGCAGGTTATTACAAGGAATTGACTCAGACCCTCCAGTCTTGCGTGATGACTTTAGCAGCTATCGATATGTTAATGGGACAGGTAGTACCGACTGAAGTATGGTCTAGAATACGTCATAATGATCAGGCAGAATTTGGCCACACTTGGAAACAATTTGAGGAGGCCGACAGAGCTCGAACTGGCGGTGAGAAACCTGATCCCATGATCTTGGCCCTTCCGGCCCAGGTTCTCACTGCCATGAAAAAGATGTTAACACCTCACCGTATTAATTGGGACAAATTAGCTGCTTGCAGGCAAAAGAAAGATGAAAGTGTCTCAGACTTTTTCACACGATTTGAAGGCACGTTCACCGACTATAGTGGACAGGATATGACTTCAGAGGGGGGACAGCGACTGTTTGTGGATACATTTGTGTCCAATTTGTTACCAGAACTTGGGACTAAGCTCAAAATGTCGGAAAGTGCCTGGCCCATTTCCACCCTGTCTGGCATTTTGACAATGACCCAGTATTATGAGAATAGGGAGAATGAAGAGCGAGACAAAACAGATAAGAAGACTAAAGATCTCAAAACAAAGGTATTACTCCAACAGGCATACCCGGCCCAGACTCAAAACAGGGGTGCCCCGAAGTTCCAACGAATTGTTCAGAAACCTACCCCCATAACTCCCCGCCCACCACTGGGGCCCAATCAATGCGCTTATTGTCGCCAGGAAGGTCATTGGCGCGATGAGTGTCCCTTGTTGGTCCGGAATCACTCTGCTCCTGCTGATCGCTTCACAGGGCAACGGCCCCAGAGAGGACGAGGACGAGGCGGACTTACAACGCAGTCACAGGACAGGCGACCCCTCATGCATGAGAATAGATTTGATACAGCCAATTATGAAGATCGCAATTATTTTACTGAGGATTATGAGCCTGAAGAAGGGACGGGGTTTCTGTCCCACTAGGATTGCCAAGGACAAGAGAAGGGTCCTGTGCCTATTCCTGTTGACCAGAAGGGACCGTATGTTCACGTTACAACACTGGGCTCTACGGAACCATTCTTGGTCGACACTGGTGCAACCAAAAGTTCTATTGCTAGGTCTAAAGTCCCTGGGGCCCCCTTGTCTGGCGCAAATAACATTTCTGTGGGGTTTTCTGGTACCCCAGTGTTTAGCCCCGTCTCACAACCACTGGAATTAATGATAGGACCCTACACGGTTGATTCCCCTTTGGTTTTGACTTTCACATGTGGCGAAAATTTGTTGGGTTTAGATCTATTAAAAAGATTACATGCCACCATATACTGTTCTTCTGATGGTGTTTACATCACTATGGGCCGCCCTACCACACACCCAGTATATTTAGCCTCCTCAGATCCCATTCCCCAGGAACTTCAAAATGTCCCTCCTACCCTTTGGGCCCAAGGTGATACTGATGTCGGCCTTTTGTCCATACCCCCCTTTTCTGTTACCCTGAAGGAAAATGCTCACCCTCCCCGACTTCCCCAATACAAAATACCCAAGGAAGGGGAAAGGGCATTACTCCAGATAATTTCTGAACTTATTGACAAGGGCGTGGTTGAAGAGACAAGAGGCAATGTGTGTAATAGCCCAATTTTGCCTGTCCTCAAACGCACCGACCCTTCCAAGCCCCCTGTTTATCGTTTTGTCATTGATTTACGCAAAATAAATAAAATAGTAGTTCCCCAGTTTCCTGTGGTCCCAGATATCACTGCCTTACTCACTATGGTCCCCCCGTCGGCATGTTTCTTTTCTGTCATTGATTTGAAGAATGCCTTCTTTAGTATACCCGTTGATGAACAGAGTAGGGATCTTTTTGGATTCTCATTGGCCGGTCGAAGTTTCCGGTTCTGTAGAGCACCACAAGGATATACAGAGAGCCCTTCCATTTATAGTCAGGCCCTCAAGGGCCAACTTGATTCTCTGTCCCTACCTCAAGGTACCGCATTACTCCAGTACGTTGATGATTTGCTCATAGCGGCAGACACTGAGGCGTTATGTAAAGAAGCTACGATGAAATTGTTCCTGCATTTGGCACAGTTCAATCACAAAGTTTCCCTCTCTAAACTCCAATATTGTCGACATGAGGTTACCTACTTAGGTCATCTCCTGTCGAAGGAGGAACGCCGCCTCACCCCTGAACGAATACAGACTATCAGTAAAATGCCCCCACCAAAAACGCAGAAAGAGGTCCGTGCTTTCATTGGAATCACCTCCTACTGCCGCCAATGGATACCCAATTTTTCTCTACTCATTAAACCTTTGTTAGCCCTCACACTCAAAGATGTTCCTCACCCGCTCCCTTGGACAAATGAGTGCCAGCGTGCATTTGAAGAACTAAAAACCACCTTGTGTTCAGCCCCGGTGTTAGGCACCCCGAGTTATCAGAAGCCCTTTACTCTTTTCGTACATGAGCATGATGGTTGCGCATTGTCAGTATTAACACAGCGTTTTGGTGACAGACAACGCCCCTGTGCATATTTTTCTGCAGTTTTAGATCCCGTGGCACGCGCGTTGCCCAGTTGCTTGAGAGCAGCAGCCGCAGCTGCCATATCCATTCGCCAATCTGCTGGTCTGGTTCTTGATACTGCACTTACAGTTATGGTTCCTCACGCAGTTGATACTTTATTGAATAGGACAAAAACTCAACACCTTACTAGTGCACGTTTGTCCGGATATGAGTTGACTCTCTTAGCCAGTCATATCACCATCCGCCGCTGCACTACACTGAATCCAGCCACATTGTTACCCTTTGTTGATGGTGACAATAGTTCTGATCCACATGATTTTGTCCTCCGGACGGAGGAAGAGACTAAAGGCCGTGTGGACTTGACTGACACACCCCTTGCTGATCCTGATGGTACCCTGTAGGTGGATGGTTCTTGTTTCAAACTTCCTGATGGTAGCACAACTACCGCCTATGCTATCACCACGTTACAGACAGTGGTGGAGAGTGAGAGGATACCTTACCAATCAGCACAGGCCGCTGAGTTAGTGGCGCTGATAAGAGCGTGTGAATTGAGTGCGGGGATGGCCGTCAACATCTACACCGACAGCCAGTATGCTTTCGGAGTGGCCCATAATTTTGGGCGACTGTGGGCTGAGAGGGGATTTTTAACCTCTCACGGTACTAAGATACAACATGGTCAACTGGTCAGCAGGCTGTTAGAAGCATTGACTCTCCCTTCAAAGATAGCTGTGGTTAAATGTAGCGCCCACAAGAAAGTAACAGATGACATAGGAAGAGGTAGTGCATTTGCTGACCAGACTGCGAAGGAAACAGCCAAAGATGCCTCCTCCCGTATGTATGTAGCTGGCCCCCCAAATTGGGTACCGGAGGGAGGGATGCATGAGGACACTTGAAAATGTGAAGGAAATACAGGCGGAGGCAACTAGAGAGGAAAAGGCTCTCTGGGAAGAGCAAACAGGCCTATTAGATGAGAATGGCTGCTGGACGGATCTGTCTGAACAACAGCGGTGGTTGTTACCCGATGCCAATGTTTTGCCAGTGGTCACTATGGCTCATGGCCCAGCTCATATTAGTGCAAAAGGTATTTGCAAATTGCTAGCTCCAGTATGGCAAAACAAGCATATCCCAAAATATGCTGAGAGGCTAGTCAGGAATTGCATGATTTGTTTGATGCACAACCCAGGTAAGGGCACACCAACACCTGCTGGGAATTTTGCGCCCCCATCTTGCCCCTTCGAGGTGCTCCAAATAGATTATATTCAGATGGAAAGATGCAACAACCTCCGATATGTCCTGGTGGTTGTGTGTGCCTTTAGTAAGTGGATTGAGGCATACCCTCTTAAGGACAACACTGCTATCTTGTTGAAGGAATTTTTTCCCAGATTCGGAATGCCCAGAATTATCTGGAGCGACAACGAAAGCCACTTTACAGGTGAAATAATGAAGAAAGTGTGTGTAGGGATGGGGATCAAACAGAAATTCCATGCCGCCAATCACCCCCAGTCAGCGGGTTTGGTTGAGCGCCACAATGGGACATTGAAATTAAAAATGGCTAAAATACAGGCTGCCACAGGACTATCTTTGCCGGACTCCCTGCCTCTTGCCCTTTTATCCACTAGAGCCACGGCACATTCCCGCACCGGACTATCGCCTTATGAAATAGTATTTGGTCGACCAACAAATGTTTGGGGAGTGCCCCGCCCAAAGAAATATTCTGATATTGAATACCCATTATTGATTGATTATTTACATGAATTGACCACTAACCTTCGTCTTATTCATCATCAGGTACAAGACATCCTGCCACCCAAACCCGAGGGCCCTGGCCACACCATCCAGCCAGGTGATTGGGTCTGCATCCGCATCTTCCAGAGGACCAAGAACCTGGAGCCGAGGTGGAAAGCGCCCCAACAAGTGTTGTTGGCTACCAGATCTGCAGTGAAAGTGGCAGGAAGAAAGAATTGGGTACACGCGACGCACTGCAAACGAGTGCCTCTGCCACTGCCATACGACCAGTGGGTTAAGGAGGGCCTGGGAGACAACGAATGTGAGCGAGTCCCACGCCTTGTACCCTTCAGTGACGCTAACGTTGCCTGGGCTTCATCTGAGCGAGAGGACGACGACATCCTGCAAGCTGCTGTTCCTCCTCGTTTGAGGCTACGGGACACTCAACAGCCGGAGCCTTTGTTTCCTGATCAAACAACGCCCAGATCCACTAGGTACAACCTTCGACCCAGAAAAAAGGACTGAGGAGACAAAGGTCTCTGCCCTCTACCTCACCTGGCCTGACGTACGCTGCAAGGCTGTGATATTTGCCGGCGGATATATCTGACCGGTGCCGGTACAGCGGACCAGAGCGTGTCAATAGGACTGCTGGAATCACTGTCCGGTGAAGCAACCACCAATCACAGGCAGCAACTAGGGAAGACCAGGTGAGGCATGACGGTGACAAAAATGAACGCTGAAAGCATGAAGGACAGGAAAATGAAGAAGAGAAAGTACATAAAGATAATACATGGCCGGCACACGATCTGTCTACTTGTACTCATAGTTATTTTACTCGTACTGGCCTGCCTCGGGTGGATAACACACGCTGCCCTTGCATCACCTGAGTCTCCTACCTCTACAGAATCGCCTCATCAGCATGTGTCATTGCCCCCCACGTGAAAACCAGAAGGGCAGAATTTTTTAACAATACTTTCATTCAGATGTTACACCAGCACCAGCTTGTGGTGAATACAACAAACTGTTGGGTATGTGGGTTGCTGCCCCATACTGCGGGCACAGGGATGCCCCTGATTCCTGCTCCCTTTTCTCGAGCCGGTTCAGCCTACGGATGGTATACGGTATTCTTTGATGCCTTCTATTCAGGTAACACATCTCCGCGATCCCTAGGGAAGATTAGTAGAAAGCAAGCATTCACCCACATTATGGCTACGGAGTGGCCAAATATGACTAAGGCTTCACCCGAAAAGGATGAATATGAGAACAACCACGGGTCTTTCTATCCGTCGAGCCTCATCGGCAGTGGAGAAAGACGACGGCTGCCGCCCCTCAGGGACCTCCCTGTCTACCCACATTCCGGGCGATACTGCATCGAGAGCAGTGGAACAGTATGGGTGGGGGAGAGTGACTCGCCTACACGCTCCAGCTTAATGGCTCGACTCGCCCAGCTCTGGTGGCTTCGCTCAATACCTATTTTGTGTGTGGGAGCAAGGCCTACACCTGGCTGCCCAAGTCATGGGCTGGCACCTGTTATATCGCTTGGTTGCTTCCCCCGACCTACACAGCCGATGCAACACACCACATCCAGAAGAGAGGTGTAGTTGACGCTGAAGGCACAGCCGGGCAAGAATTTGGAGACTTTGCTAAAGGGTTCCTCCCCTTTTGGGGCCCTATGGTCAATGGTCGCGATATTCGACACCTTACAAGAGTGGTAGAGGCCACCATCAACGTGACTGCCGGTGCTATCAGTAACATCACTGCTGAACTTCAAGCGTACCGCCTGATGACTTTGCAGAACCGGATGGTTCTTGACATAATCCTAGCGGACCGTGGAGGAGTCTGTACATTGATCAAAACAAGCTGCTGTGTATACATACCTGATAATGCACCGACAGTTTATCAAGCAATCCAGAAGCTCCATAAGATTGCTTCCGACATCCATCAGGATGAGGGTTCATGGTCCCTAACCAGTTGGTTTTGGGGCCTGGTCTCTCAGTGGGGATGGAAGATATTGATTTTCGTTGCCATCATTGCAGCTGCATTCTTTTCTTGCTGTCTCTGTGTTCAATGTATGCCCGCGCTATGTGGCCTCTGTGCCACCTCCTTAGCGCCCAAACCAGTGAATTCACACCACCAGAATGCCATGATGATGCTTCAGAAGGAGGTCCAGAATATGATGGACATTGACCTAGGTGATGACTAATAGTTGCCTCTGCATGGCAAAAGGAGGGACTGTTGAACTGTACTTAAAATGACCACTGAGACTCCATTTTGTGTTGCCATGCTCTCAGCAACCTGGTAAATAATTGCTTTCTGTGTCTCTGTTGGAGCTTGCTTAACCCTCCCCGCTCCTTGTGGTTGAGCCTGAGAAGCTGCTTGTGTACCCCGCCCCCGGTTGCACCAGAGACTTAGCCGCATCCTGTCCATTGTTGGTAATTCAGCCTCCCACGACCAACGACTGTGCCCCGTGACCACGCCACCTGGGCACGGAAGTCAGAGGCTGTGTGTATTGTGCAATCGGAAACAGATGCTCTGTGACCACGCCATCTGGGCACGGAAGTCAGACCCGATGTACATTGTGCAACCAGAGGCAGATGCTCCCTGGCCACGATTGCGCCACCCGAGGCTGATGAGGAACTTGTCTGATGAGGAACTTGTCTGATGAGGAACTTGTATTGTGTAAAGGGTGTGGCTAGTGCTATAATTGTGTGTGCGCTGCGGAGTGGAGCAGCAGTCTCCGTAGAATTGTCTTTGTGCCATTCTGGGATCCTGTCCTTAGCTCGAGCTAATAAAATAACTTACTTCCCTCCATAGCTAAGTTGTCCTGGTCTCTTTGGTAACGTAAGATTCAGAAGGAGAACCCGTAGATTCCAGGTGTTCCCTGCACCGCTGGCTTTGACCCTCCAGTGGGGAGGGGTCTCCAAAAAGCTGGTTCTACAAGGTCTTCCACACTGCCGGGGTAACCTGTTTGCGTCCACTGTCCACAACACTACACACACCAGCAGTATATGTCCACATGGACATGTCTGTGCTCTGCAAACTGAAGTCTGTCCAGCACATCACCGCCACACTTGGCATTGTGTACATTCTTATTGATGGGTCACTTACCTCCTTCGCACATACTTGGTTCCCACCTCTCCCCACATTCTGCAATTGTGTGGCAGAGGTGCCATGCCGTGGATGGTTTGTCTACATGGCTGGCCACGGTTATCACAGTTACTTGTGTTGTCGTGTCTTGTAGTTGGGCATGTTGATTGGCATGTTGTATGTGATTTTGTAACGTGTGCATTCCCACAGTTGTGAGTTGTATGATTGTGGAGTTGAGGTGTGTGGTGTGTTCAGTTGGTACTTACCGACGAGCAGTCCATTACCATAGGTGTCATCCTCAAAGCGCTGGTTGGTGATGGACTTGCGGAAGATGTAGGAATCATGCACACTGCCTGGGAAGTTTGCGACGACATTCGTGAACAGGCCCCGGTGGTCCACTTTTGCCTGCACATTGATGGAATGCGTGTGGCTTCTGTTGCGGTTATTGTGTGCAGTGTCGGCAGGGGGCACAAGTAGTACATGTGTGCAGTCAATTGCCCCCAACACGTGCGGGAAGCCAGCTATGGCGTAGTTCCCTTGCTTGGTCTCCAGCTGTTCCTGCGCAGTGTGGGGGAAGTGAAGGTGCAGGGGTATCAAGCTGATACAAACCGTGATGCTTACAGGTATGATAAATCCTGCATAATAAGACTGTAACAGAAGTTCGTGTGGTCGTAACCTTCCTTTTCTTCCCTACGAAGGTTACGCCCACACAAACTTCTGTTATGGTCTTTTTATGCAGGATTTATCATACCTGTTAGCATTCCGGTTTGCCCAAGTGCAATACACTGTACCAGATTACGTTTGTGACTATACGGACGCTTGACCATTGTCACCATTTATCCAACAGGTTTCTGAATACTGACTTTCGGACTATGGAATTGTATTGGGGAGTTCCCGCAGCATATGCAGTTAATTGAATCCACACGTTGCCCTGATGAAGGTCCCCGTTGGGAATGGAACGCAATGGCTGAGATTTTCGTATTGTTGATTTATGTATTTGTAATAAAGAACTGTTTTTACACTACTGTTGACTACTGGACTTCATGAACTGGCGCACCCCCATTTCAGTAACTACAATCTTGGATCTGGAGCACAGAGGCGTCAAGCAACAGCTGGCGTTGGGGTTGGTTGCGCAGGAACACTGCGAATTGGAACTAGCGTGTGGTGCGGATACAGGGGCCCGCCGTTGCTTTTGTGGACATGCATCCAGGACATGTGTGAGGAAGTTTGATAGGGCTGGCTGTGAGACTCCTCCGACTCTGGCAGTTGTTGGTTGGAAGGTACCAGAGGCCAACAGGTGCAGCACAGCCAGCAGCTTTTGTCTGCGGAGGGATGTTGGTTCTCCGCTGTGTTGGTACCGTCAGCCTGTGGGCAATGTGGGTCAGGATGCGGAGGATGGTTGTCCTTTTGAGCCTGTAGTGGGCAATGGCATCCTCTGGCGTTGAGTGTCTGAGGCTGGTGCGTTTTAGGAACTTCTGCTGTCTTCTTCTGCACTGCCTCGGTGCTAGTCCGCGGGGGTGGTCCGGGGGGGTCCTGGGGGTGGTGGCAGAGGGTGTTGTGGCCCTCTTGGGTCTCCAAGCTGCATGATCATTGGCTCCATGGCATCTGTTGGTCTTCAGATGTGGCTCTGGGCTGGGCTCCCTTTCTACTGCAGGTTGTCGTCCTGCTTAACACCAGTAATAGGCAGGTGTTAAATCCCTGCTGCTAACGCGGCTTATCGCCTGTTTTTGGATCGCTTCGCAGATCTGGCTGGTCGTTGAGAATATCGTGAAGTGGTGTTTTCGTGTGTTTTTGCACTGGAACGCCTACTCTGCATATCATTAGCGTTAGCTGTCGCTCTCATCCGTGGCGATGTTTTTGCGGCAGCTATCGCTGGGAAACCGGCGATGTCGGCAGTTTGCACCAGCTTGAGAATAGGGCGATAAATCGGCGATAAGTCCTTGAGAATATGCCCCTTCGTTTCTGGTGTTCATCACTAACACCTCATATCTGAGCTTTGCCCACACACCTCATTCTGCATATCTCACTATGCGATGCGAGCATCTCATATGCGTCTCACTCAGCAGGCCTCTTTACATTGGTAAGCATCTCTCTTCCACACAAACACTGTGTAGAGCCTTGTGTGGGATATTCACAAAAATGAGATGTATCTCATGTTTGTGAGTATCCCACACAAGGCTAATTCTTATTGCAAATTTATCTCATAGGGTTTCTTATATTTTTGTGTAAGAAAATGCAGATTGAGTGCACTCTACACTCATATCATCCATCTGCAATAACGCTTGTCATAGATTAGACAACAAAGGTTTCTGTTTTGTGTTGTTGTATACTTTGCATACGTTGTATACTTTGCGATACATTAAGGGTTTCTCCACACTCCAGCCACAGGAATGCAGGTGATAAGCTTCCAGTGTTTGAGAAACGATTCTCGCTCTCCATGTTTTCAGGGGTTTCCCAAAGGGATCCGACTGACTTTAATACTCAGACACACAGAAATCTATACCATACTTTTTCACCTGCCAGACTTACGGTGGTCTCCCCAAACCCTTTGCCTGCCTACCTCCTCTTTTTGCTGATTCTTTTTGTTGGCCTTAGGACTCTGAGCATTTTACCACTGCTGACCAGTGTTAAAGTACATGCGCTTCCCCCTTAAACATGGTAACATTGGTGTATGCACAACTGGCATATTTAATTTTCTTGTAAGTATTTTGCACAGTGGTACACCATATACCATAAACTGTAAATTAAATGCTACTAGTGGGTCTGCAGCACTGATTGTGCCACCCACACAAGTAGCCCTTTAAACATGTTTCAGGCCTGCCACTGCAGAGCCTTGCGTGCAGTTTTACTGCCATGTCAACTTGGTATTAAAAAACCCTTGCCAAGCCTTAAACTTCTCTTTTATTACACATGTCACCACTAAGGTAGGCCCTAGGTAGCCCATAGGGCAGGGTGCTATGTTACTAAAAGGTAGGACATGTACTTTTAAGTTTTGCACGTCCTTGTAGTGAAAATCACCTACATTTGTTTTTCACTACTGTGAGGCTACTCCTCTCAAAGATTAATATTGGGAATTTCTCAATACATTCTTTTAAGCTGTAATTCCTCGTTAGAAAGGAATAGCTGAGCCATGTTTTACTTCTTTACTAGTAAGGTTGGATTTCATATTACTATTTTAGACATTCCACTTTCACAAAGTGGACATTTCTCTGCTCTTACAGCTCTGTGTGCCAGTAGCCTGTCTCCAATACACTCCAATATTAGTCCAATTGCATCTTGAGGTATAGGAATGTCGTGAAAGGCATTCAGTTGATTCTTCCTTTTTTTGTCCTCCTTTGTTTGCTTGGTGCATACAGATGTACGATTCAAAAACATGTTTTTTCACATTTGGTCTAATTACTGTGTGAATGTAAATAACAATGAAAGCATACTTGCAAACTGTGACTACATGCCTGCCTTTATCAATGTTTCACTGCAAAACGATACGATTGTATTCGTTTTCCGGAGAGTACGGCTCTTAGACAATGGGTGAATTGTATAGGGTCACTGGAAAGTCCAAAAGGTTGTCCTTGTCCCCCCCAGAAATTTTGTGTCTCCTAATCCCCTGTTTGCCTCAGTCCCTGAAATGTCAAGTTATTACTAGTGACAAGTTAATTAAAGAAAAACTACATGCAATGAAGCACTTCCAATTTCAAAATTTCAAAAATGTGTTTCAAGAACATGAAATCTTCCCTGGCCCGAATCGAACCATACAATGACAAAGAATTAAAACAAGCATTTCGCATTTGTGAAAGTTAGAGGTGCTGGCTTTGTAAATGACAATGTGTTTTACCTACCAAAGGAGTGAAAGAGGAAAGAAAGGGAGGGATAGAAGGAATAAAGATAAACAGAGCTGAAAAAAGAATGGAGGCGAGGGAGAGATAGAGAGACTGGCACTGAGATTAAGAGAGACTGAGATCCAAGAAGAGACTGAGATACACACAGAATAAAAAGTGAAAGGAGGGACAAGGGCAGAGACAATGAGACTTTTACAGACAGGTACAAAGAGAAATGGAGAAAGATCGCGAAAGCGGATGAATACAAAGAAGTCCATCTCGCATCGTTTATGTGACCACGTGTGAGACGTGAGCTTGTAATTAAGGCAACCCTTTAAACGCACTCTGCTCTGGCACTGCTGGTAGGCGGCGGTGCTGACAAACGCTTTTAAACAGGATGGTGGCAAATTAAAATGTGATCATTATTTTTAACGCGCATGCCATGATATTGCGTCCATTACTATTGATAATGGCATTACTCCTATTCCTACTCCCTCGCCTTCCTTCAGTACAATTGAGGCCCCGCCTCCCCCAGACCTACCCCAGCCCATAAAAACTCTGCCCGCCCCCACCTCCACCTGTACCTGTACGTAAACAAGCTGAGCAAGCACTCAGATGTACCGCACCTGGAGGGAGGGAGGGTCCTAGAAGGAAGGCGAGGGAGTAGGGCTAGGAGTAATGCCATTATCAATAGTAATGGACGCATTGCCTCCCATCCCTCCCTTGCCTTCCTTCAGTACAATTGAGGACACAGCAAGCAGAATAAAACAGAGACGGACAACTGAGTGATAAAGAACACCAAAATTTAATAACGTGCCCCAAACACAGCAGATCAACATCTCTAGTCCCTCAGAGAGGACAAGACCCTGTGGCCCAGAACATTATCCAAATGTTCCAGACTAGCAATCCGATAGTGAGGGAAACGTAGAAGGGGAAGACCAGGTCGCAGCCCTACAGATCTCCCCCACAGAGGTACCCTGCAACTCAGCAACCGTAGCAGCCATACTGCGAGTAGAACGGCCCTGAACCCCAACCGGGGGATCCACCCCACGCAGCTTGTAAGCCAACAAAACCGTGGACCGAATCAAACGACTCAAAGTAGCCGTGGAAGGCTTCACACCCTTCTTAGCAGGACCAAAATTAACAAACAAAGCGTCCCCCTTTCGGAAGGACTCCACAACCTGCAGGTACCACAGCAAAGCACGTCGCACATCCAGACAGTGCAAACGAGATTCCCCAGCCGAGGAAGGAGCAGGACAGAATTCAGGTAAAATCACCTCCTGACTGAGATGAAATGCCGAATTGACCTTAGGGACAAAGGACGGTATCGGCACCAAAACCACCCGATCCGAAAAGATCTTGCAGAATGAATATTTACAAGACAAAGCCCCCAACTCACCCAAGCGTCGCGCCGAGGTGATGGCCACCAAAAAACTAGCTTTAAAAGTCAAGAGTTTTAACTCAAGACCCTCAAGGGGCTCAAAGGGAGGACTGGACAGGACATCCAACAACAGCTGCACATTCCACGAAGGAAAGGACCTGACAGGGCGAAGAAACAAATTCAACAGAACCTGAAAAAAACGAGGCATCAGGCCCCCGTCATCCCTCAAATTACGCCAGGAGCCCCGAAAAGCCTGAATGGCTGCCTCTGCACAGCAAACCGCAGGAAACGCTGAGAAGAAGCGGCAACAGGGACGTGGAGATAGGCGTCCTCAAGATCCATGGAGGCCAAAAACTCGCCGGGCCGAACCAGCGGAATGATCGCCTGAAGGGTCAACATACAGAAGTGAACAGTCTGATCCCAGGAGATGACCCACTTGAGAGCTAGAACGGGCCGAAAACCGCCGGACACCTTCTGCACCAGGAACAGCATGGAGTAGGTACCGGTACCGATGTCTGCGACAGGAACCCGGCAGATGGTCCTCTTGGCAAGCAAACTGGACACCCCGTCCAGCAGAGCCACTCTGCGTGGACCGGAGACAGGCACTGGAGTCAGCCGAACCCCTGTATCTGGAGGAACCTGCCAAAAGTAGATCACGTAACCATGAGCCACAGTGCTCAGGACCCAGCCATCTGAAACGACCTGCTGCCACTTTGGAAGAAAATGCCGGAGAAGACCTCCAACCGGCAGTGAATCGTCCATACAGTAGTTGTCAGGGACCCTTCTTGGCCGAGCCCTTAGGCGTGGAGGCAGCGTGTTTGGGCAAAAAGTGGGGCTGAAAACGCCACCGGCGGAAAGACTGACAAGACTCCCGCTTCGTGGATGACTGAGGGGCCCTATTCCAAGGCCTACCAGACGGAGCCGAACCCCCTTTATAGGGCAAAGCATGCTTCCGTTCTTTGAAAGCCTTAAAGATCATGGCCGGCAATTGGTCCCAAACAGAGCCTGGCCATCAAATGGCAACTTCAACAATGCAGCCTTCTCCCCAGGATCAGCCTTCCAGTTGCGGAGCCAAAGGGAACGACGTGCCGCCACCAAGGCCCCAGAGGACATAGCCAATGATTTAATAACGTCAGAGGAACTGTCAGCCAACAGCTTAGCCTGCTGTACCATTGCAGCCAGAAGGTCAGAGAACTCAGAGCCCTCCTGGACAGCAGCCGCCAACTTCTCGAAATCCTGCACCAAAGACTGGGCAGAATAAGCAGAGAAAAGACTAGCCCTCAGCGCCAAGTTACCAGCAGCAAAAGACCTCTTAAGGCCAGAGTCCACCTTTTTATCAGTAGCATCACTTGGGGTACAATCCTCAGGCTGAATAGCCGTTTTGCCAATCAGCATGGCCAGGATAGAGTCCAACTTCACATTGTGAGGCAAGGGGTCCTCCCCTTCCAAAGCGTAACGTTTCTGGAGGAAGCGAGGGACTTGCAACATCAAGCCATTCCCTGAGCACCATCTCCTTCACTGGACCCTAAAAGGGCATGCCCAACCGGGAGGGTGTAGTATACTGAGGAAAAAGAGTCCTCCCGGTCTCTCCTAGCTGGAACGGAGGGAACCCCAAATTGTCCCGTACATGAGCCAGAACGTCCCACATTTCCTCCCTGGAGATATACTTGCCGCCAGAGGAGGTAGAGGGACCCTCACCATCCGACGGGGATAGATCGCCCACAGGATCCAAAGTACAAGGACGAGGTGGACCAGAAGGCACTGCACGAGCCTGCAGAGCTCTAGTCATAGCAGCCTCAATCATGCCCTGCACCTCCTCCTTAGACATGAGAGGCACGTCACCCCCGGAAAGACCCTGGCTCCGAGGGCGCTTAGGGGGAACCGGAGAACCATCAGGAGAGGAAGAGGAAGAAGAAGACACCAGGTTGTTCCTCTTAAACAACCACTTGCAACCCATGTTCGTAGAAGAATGGAGAAGCAACCCTCCAGCACCCTCCTTTAAGGAGGAAAACCAATACAGTCGACAACCAATTAAAAAACTGCCCTGAAAATAACACCAAACTGGAAAAAAACACCAAAATCCAAGAAGAAATCCAAGAAGAAAATAAAAGACCGGGTACAAACCCGTCCTACTAGGTCTCCTCAATGAGTGTAGGCACGGGAGAAGAGGCTGCCACGCCAGCCCGACCCGGAAATACAGCCCCAGCCACAGGAGGACTGCCGAACACCGTCGCAGCTTCCTGAGCAACCGCTCTCCCCCCAGACCACGAGGGGAACGAGGAGAGGAAGCCTCACCGGGAGAACGGTGCCGAGGGCCCCGCCATTGCAGAGACCAGACCGAAGACTCCCCGGCACCGCCACAGGGAGGAACTGCCAAAGGTAAGTCTCACTAGGGAGACAGAAAAAAAACGGTGGAGGGGAGGGCAGGCAGAGTTTTTATGGGCTGGGGGTAGGTCTGTGGGGAGGCGGGCCTCAATTGTACTGAAGTAAGGCGAGGGAGGGACGGGAGGTAATGCACGTTCACTGTGCTGTGTAATACACTCCACTGTCTAACCCGGCTAGATCTGTGCTACACAAAAATCAGTGCTCTATCTGAAATGACTTCATTGAAAGCATCAATGTGCATGGTGGACCCCTCAGCACATGATTGGAGGCATAGTTAGTGTTTGCATTGAAAGTGACACGAGCTGTCATTTAAATAATAGCCTGACAGAAGAGGTGACTGTAGAGATTATTGGTTTTGTACCAACGTGGATGGTCTGCTGGTATCAGGCCGGTTGACTCTGCATAAACTCATAACAAGAATAAAAGTGCACATGAGAAGTGGTTAAGATTATGGTCGAGAGAAACATAAAAAGAGAACGGGCAGCTGTTGAAGAATTCAGTGAGGAAAAAGTATCTAGGAAACAGCATGATTACAAGCAACCAATCAATCAATCACCGAATAATATAGTTAAAGAGCTTCTAAAATCTTGCATTGCAGAGGCTCATAAATGATGGGAGATGACCTCGCGGAGGAGGTGTATTGAGTTTGGTTGATATGCACCTGATTCAATAAAGAATTGTATTATACACTGGCCCTTATTACACAGTTACTGCCGCGCTCCTGACTGAAGGGGACATCGGCAAAAATTGGAGTCAGGTCAATAGTAGATCAATGCTATAAAAATATATTAAATAAAAAATATATATATAGACACAAAGACATTATCGCTGATATCTCGTTATTCATACACGTGTGCCTATATATTAATTTTATTAATGTTATCGTATCCAAGCTGTCTGTATAGAGAGTGAGCAGATGAAGGTAGATTCATGTACAGTGGAGAGTAGGGAACAGTAATTGTCTTGTGAAGGTTACGGGCTTGTGTAAGCTCCCCCCCTCCCCCACAAGTGCATTTTGTTTTTTGAACATGGTGAAAGGATAGAGGCGCATGTTGCAAAATATTTACTGGGTATACGGGGCATATGGACTTCACACCTGTTCATTCATTGATAAAATATAATGGATAGGTATAAAATGTGCAAGAACTCAGGACTCAGGGATCAGCCGGATATCTAATTAGCATGCACTAAAAAACGGAGGTTTCCATGCTGACATTCAGATGCCTTGAATCTAACTACCCACCCTGCGGTGGGGGCAGAGAGTGTGTGTAAACAACAGGAGAGAGGGCCTGGCTCTTCAGAGCTGCTGACTGGGAAACCAAGTTGGAGTCTCATCGTCGGCCCAACACCTAGTGATTGTTGACAAATGAATTAAAATCCCCGTGCCTAAAAAAACGGATGTAACTGGTGCTTATGTAAAAGCGCTTCGATACCTTTGGCTTTGCGCTACATAAAACTGACATACACATGGGCACACACACGCAGACACACACACACGCAGGCACACACCTTCTTCTCCCCCATGAGGGTACAGTGATTATAGCGGGTAAGCTCATCAGATCAGGCAAAATTCTTGGTGCATTCAGGCCATGAGCATGGGAAAGGCCTTTTTCCTGTGTGTCCCCACATGTGCGCCTTGAGGTGTGAAGACTTGCCGTACACCTTGTTGCCGCCCTGAAAGTGGCAGTGGTGCTGCTTGACAGGAGTGCCTGGAAGCGGGGTGCTGGGCAGGGGAGTTCTGGAAGCTGGGATTGGCGGCCCTTCGGAGAGGGGGGTGTAGCCACTCTGTAGGTCACCCGCTGAGGAGGATGCGATGCTGCAGGAGGCCCCCCACACTCCCGCACAGCAGCGTGTCCCACGCCTCGCGGTCCTGAAACGTTGAGCTCTGGGAAATGAAATATTAACACAGCATGTCCAAACTAAACATCGAGCGCGGCCCTGAGGAATCAATAAGCATCCGGCAAATAAGTAAACAAAACACGATCAATTCTCACTGCAAGGCAGGCCAACAAAAACAAACCATGAGAAACACTTACCGAAAGAGTCTGGTGCAGCTGGGAGCAGCGAGGTGGGAGGGAACCAAGCTGTGTTAGGCTTCAATGCCCATACAGGAGGAGAGAGGAGGGGCCATCACACGCTATAAGAGTGTGATGGCCAAACAAAACGTTCAATAGTGAAATCACCAGCGAGGGAGCTAAGCACACAGAGGAGGGACATGTAAACAAATGCAGCAATAACAAGTCAGCATTTGTAAATGACACAGATAACAGCCAATGGCAATTGGTGGGTGTGCCAGAGCCCATAGAAGAGGATACAACAGGTCTTTTAGACAGTGCAAGCGCTGTCGAGGCTTGACCTAAAAATTGCCCCTTCCCTGATCAGGAATAGGGCCACAGGGGATGAGAGGCAGAATCCTAACCACTAGACTACCAGGGAGCGTGTTTTATATGCACTGTGCTTTATGACACTGGTTCACTGCTCCTAGAGTGCAATGCTTGTATTTTTCTTTGTCTGACCAACCAACAGACATACAACAAGTCCATACAGCACTAACACTAGTGTGTACCAAAGAAGGGACAAAATGACTAGACACAGAAGATACACTTCACTCAGACGGATTATGCAGAATGCCTCACTGCACACTTCATAGACTCAAATCTCTGTGTGATTCTAAATGTCAAAGATGGTCAGACTGTCATAAGCCACTTAAATACTGAAAGGTAAATACGTCAATAACCAGTACTACCACTAAGTCTTTGTCTCGTGGTTGCCACAACTTTACCTTACCTCTCAATGCAGAAAAGTGCCCGCTCATTATCAATATTCAAAAGCTGCACTTAGGTCTCACTATTTTAGCAATGGCACTCAACAAGATAAGGTAACAGTGATGTGAGCTTGTGCAACACTTAGAAGTGAACATTACACGACTAGGCGTAGAACTAATCATCAAGAAAATAGAAGTATTGTTCTAGGAGGAAAGTGCTCTTCTCCGGCAGTGCTTAGTTTGTACAAAAATAAGTGCCAGGGCCTGTGTCAGAAGCCTGCTGCACCTTGCACCACCCATGGCCCCAGCCAGCACTGGCAGTGACAGTACCAACACAGCTACAAATCATCACACTCCTTTAAGGGAGACAATTCAGATAATTCAAGGCCCCCAAAGCTATGAGAATAGTTTGGGAGGCAGGATTTAGGCATTCTTCATGTATAGGAATTAATAAACAACTGTTGTGGCATGCTCATCTCTAAATTAGACAAACATCGCCACCATGTGGCAGTCTGTCATATGTGCCAGTGTTGGGCACCAGAAGCCACTGGCTCAAATTAAGCACTGTTCTCAGGGCACCAGTGGGAGGTCAGCACATCTTCTCAGGGCACCAGCGGGAGGTCAGGAGATCTCCTCAGGGGTCCTTGCCAGAGGACAGAGCCTCTTCTCAGGGATCCCTGCCAGAGGACAGCTGCTCTTCTCAGGGATCCCTGCAGGAGGACAGCACCTCTTCTCAGGTCACAAACGGGAGGTCAGCATATCTTCTCAGGGGTCCTTGCTAGAGGACAGCGCATCTTCTCAGGGATCCCTGTCAGAGGACAGCAGATCTTCTTCAGGATCCCTACAGGATACCAGCAGTTCTTCTCAGGGATCCATGCAGGAGGACAGCAGATCATCTCAGGGATCCCTGCCGGAGGACAGCATCTCTTATCAGGGATCCCTGCAGGAGGTCAGCAGATCTTCTCACGGTGAAGGCACTTGCTATAAGACACATTATCAGTGAAGCTTGTGAGACTGACTGTGTTTCTGATACTGGTTTTGTTAATAAACCAAAGTACACATTAGCGCAACACTCAAGGTAGTGTTTTCTAACGGGGCGGGGGTATCAGCAGACACAGAAAACACACCACACTGAAGCAGGCCATGAAGAAAGGAATTAACTGCACCTTAAAAAGACTGAAATCTGCTGAGGGATTCCACCCTCCTAATATACCTCATACTGGAGAGGAAAAATATCAATAACAATTAACGATCAAGAAAAATAGTAAATATATATATGTATAAATATATATAGGGTTGAAGAAGCTTATTCTAGCTGGGAAAGCTGGATCACACAATCACTGGATAAGACGGCCCCTAAAATGACTCCCAAACCAAAAACCACGCCTAAAAAGGCACCATGGTTCAACGTGCAACTAGCGTCCCTAAGAAAAAACTGCAAAAAGATTTAAAGGGAATGGAGGAAGAACTATGATATACAACTTAAAGCTAGGTATAAGGCAGCCATCATATTTTACCACAACAATATCGAAGACACTCAGGCAAAAGTTTTTGAGCAAAAGATTAGCCAGGCTCAGAATTCATCTAAGGAACTCTTTAAAGTGGTCAAATCTTTAACCTCCCTAACTCCTGATAATCACATCATTCAGGCTACGGAGGAAACATGTAATGATTTAGCCACCTACTTCCTCAAAAAAGTAATGGATATCTATAGCTCCTTTCAGATTAGTAGTAAGACAATCACAAGCCAGGAAAGTGACCAGGTGCGGATCTCGCCCACGCCTGTCCTCACTCGCTTCCCACTCACTAACTTAAATGATGTGAGATCTCTGATAGATAAGGTCAACTCAGGCTCAACCCTAGATCCTGCCCTACCCCATGTCCTTAGTAAGGTCACTGAGGCCCTGCTTCCGGCACTAGTTGAACTTATCACTCTCTCACTAGAGACAGGCGAAGTTCCAAGAGCTTGGAAACATGCAATTATCAGACCTTTGTTAAAAAAATCCAATTTAGACCCTGGTCAACTCGGGAACTATCATCCTATATCACTTTTACCATTTATTGGCAAAGTAATAGAGAAACGTGTAAATGGAGCACTTACAGAGTTTCTGGAAACTAACCAACGCCTCCATCCCACACAGGTGGGCTTTCGTGCACAACACAGCACAGAGTCAGCACTCCTAGCAGTGACTGAAGAATTAAAAATGACCCTGGACCTAGGCAGTTAAGCCGCTATACTACTTCTTGACCTCAGTGCGGCATTCGACACTGTGGACCATTCTATTCTACAAAACAGATTGCTGGATATCGGTATCCAAGACAAAGCCTTGGAGTGGCTTTCATCTTTCCTGAAGGGCAGAACATTTCAAGTCATGGAAGCTAATCTTTTCTCTAATATCAGTCACTGACTTGCAGGGTTCCACAGGGCTCTTCGCTCAGCCCCACATTGTTTAACAATTACCTGGGACCACTAGCTCGGATAGTCCAAGAATGTGGTATGTCTATGATATCATATGCAGATGACACACAGCTGGTGGTCTCTCTGGAACCCAGAACCAATGGCGAATCAGATAGGTTAGCACCATGCCTGGAAAGAGTTGTGGAATGGATGTCAAGCAGTTGTCTGAAGCTGAACGGGGACAAGACTGAGCTGAGGATCCTCGGAAACAATGCAGTCCTCAGGCCTCTGATCAGCTGGCCTAACTGTCTAGGTAGCCCACCTGTCCCGAACGCAACTATCAGAAATCTTGGCTTCTGGCTCGACAGGGAATTAACCATGGAAACCCAAGCTAGGAAACTCACAGGCACCTGTTTTGGGTCACTCATAATGCTCCGAAAAATCCTGGACCGTATCCCCGTACAGCTCAGAAAGACAGTAATTAATTCTCTGGTTACATCACGTCTGGACTATGGAAACTCCCTCTTTCTGAGGGCACCAAAATATGTCATCAAACAACTTCAGGTCATCCAGAACGCTGCTGTAAGACTGCTGTGTAAGGTCCGATACAGGAATCTGCTGGGAAACACATAAAAGCTCTACACTGGCTCCCGATCGAGGCCAGAGTTAAATTCAAAGCACTCTGTCTGACACACAAAGCCATACACAACAGGGGCCCCAGTAAAATTAGTAGCTTGGTGAGCCTTTATGTCATTAACAGAAGCCTCAGATCCAGCTCTGATCGCTTATTAAAAACAAGCATTGGCATAGCCAATAGGTCTCGCCTTTGGGATCTTATGTGTTTAGCCAGAACTTTTGGCTATGTTGTAGAGCATTGTGGCTGCTGTGCATCATGTTGAAAAGTTATAATAAAAAGTGTTAAGCATTTTTGTTACCTTTATACAAACCAAGACGACATTATATACAACTGAACAACCTGATTAAAAAAGATTTTAACATAAAAAATGTCTTCTAGTTTTTTGTACTTGCACTGCTGGCAACTTCTTCCTGCCTGTTCTCATGCTTGTTTGTTTTAATTTTTTTGTTATGGGGGAGCGAGACATAAATAACGGGGGAGTGGAGGTTGGAAAACATTAATTTAATTAGAACACGAGCAGCGGACGGACACTAGGGGAGAATCAACAGATGCCAGATTCCGAGGGCAGACTGACATGATGCTTAGGTGATGTTTAGGTGATGCTTAGGTGATGCGCTGATGCAAAATGGTGGTGGTGAGTGATGTTTGGTGCTGAGGTGGTGCCACTATATGGTGAAGATTGGAGGTACGTTGTGGATTGTGGAGTAGTGGAGATGAAATATGTTGTTTGGTGTGTAATTATGTGGTGTGTATTGGAAATGTGTGGAGTTGAATTGTGTGGCCTGGAACTGTAGTGTTGAGTGAAATTATGCTTAGTGAAATTGTGTCATGGTGTGGAGTGCATTTATGTTGATTGGTGGTATGTGGCATAGAGTGGTACTGAGTTCTATTATGTGGAGTGTATTTATGTTGCATTGAGTAGAGTGTAATTATGTGCCATGTAATTATGTGGCACTGAGTGGTATTATGTGGAGTGTATGTTGCATTCAGTAGAGTGTAATTATGTGGCGTGTAATTATGTGGCACTGAGTGGTATTATGCGGGGTGGCTGTCTACATTGCATGGTCTTGGCCCTGAAATGTTGAATTGTCACATGCCAGCGTTAAAGATTTGTCACAGCTATGCGTATTGTATCATTACACGTGCTGACATGGGAACACACGCATGCGCTATACGTATACTTAATTCAGAGAAGTTCTAGAAGGGCTGGTATGGATTCTGTTGGTGGATCATGATGGGTCCTAGCACGTACCCTCTTTCCCCGCTCACTGGTGACCTCTCAGAGTGAGTTGTTCCTTACTTTATGGTAGAATATTGTGTAGTACATTACACCTGCCTGACAATCTGTCCTCTTCTAACTTCTGGTAGAAGGGGCTCTATATTTTCATTCGCGAGAAATCACATCTGGAAAATCACGTCTGGTAACCTCAAACACCGAAGTCTTCCATCTTGGAATGAAATAGGCACAGGTGGAGACGAGGAGGGATGCTCCCGAAACACAGGAAAGCCCACAAATGATAATGCACGCCTACTATAAGCTGAACTAAAGGGCGTCGATGCCTGACGGCATCAGTGCCCACTCGTCTCCGACGCACAGTGTGATTCTAAGCACATAAAAGAGGAAGGGCACACTGGCAGTACAGTGCACACTGATTCACACCTAAGATTATGATATAGTAAAGTAGCACCGCGCACGCTCGGCAACATATGACATTTTCGTGTTTTTTTCTACATTCAGATGACCCGAGGGAAGAGAATCTGTGAACACGGATAGGCCCCTAAGAGCAGACTGGGATGTCCGGACCGAGAGTAAGAAAAGTCAGCTTTACTCAGTGCAGGAGCTGAGAGGCCCCGTACTGCAGAAAGCAGCGGTCCAGTAGTAAAGTGGGCGTGTGTACTGGGCCGAGGGGTACCGGTACTGCCCAGCGATGGATGCTTAGGTGCGCGGGAAGGTTGGCGCTCCGCAGAGTTAGGTGACGGGCTCTGTTGTGATATAAACTGTGGTAGATCAAACAAGATGGGTGTCATGATTGATCACGTGAATGGAAGGTATTTAATGACTGTGTCTTTTTAATAATTACTGCAAGGGAGTTTGTTGTATTTAATTTAGCATCTCATCATGGATTAATGTGCAGTAAACAAAACGAAGACTTCTCGGAGAGCTGTGATGAAAAGCCCTTCGGCGTTTCGTCCATTTTGTTTTCGCTTACAATATCGGAGTGGCTTCGAGCGCCGGCGCCCTCATTGCTCATCCACTGCTCTCCAACCCCGGCGGGGGAGGCAAGAGCCAGACCGGAGCTCTCACTGCTGCCGGCGAAGAGCGAGGGAGCAGGGGCAGCGCCTGGCGGGAAGGGGCCGATGAATTAGTAATTGATCTGGAGGCAAGTGGCCCATCACGCCAGCAAATAAGGAAGCTTGCCTCCCGGAGAGACATCAATCAGACATTGACCACAAGTAGCGGTAATTAGTGTACCTTATGAGCGTCTGCTCCGGTGCACATGCCCCAGCCTCGGCTTCCTTTGCAGGCGGGATGATTTATTTGCACGCAGTGCGGGGCTGTGACCCTCTATTAGGGGATGGCGCGAGCTAAGTTTCAGTGGCAGTGGAGGTTCCAAGTGCGCGTGACCATGCTGAATCTAACCCATGTATCATCTCTCGGTGGTCCTGGGCAGTCTTCGAAATGGCCACAAGACGGACAAGCGCGGCCAGGTCCGCGGTAAAAGCGCCGCGTTCACCAGGGCCAGCGCGAGCCATCTGTTTCCAATTAACTCCCTCACATATGCACAAAACAATTGCCAGTGGCTTAAGAAGGCCATCCCAGAGCCCATTTCTACATGTAGCATTTCACGAGTGCTGAACCGGGGGGGGGGGTGGAGCGAGAGGGGGGGCTGAAGCGAGGAGAGCCACCGGAGCGGCCATTGTGCATTACAAGTGTGCAAGGCCAAAAAAACATTAACTAATAAAAATCAGCCTTACTTGTAGTGGGCTCGCAGGGCTGGCTGTGTCCAATTTCGCCGCTCTGCTTGTTCTGCGAATGGTTTGTGCAAAGCAGCCTTAAGAAACTCCTGGCAACCCCCGCCGCTTTTTTCCGGCCACACGTTAGGAGAGGTCAGAAATGGTGAAGTTCCCGAGACAGAAAACAGGCAGCTAAGAAGAGCTGTTTATCATATTCCTTGTTCAGAAATACTGCAGTTAACCCCATTTTTCAGAAATATTACTATTGATGCCCCGACTCACCCCAGTGAGCACTGTTTCTCCGGCTCTCCCCTCCATGGAAGCTGTAGTTTTACTAACACTTGCACTTCCTCAGGCACACATAGACCACACCTCATACAACAGGCCGAAAAGAAAAACCCAAATCGCATTCTTGTTTCCTCTTATGCTTTTGTGTTTTCCAGGCCATAAATAGTCTGAGAAACGTGCTAAAAACAACCGACATGAAAAGCAGGGATGTCTGTTATGTTTTGACACAAACATTACTAGGTTGTCTGTTCTCCCCTTGGGCTTTAATGCATATATCACCTTACCTTTGTTGCACACATTAAAGACTCTCCAGGCAGCTTCTGCGAGGGGAAAAAAATGCTGCGCGGATCACACAGAGGCAGGCAGGAAGAGGCTGCGGGAGAGGAACCGAGCGCTCGCGCCTTACGAGGGGGCTGACAGGAAGCGATAGAGGGCAGCGGAGCGGGTGGGCTCCGCCCGGGGAGAGTCAATCGCCCACCATGGCAAAATAACTATTTTCAGTGGTATCTGGTGATCCTTGAAAGCATTAATCTTGGCCTCCAGTTGGACCATGTGAGCAACCAAGGCAGGAGCGCAACTTTTCCGTGGAGAGGGTTTGCGGGAAGTTTGGGGGGGCGGAGTTACGTGGTTCCTTCCGGGGAAAATTTTGAAAGCAAGCTGGCAAGCGTTCTCCCAGTTACGTGGGTGAGCCACGCACATTATGTCGGTCCGCCGTTAGTTAAACAAGCCCGGGAGTTGTGTGTGCACGCATGCGCGCTAGCACGAGCTCCATCTGTTTCCATTTAACCCGAGAGCGGGCGCGATAATTGGAAACATATGGCGCTGATGCTCGCTCCCGAGCACCCTAGGCCAGGGCAGAAAGAAGGCAGGACATGCACCCGCCTTGGGCCAATTGCGTGCTGTCTTTCTTAGAAAGACGCATGCAAAGGCCAATCGCGGGTTAAGCACACGCACGAGCGTGTGTTTAGAATTTAAAAGCCCTTACTAAAGCCTCGCTGATCAGTGTATGCGCGCTGGCTCAGGCGAGACCTAACAACAAGAATCAAGCGAACCAGATGGGGTGGCAGATCCTTGGCGCATCTGGGACCCAAGCTGTGGAATTCTCTTCCACATGAATTTAGGCTTCTGGAATCAGAATCAACTTTCTGAAAAAGATTAAAACCTGACTTTTCCAGCAGCACCACTAATCTCCTCTAACTTCTGTCTTATCTGACGCCCAGCGCTGGGAAGCCCTTGGGCAGCTTTGCATCTATAAATCCATAAACATACATAAACAACTCCCAGAATGCAGTTTAAACACCTGACTTAGATTTAGTCGTCATGCCTGAACCTGGGAAACATACAAACTCTGATGAGGATGGTGAGGCGTGCAAGTCCGGCTCAGTGGTACTTTTGCTTTTACAATGTGCCTGTAAGTTCTAAACCATCGAACTTAAAGAGTTTTAAAAAGTTTCACTTTCATATAAAATAATTCCTCATTTTGAACCCGATCCCTTATTTCATTTACGTAGCGTGAACTAGCCATTAGCTTAAAAGCATTTTATTTATCATGTAGAACTTTGATTTTTATGTAAATAGTAACCCTCCATGCACGTTTCTGTTTTTTCAAGAAAGTGCATTCAAGCTTAAAATGTAAAGGCAGAAATCCTTCCCAAAAAGTGTCTCACTTAAAAATTGCCCGATAGATTTTAAAAGTATGTGTTTACATTAGGAAATAGTTTAACGAGATAAGGTCATCAATGAAGTGTCCGTACTGTGTCACATTATAGATTATATTTAAAATGAATGTTCAATCGCCATACTTTAAAAATGTAGCTTGAGTATTAAAATTAATATACCCTCCCCGTCGGGGAATTGAACCCCGGTCTCCCGCGTGACAGGCGGGGATACTGACCACTATACTAACGAGGAATAGATGCACCTGGTTCCGCTAGGCCGCTCCTCATGTGGCCCACAACCCGCCTCTTCCCGATATGGTACTAATTCGGCTCATTTATCAACTCCTTCACACCAACACAGGGGGCCACAGGCTCAACACACACACTCCCTCACACAATACACACACAAACACACTCCTCCCTCACACCTCACAACAGCCTTCTCACCTCCTAGCAGAAGCTCTCAGCAGCGCTCTCAGCAGCATCACCTGATGCCAGAGTCACAACAACCAGCAGCTCTCAGCAGCATCACCTGATGCCAGAGTCACAACAACCAGCTCCCAGGGCTGCTTCAGACGGGGCCCCGGCCTGGCTCTTCAGCCCAGGGGCCCCTGGCTCTGTCTGATGATGGGGGATTGCAGCGGGGGCTGCACACAGGGAGTACCCTCCAACCCGCCCGAGCCGGAGGAGCTAGCTGCGTTGTAAAGAAGAAGAGAGGAGGCAGGAAAAGCCAAGGTGTGTGAGTGTCTGAGAAAGAGGCGCTTTCTATTGTAAAGCAGAGGAAAAAGAGTTAAGAGGTTGCAAAATTCCTTCGAGCCGGATTTGAACCAGCGACCTAAGGATGTCAGCTTCACCCACTACAGTCCTCCGCTCTACCAACTGAGCTATCGAAGGCTCTGCAAACAACCGTTGACAAGGTGCTATATGAGGGAATACGGGGCCCGGAGCCTACCTATTTAGGCGGATTTCTGTTTCTAATCACTTGGTAAAGCTGCAAACCCGACAGATATTTAACTTATAGGGAGAATGGTTGAGTAGTGACTTATTTTCATGATAGATTTCCATTTATTATTTTGGGATCCAGAAGTTAATAATGGGGTTATGTCAACTTGTTTTATATATATGTATAGCGCTCAAACACCATAGGTTTCTTGGTATTGGATCAGAGTTATATTTGTTTTGTAAATTTATTTAGGGTGTTTCGTGTTTACTTTTGATTACATTATTGCTGTAGATCCTGGCTAACCTTTGTTATGGTGCATTAAGGGTTCATTTTTTAGGTCCAAATGTTCTTTGTAACATTAAATTCTTAAAAGTGTTTTTGTGGTTTGTGCATTTTTATTATAAATATGGTATTCACGTATTCTGGGGTTCAATGTTATCTTATTAAACAATATAATGTCAAACTTCATCAGGTGTTACATTTTATGTTTTTGGTCTGTAATGTTGGTCAGTGGAGGTTACTATAGTCAGCGAGTCCCTGTCTGTGAAAGTGAAACACAGTCAGACCCCAAGGGGCACCAGGTGCTCGTCTTACTTAAAGTACAGGGACTACTCCTTGTAATAGGATCTGTGTAAACACCAGAAGGTGACAAGAGGGATGTCCCCTCTGACCTATCGGAGCTCTTATATGCTGTGGGTGTAACAAAGATGATAATAGGAGGAGACTGGGTTGAAATGCTGAGCCATTGTCAGCCCTTTGCCCCTCGGCCAGCATCGTTTCAACGTCAGTCTCACCTCCTCTATAAAAGAGGTCTGCCAGAAATACAGTCTGTGGGGGTCAGAGGGCAATCAGAAGTTACTGGGCCATAGTTGTATCAACGAGGGGTGTTTACTTCCGGTGCCCTGGGGCCTCCGTATTCTGAGTCCTTAAACTGGGGACCAAGCCCCCCTTTTAGCACCTGACTCTCAGAATAGAAAGACAGAGCAGCCGAAAGCTTATTTGGGGACCCACATTTATGAAAGGAACACATGGGGAAAAGAAACTGCACCCTGGCCCTATTAGCGCACACGTTTTACATCCATTGTGAACATGTATACATATTTTGATGTATAACTTGTTTACATTTTACATGAATAAATATGGAAACATTTGTACTTCAGAATGTGTAATGTGCCTGCCCATGTTACAGTCGTATCCTAGCTATTTTTAAAGTTTTCTCCATTTGGGTCTTTTAAATTGATCTGATGTTAGAGAGGAACAACACAAGAGAGAATGACTGCAAATGTGTCTTTACTTGTTTTTAACCTCAGATGTCTACTTTTGTAAACACACCGCAGAGGCTCCTCCCTCCGCTCTCCCAGAATACTGTGCGGGATTATTCTTTGTCTGCGCCCCTGACAAGGCTGCTGATGTCCCATTGCTGCTCCATGGCCCTGTAGGTTCTGAGTGCTGTGGCGGTGCTGCCCCCTGACGGTCACCCTGTGCAGGTGAAGATACCTGGGAAGAAGCCAGGGCGCACCTGAGCTCATCTGTGTGAACGAATGGAGTGTCAGGACTGGGGTCGGTGCTGTTAGTAGAAGGAGAGGGGGTGTGGCTGGAGCCCCCTTGAGGGCAGCCTGGGGCCTGTGACAGGCGAGGGGGAGAAGGGGTGTAACTAGAGCCCCCTGGAGGGTAGCCTGGTACCTGTGGCAGGTGCAGGGGTGTGTGGATCAAGGAAGCAGCTGGACGGTAACTGGAGAGGGGTCTGGGGGGCACGCAGCCTGGTGAGGAGACACAGGAGTGAAGGGGTGTCCTGGGGAGAGGGGCGTGGCTTTGTCTGGCTCCAGGGTTGGGGGGGGGCAGTAAGAGGCAATGCTGGGGCTGCTGCTGTCCTCTGGTCCTGGACTCTGTGTCTGGAGAAGTTCCAGGGTTGTAAATAATGAGACATGAGCAGGTTGTTGAAGAAATCATGATCCCTCATTCCTTCTGGTTTGTCAGGAGTGGGGTGTCTGTTACCCCATTGATTGTCAGGCAATGAGAGTGGCAATGCGACTTGAAGTATACAGAAAGATGTCTGACAGGACAGACACCTCACAAATTTTGATGACAGCCTCCCATATGGTCTAGCGGTTAGGATTCCTGGTTTTCACCCAGGCGGCCCGGGTTCGACTCCCGGTATGGGAAGTTCTAGTTTTTTACTTTTCTGACATAACGTTCTCCGTTTTGTCCTACAAACTAAATGCCCCTAAAGTCCTAATAAATCTCTCTTCCTTCTCTTCCGCTTCTATCAGTGTTTGAGGTTTACACTGACCCCACCCTCCTGTTCCCCTCCCCAGCCCTTGCTGCACAGCTGCTATATTGTTAATGACCTGGAGGAACAAACAACAGATTAATACCATGAAGGGTTATTCGTTGTTAGTCTTTTATTACACAACATAAAGTACAGATTATATAAATAGCGCGCGGCATTAAAAAGCACCAGTTTACTGCGATCTCACCGTGGAAAATGCTCATTTATTACCTGCTCCGCCCGTGCTATGGAAGAGACGGTTTTCTGACATTAATCCCGTGCTGTGTTGTGTTTCAGAGTCTGTTTTGTAACATTAATCTTGTGTTGTGTTTCAGTCTGTTTTGTAACATTAATCTCGTACTGTGTTGATTTCTAGGAGATGAAGATTTAGGAAGTTTCTTTTTTCTCTCATCTGTGGGTGCAGCTCCTGTGTGCAGTGTCCCCCGTTTCTCCGCATTACACCAACTCTTAGAGCAAGTTAAAGTACTGCCCTAAAAGGACAGTTTAAAGCACCAATGTGTCATTTTCCATGGTTTTGCATAAACAAAAGTTTAGTGTGCCATGTTTTAAGGATTTATTTGTGAAATAGACTTCTTTAATTGGCGTTTAACATTCACTGCCTACCACTAAAAAAGTCAACAAGTGACACACACCGCACCTGTGTCCATGCATGATTGGAAAGGGAGGGGCAGGGAAGTGTACGGACGGTTCCATGGTGTAATGGTTAGCACTCTGGACTCTGAATCCAGCGATCCGAGTTGAAATCTCGGTGGGACCTGCGCTACTTTTATTATTTACTTAATTTGTTTTGTATTATTTGAGGTATTGAGCAGTGACCAGGGAGTGCATTTGTATCTCTCAGATGACCCCTCCCTTCCTGTTTAAATTCTCCTGGTCTCTGCTGATATCCATACACTAATCTTTAGGCGGTGCTGGGCGGCAGTGACCTACACACAGGTGTTTTATAATTCCTGGGTCTGTGTGGACACCTTTCTCCTGTGGCTGCACAACAGTAACACGCACAGTGTGCACCTGACTCCACGCGCCCTTCACACCGTATAACTTACAAGGAGACACACAGACGGGAAAGCAGTGTGTAAAAGAAAGTCTTCAATAAAGTGTTAACGGATACAAATTAAAAATGTTCTTTCTTTTATTTCGGCACTTTGTTGGTAACTACACAACATCTGAAGGGTGATGACAATTTCACCAAAACTGTTTGCTAAAAAGCTGAAATTTAATCTGTTTCTCACGTAAAGCGCTATAATGGCAGTGACCAATGTTTACGCTAACAGCAAAAAAATAAAGAAAGAAAGTGGAAAAGGCGACTAAAGCTGTATTTTCATTGGAATATGGCCCTGGGCTCCTGATGGATGGATCAGGTGGACCAGACTTACCCATGACAAAGAGAGACACTGTCTGGAGATGTCAGGACTGACCGTCCCCTAGTAACCCATGGAGGATGCTAACCCAATGGAAAGATACTATACATTTACCATGTGCGTCCATGGAACAGGCTTGCGACACTCCTACCAAGATTGACGGAAGCATCCATTCTTCCCAATGACATCAGTCCATGACATGACCCAACTGGAGACAAAATTAAATTGCACTCACATTGGACAACATATTCAGACAAGAATGAGAGATCGGTGGAATCAGCACAAACATTATGGGCAGCAGGTAAAGCCTCCCTGAGAGGAGAGACAATGAAAGAAACAGAGATTGCTAGAAAAAAGGTGAGGGAAGCCATTAAACAGACAGAAACAAAAATTGTCATAATAACTGTTGCCCTGGCAAAATTTGAGTCATTTATATTCCCCAAATTATGTAAAATCCCAGAAAAATTACACAATATTGTTTGAGATGCCAGTCCGGATTTTGCAAAAAAAAAATTGTGTGTAAACGTATTTTGGGCTGAAAAAAGTAACGCAGCATTGCCTGCGATGCAAATAACATGCACTTGCATTCTGTTAGATCACATTTTTGCGTTCTGTTAGATCACGTTGTTCCCAAACTGCCGCAATGGGATTTTTATCCACACACAATCTCAATTACGTGAAGCGGCATCATTTTTTAGCCTCATGCATTTCACATAACAAGCCAGGCCATGTGGCTACCTTAGCGCCGCACACGGCTGAAGGCTGTGCTAGGTAGGCCTACTAAGGTATGGTAATGAAATATTATTTTACATGACAAAACATTCTAGAAATTCCCTGAAAAAACACAAAGGTTAAAGTGACGCTATAGTTATGTGAAAATATCAGTTAAAAGCGCCTTCGCAACGCACTGTTAATGACCTCACATATTACATCACTCATGACAGGTTCTATCACATCAATGATAACATCACTGATGACATCTGAAATGACATCATAGACGACAACACTGTGCATGGCGGGTGCACGAGTTATAGGACCTTGAGTGAACTATAACTGGTGAATTTCAGAGTCACTTTAACCTTTGTTTTTTCAGTGAATATATAAATCAATATAATACATGGGATTCTGTAATCCTTGTATAAACGTCTGTCACTATTTTTTTTATAATCAGCGACTTGTGATGCACAAAGTCACAGAACATAAAGAGAAGATGGCAGAGCTCGACTAGTACAAGGTTATTAAAGTCGAGTTCTGACGTCACAATGCCTACTGCCAGAGCATTTCTTTCTCTCTTATATATTACCCAGTCGCAGTTGCCCCTGGGTAGTTATAGTTAGGTCTGCATTCCACAGGAAAAGCATTTTTGGTTTGCTTATAAGTTTTCTGAATCTTTACAAAACTTAACTAAAAAAAATCTCATCCACCTCAGCTCATTGAAAGGGGGGTCCAAAACATGTTTTCCCTATTCATTTTTTAATAGGAAAATGGAACCGTGATACCACAAAAACAGCTAATCAGAATTACACCAAATTTGGCAGAAAGCTAGATCTTGGTTCAGAAAGCGTGCTTTTTGTGATTTTGTGTAAATCTGTTCAGTAGTTTTTGAGAAATTAAGGTTAGAAATGTAGGTGCATATCACATCCGAGGAGGATTCGCAGAGCAGACAGATCCAGATATCTGATTGGCTGCTACAACATCAACAAAGATGTGGCTGCAGCCATTGTAGGACTTGGGGACTGAGTCCCTAGCAATGGAAGTACAGACAAGATATAAGGGGGTAGGGATGCACTGCCCCTCTAGGCCTGGAGGAGGGGGGTTCCAGAGGCACACCCCTGAGGCCAAAAACATTTTTTTTAAATGCTACCGCAAATTTACGGTGGTTCTGCAAATCCACAGTAATTATTTTTTTTTTGAAGTGCGGGCTCCTGTGCTCTCAAAGCAAAGCCATCGGGTTGAGCCAGGGCATGGGGGGATGACACAATTAATTTTATAGGGGAGGGGTACCCCGCTTCCTCCCCCCCACCCCAGCCTTACTGAGGTCCCGACCGATGCTGAAGTTGCATTGAAGGTACTTGGGCCCCTGGTCTGCCCGAGTGGGGTTGTGCTTGAAGGTGTGGCTGTCACTCACTGGATGTGATTGTGTCTTCAGTCTGCGAGTCACATTAAAGAGAGAGAGTGAGCCCAGGGCTGTCATTCAATAAGTGCGTCTGAGCATAAGGTGAATCTCACAGACTATTTAGTGGGATTGTGCTGGAAGGAGGTATAATTGTGAGAAAAGTAAATAATTAAAAACGGGGATGAATGAAGGACAAGAAGGGGGGAGTGAAGTTATTGAAGGAAGAGCAGAAAAAGGTCTATGTTGTTAAAGCCACGTTTCATTTCCTGAAGTTACTAAGACTTTTCAGTCAACAAAAATTCTCTGCCAAAACCCGGGATCGAACCAGGGACCTTTAGATCTTCAGTCTAACGCTCTCCCAACTGAGCTATTTCAGCCGTAATATAGTAAGGAGAGATGTGACTGTTCTAATTTCAGTGAAGACACCATGGCAGTCCTGTACATCACGGAAGAGCTTAAAAGACTCCTCCCCAGGTTCACAAATCTCATGTTCACGGGTCTCATCCCCAGGTTCACAAGTCTCATCGCCAGGTTCATAGGTCTTACTGCCAGATTCACAAGTCTCATCGCCAGGTTCATAGGTCTTACCGCCAGGTTCACAAGTCTCATCGCCAGGTTCATAGGTCTTACCGCCAGGTTCACAGGTCTCATCGCAGCAGACACAGAAAACACCCTACACTGAGGCAGGCCATGAAGAAAGGAATTTACTGCACCATGAATGGATGGAAATCGTGGAGAGTTTCCAGCCGTCAAAGATGTAGAAGACACACATAACTAACTGGAGAGGATGGTGGGGCGTGCATGTGCGGGTCAGTGGTTCTTTTGCTTTCACAATGTGCCTGTAAGTTATAAACCAATCAATCAATCAATCAATCAATCACAGAATTTGTAGAGCGCACTACTTACCCGCGAGGGTCTCAAGGCGCTGGGGAGAAAAAAGGGGGGGTGCTGCTACTGGTCGAACAGCCAGGTCTTGAGTAGCCTCCTGAAGGTCAGCAGGTCTTGGGTCTGTCGTAGGCTTAGTGGAAGGGTGTTCCAGGTCTTGGCGGCGAGGTGTGAGAAGGATCTGCCGCCGGTGGTTGTTCTTCGAATGCGAGGGACGGTGGCGAGGAGAGGTCGGCGGAGCGGAGCTGGCGGTTGGGGGCGTAGAAGAAGAGTCATCTGTTGAGGTAGGCTGGGCCAGTCTTGTGGAGTGCCTTGTGTGCGTGGATGAGGAGTTTGAAGGAGATTCTCCTGTCGACGGGGAGCCAGTGCAGGTTCCTCAGGTGGGGGGTGATGTGGCTGTGGCGTGGTACGTCGAGGATCAGGCGTGCGGAGGTGTTTTGTATGTGTTGCAGTCGCTTGATGAGCTTGGCCGGGGCTCCCGCGTGAGGCGTTCCCATAGTCAAGTCTGCTACTGACGAGGGCCTGGGTGACTGTTCTTCTTGTATCTGTCGGGATCCACCTGTAGATCTTGCAAAGCATGCGGAGGGTGTTGAAGCAGGAGGAGGAGACTGCGTTGACTTGCTTGGCCATGGAAAGCGTTGAGTCGAGGATGACTCCCAGGTTGCGTGCGTGGTCGGTGGGTGTCGGGGCTGCTCCCAGTGTCGTTGGCCACCAGGAGTCGTCCCAGGCTGAGGGGTTGGAGCCGAGGATGAGGACCTCTGTCTTGTCCGTGTTCAGCTTTAGTCGGCTGATCTTCATCCAATCGGTGACGGCCTTCATTCCTTCATGGAGGTTGGATTTGGCGGCGAGGGGGTCCTTGGTGAGGGAGAGGATCAGTTGAGTGTCGTCGGCGTAGGAGATTATGTTGAGGTCGTGCTGTCTGGTGATGCATGCGAGCGGGGCCATGTAGATGTTGAACAGTGTTGGGCTGAGGGAAGATCCCTGGGGTACGCCACAGATGATCTCGGAGGCTTCGGATCGGAAAGGTGGAAGGCGGACTCTCTGGGTTCTGCCGTCGAGGAAGGAGGTGGTCCATTCCAGGGCCTTGTCTCGGATCCCTGCGTCGTGGAGGCGTGCGCGTAGAGTGCGGTGGTATTACACTTAAATAGATGAAAAGTTTCACCTTCGTATAAAAAAATTCCACAGTCAGTCTGCCCCAAAGTTTCATTTATTTGGCGTGTAAAAATACTCGTTTTAATGCATTTTATCATGTACTACTTTGATATTAAAATCTAAATAATAACCCCCCCACCCCATTTAGACATTTCCTTTTCCAAGAAAGTACACAGTTGCTTTCAATGAAAAGACACAAATACAAAAAGTGTATCAGTTAAAAATTGTCTGTGATAGATTTTGAAAAGGTATGTGATCTCATTAGCAATTATTTTACTTATAGGAAAAAAATTGCATTATCCTCCCCTTCGGGGAATTGAACCCCAGTCTCCCGCATGAAAGGCAGGGATACTGACCACTATACTAATGTGGAACAGATACACTATGACCTGCAAAACCACTCCTCATGTGGCCTACAACCCGCCTGCACTTGATATGGCACAAATTCGTGTCATTTCCCAACTCCTTCACATCAACACAGGGGGCCACAGGCTCAAAAAACACACACACTCCTCCCTCACAACAATCTTCTCTCCTCCTAGCAGACACTCTCAGCAGCATCACCTGATGCCAGAGTCCCAACAACCAGCTCCCTGGGCTGCTTCAGACGGGGGCCAGCCTGGCTCTTCAGCCCAGGGGCCCCTGGCTCTGTCTGACGATGGGGGATTGCAGCGGGGGCTGCACACAGGGAGTGGGGAGGGAGTACCCTCCAACCCGCCCGAGCCGGAGGAGCTAGCTGGGCTGTAAAGGAGAAGAGAGGAGGCAGGAAAAGCCCAGGTGTGTGAGTGTCTGAGAAAGAGGCGCTTTCTATTGTAAAGCAGAGGAAAAAGAGTTAAGAGTTTGCAAAATTCCTTCGAGCCGGATTTGAACCAGCGACCTAAGGATGTCAGCTTCACCCACTACAGTCCTCGCTCTACCAACTGAGCTATCGAAGGCTCAGCTGAGTGGGGATGACAAGGCGCTATATGGCATGAGACGTGGGCCCCGAGGCTGCCCATCTAGGCAGCTTTCTGTTTCTAAACACGAACTCACTTCATAAAGCTGCAAAGCCTACAATGGAGAGTTCCTTTCCACAGCAACACCCCCCTCGTACCCCTCAAAAGGGCTGAAAAGAGACAAGCACATCTTCATTTCACTTTTTAACCAATCCACATGCACAGGCACTTCTCATACACATGACAATGGGGACTAACAACCCCTAATCTTTGCAATAGTTCTCTCCCTGGATGGTTCCAGGGCTTCCCGCGTGGACACTTACTTACAGGATCTCACCCTCTGCGCGCTTGCTGCTGCTGCTGCTATGTGTGTTCAGGGAGGATTGTTTCTGTCTTGCTCTGGTTACACATCTCCATGTTTGCCTGATTTACAATGAAGTGCCCATCAATGTGGTGTTTCTCTAAGCAAAGCCCACAAAGGGAAAGAAACAGGCCACCTGGATTTGCCAATGCTTCTTCCATACATCTGTTGAGAAGAATAAGCTTGGTGAACCACCATTCACTTTTCAATCAGTGCCAGTGGCGGCTCATCCGCAATGGCGGAGGAGCATCGACCCTCTGCCTGACTCAGAGCCAGCAAATGAAAAATAAAACAATGTCCTAGCATCGTTTTAGTTTTCATTTGCCGGCTCCGAGCCAGCTTGTGCAGGGAGGGGCGGGCGGAGCACGGGAGGAGTGCTATGTGCACTTCCTAAGTGCGCATGTGTGTTTGGCCGGCCGTCTCAGGTTGACCAAAACACACATGCGCACTTAGGTTTCTCCAGCCTGGCTACATTGAACAGCTGGGCTAGAGAAACACCCACAGGCTCCCTGGCCTGAGCAGAGCGTCTTTTCAGCCCGCTCAGGCCAACACCCACGCTGCTCTCCTAGCAGGAGAGCAGTGCGGGGATTGGATGGGAGTCTGTGACGTGGTGCCATTTCTGCTGGGACAAGGGAGAGTAGAGGAAGAGCAATGTGGGAGGCTGCCGGCACCTCAAAGTAAGTTATTTAAAAAAATATATATATTCTAACACCCCTGCGCCCCTCCCACGTTCCCTACACCCCCCCCAACACCCTTTGTTTGTGGCAGCCGCCACTGATCAGTGCTTTGTCTCTGTCCCTGAAAGGTCACGTTATTATTACCAGGTGGCCAGTCAGGTAAAGAAGAAACACACCTAAAAAAATACTTGAGTAATTGAAAATTCAAAAAAGTGTTTAGATATGACAAAAAAAGAACAAAGAAAACATATCCTTCTTTGACGAGAATAGAACCATACACTAAAAACAGAAAAAAGTCACCTTCCCTGACTGGGAATCGAATCCTAACCACTAGACCACCAGGGAGCATTCTATACTCTTCAGAGCACGTGCTCCAAGACACAGTATCAGTGAGAGGTTGTGTATGCTGTTATGATAGTTTTTGTCCATCAACTAAAGTAGGAAGAAAAAACACACATCAATCAATCAGTCAATCAAGTTCTTATAAAGCCCGACTACTCACCCGTGAGGGGTTTCAAGGTGTGGGGGTTGTGGATCTGCGATTCAGTCGAAGAGCCAGGTCTTGAGGTCCTTCCTGAATTGCGACAGTGACGGTAATTGCCTGAGGTGCAGAGGCCCCTGTTCCAGCTCTTCGCAGCGAGGTAGGAGAAGGATCTTCCTCCGACCATGGTCTTGCGGATCCATGGGACGGTGGCCAGGGCCACATTGGTGGAGCGGAGATGTCTGGAGGGAGTGTAGAAGGAGAGGCAGTGGTTGAGGTATGCATGTCTGGCATTTCGGAGGGCTCAGTAGGCGTGCGTGAGGAGCTTGAAGGTAATTCTTTTGTTGATAGGTAGCCAGTGAAGGTCTCAATCAATGTAACACTCTCATGCTAGTGTTTACTAAACTTAGGAAATCAGCAACAGACACAGAAAACACACTACTTTGAGGCAGAACATGAAGAAAGTAATTTATTGCACCTTAGATAGACTGAAATATGTAGAGAGTATCCAAGCGTGGAAGATGCATGAGACCCTCATAACACACAACTAACTGGAGAGCAAAAACAGCAAGAACCCCACAGAAAAATACCAGCTACCATTCTATGTCAGCGCCTCTTCTCAGGGCACCAGCGGGAGGTCACCGCCTCTTCTCAGGGCACTAGTGGGGGGTCAGCGCCTCTTCTCCGGGCACCAGCGGGAGGTCAGCGACTCTTCTCAGGGCACCAGTGAGGGGTCAGCGCCTCTTCTCAGGGCACCAGTGGTGGGGCATCAAATCTTCTCAAGGATCCCTGCAATAGGGCAGCAGATCCTATAGGGGATCCCTGCAGCTCGTCCAAGGGCTGGACAAAGCTCCCAAGTTTCCAAGATCCAAGCATGAGCACTTCACCCAGCCCAGGGCTTTGCTTTGGATGCTGGGTCCCGTAGCACTCAGTTTGGAGTGTTAGAAACAGGACTACAAGTCCCAGAATACATTGCAATAACCTGACCTGAATTTGGTAGTCATGCCTGGACCTAGGGAATATAAGATCTCTGATGAGGGTGGTGGGGTGTGCACGTCCGGTTCAGTGGTGCTTTTGCTTTCACAATGTGCCTGTAAGTTGTAAACCATTACAAAACAATTCCTTATTCAGAGCCCGATCCATAATTTTATTTAAGTAGCGTGAAAAAAAACACTAGGTTAAATGCATTTATGTATCATGTAGGACTTTGATTTTTATGTAAATAATAACCTTCCATGCACGTTTCCTTTTTTCAAGAAAGTACACAGAAGCTTAAAATGAAAAGGCAGAAATCTTTCCCAAAAAGTGTCTACATTAAAAATTGCCCGTGATTTATTTGAAAAGTTATGTGATTGCATTAGTAAATCTTTTAATTATAGGAGATGATGTCATTAATGAAAGCGTAAGTACTCAATGGCAGGAGTGTCACATTATAAATGACATTTAAAATAGATGTTGAATTTAAAAAACGACATTATCCTCCATCGGAGGGTCTCCCACGTAACAGGTGGGGATACTGACCACTATACTAACGAGGAATAGGTACAAAGTTTCTGCTGAGCAACTCCTCCATGTGGCCTGCAACCCGCCTTTTCCTGCCATGCAACCAATCCGTGTCATTCACCAGCTGCTTCACACCAACACAGGGGGCAAGAGGCTCAACAAACACACACACTCTCCCTTCCTCGTCCAAAACATACACAAACACACTCCTCCCTCACACCTCATAACAACCTTCTCCAGGGGCGGCTCCTCCACTAGGGCGGAGGAGCGTCGCCCCACTGCTTTCTCGCAGTGCGAGAAGCAGAAACATAAAATGGTAAACCTACCATTTTATGTTTCTGCTTCTCGCACTGCGAGAAAGCAGAAGTGTTTGGTTGCGAGCAGGGGGGGCCAGGGCTGCTCTACGAGCAGGGCTGGGCAGAGGAGGAGTGGTGTGCCCACTCCTGAGTGCAAAAGACACACAAAAGTGAGCAGAAAAATGATGGATTTAGGCCCAGATCTCTGTACTGGGGTGAATGTATGACATTGTTCTGCATTCTGTCCATCAATTGTTCTTTTTGCATTTGTCACCCCGAGTGGGATGGGTATGCCCAGACGTGGGTCCCGTGCTCTCTATGCCACTGGAGTCAAGCTATCCTGGCTGATGAGGGGGAAACCCCGAAACCGGTCCGTGGATGTTTGTTCCCAGTCCAGGAAGGACCTGGCCGTTAGGGCTGGACTGTTCCCATTGGGCGCAGGGTTAAGACTGATTTGCATATGGCTGGGTTCAAACTGGAATGGCATGGTGAGCAAAAAAACGATGGATTTAGGCCCAGATCTCTGTGTTGGGGTGAATGTATGACATTGTTCTGCATTCTGTCCATCAATTGTTCTTTTTGCATTTGTCACCCCAAGTCGGACGGGTATGCCCAGACGTGGGTCCTGTGCTCTCCATGCCACTGGAGTCAAGCTATCTTGGCTGATTAGGGGTGAAACCCCGAAACTGGTCCTAGGATGTTTGTTTCCAGTCCAGGGAGGACCTGGCCTGGCAGTTCGAGCTAGACTGTTCCCATTGGGCGCAGGGTCAAGACTGATTTGGATAAGGCTGGGTTCAAACTTGCATGACATTGTGAGCAAAAAAACGATGGATTTAGGCCCAGATCTCTGCACTGCGGTGAATGTATGACATTGTTCTGCTTTCTGTCCATAAATTATTCTTTTTGCATTTGTCATTCCTGAGTGAGCATGAATGGTTTGGTCGGCCCTCTGAGGCCGCCCAAACCAGTCCTGCGCACTCTGCCCTTTCTCTATGCAGGCTTCAATGCAGCCTACATGGAGAAAATGGCCTCCCGATAGGCGCCTGGCTGGGCGCTGTCCCGACCAATCACAACGCTGCCATTGCAGCGTTGTGATTGGCTTAGGGGAGGGGAGGGAGGCTGCCTGCTTCCTTTTCCTGCCGGAGGCAGAAAAGCAGGAGCAGGAGCCGAGAAAATGCAGGACCCGGCCGGCAGACAGGTATGTTTTTCAAATGTATTATTACATTTCCCAACCCCCCCTTCCCCGCGCGACCCCCTTGCCCCACCACCCGCGATTAATGCCGGCCGCGACTGACCTTCTGAACTCCCAGCAGATGCTCTCAGCAGCGCTCCCAAGCAGCATCACATGCCTGAGTCAGATCAATCAGCTCCTAGGGCTGCTTCAGCTTCCCTCAACCCCCCCCCCCCCCAAAGCCCCACTCCCCCTACCCGCACTGTCTGATGATGGGGGATTGCAGCTGGAGCTGCACAGAGGGAGTGGGGATTGTATATCAGGACCGAAGGCTTCGGATTATGCTTTCTCTTTCTTTGCTGTTTATTAGGAAAATTTCACAGCAGCCAAATAAAGTGCAACAATTGAAAAAACTACATTTCCCATCATTCTTCATATGATGTCATTACTAGTACTCAAAATCAACGGGGAGGGAGAGGGAAGTTCTGATTCATTCGGCTTCCAGGCCAAGTACAATATAATCAAAGGAGAATGAATCACTTGTCCTGTGTACTACCAGGGTCGGGGTTCCGCATTGTTAAAAACCCTCATTCACGGATTTACCGTTTGTGTGGTATATCTTGATTCTCCGCAGCAGTGGTCATGTGAAAAGCATCATCATTGGCTCTTAGGTTATGCTTTCCTCCACCTGGAGGAAGACCAACTGGTATTTAACAGTAGTGATTAGAGAAGAGGTGCAGTGAAGCTAAAATTGCCTACATCTATCAACCTAGTGTTTATTCTGTCGTAGATAGGGCAAAGGTTTAAAAATGTGGTGGTCAGATACTAGAAGAGTTACTGTTCTATCGCACTTATATCACATCATCTATGTAGCGTTTCCAGAAAAGGATTTTCTGTTTGTAAGGGTTAGTAACAGTTAGGATGTCTTTATTCTCGAAATCGCTAACATAGAGTCCCGCTATGCTTGGGGCAAATGTGCTGTCCATAGATGTTCCATGGGTTTGTAAGAACATGGTACCATTGTATTAAAAAAAATTCACCGTGAGTGCCAGGCGACAGCATTCTAATACGAAGTATCTGTGCTCCCATGTGCTTTCCAGAAAATCCTTTTCTGGAAACGCTACATAGATGATGCGATTATGATCTGGGATGACACACCAGATAGCTTACCAGACTTCCATAGGTGGCTCAATACCAGGGAAGAATTCCTGAATTTCACCTATAATGCAGACAACCAGAAACTGGATTTCATAGACATAACAATCTACATTAAAAATAATGAGATCAACACCATGACCTTTTATAAACCAACGGCAAAGAACAGTCTCCTTTCCTTCAACAGCTTTCACCCACGTTCCCTCAGGGAAAACCTGCCATACAGCCATAGGCTCAGACGCAATTGCAATAAATTACAGGACTATAAGACACAAGCACAAGACCTGAGCAAAAACCTACAAACCAGGAACTACCCACACAGAATCATACAGAGATGTCAGAAGAGAGTGAGAAATCATCCCAGAGAAAACCTCCTCGAGACCTCAGCCAAAGTACAAGACGAAAGTACAATCACATGTGTCACAACATACAACACGGCGTCCAACGCAGTCAAGAAAATTGTCAACAAAATTGTCAACAAAAACTGGTGCTACTCATTTCTTTATTATGGTCTTATTTTACTAAAATTCTGCGATTGGATGCACTTAATGCCGCAGGGCTTGACTGCATTAGTCGCTCTCGACATGGGTGCTAAGGAGGTAGGAAGCGGAGCGTATTAGCACTCGGACTTCGTTCCTATTTCTAGGTCGCTGCTCGCAGACAGCGTTTGCATGCACTGAAGCACTGGTATACTGGGCATCGCGAGCCACGCTGCCTCGCAAGAAGAGAGCCAGCACTTCCAAACACTACTGGAATGCATAGGAAACTCTTCCCTATGCCCACGAGGGCAAGTGTAACAGTACAGACAGGCTTTGTCTGAGGGGCCAGTGCCATACTATATATATATATATATTTGCTTCCTAGCGGTTCTACTGTGTACTAATGTGGGGCTGCCCCCCTCCCCAATCAGCTGCTGGTAATTGTACTGTGACAACCCCAATTTCAGCAGTAAAATATGTGCGATTTTTGCGAGGAAGATTACCTCTCTGATATGCCAGATGACCCATCCCTCTTTGAGGAGAATTTAGTAGAGGCCCTTGATGCTTCCGTTACACAGTCAGTAAATCAGGCCCTAGCAGCCGCCCTGAAGCCTTTCACTACTTACCTGCAGCACTACGCCCTCAACTCTGGGACCCATTCTGGCCCGGTCAACACAGACAATGATGTGCCACCAAACGACTGGCCCCACATCGCAATTATGACTCGCATTTCGCACACTTTCACCTCAGATCATGCTTACTCTGCACGCAACAGACTACCAGAGGCATTTATTCCTCCACCCTCCAACTCTCATGACCTTGATTTTGATCCTCCTTCTCCCCCCCCCATCAGACATGGATGACTCAACTCCTCCACTCCAGAAGCGCCCGAGGGCCCAGTGTGACACTTCTCGCCCCCCATCTCCTCCTACATCCCGCCACCTCAGCTGAGTCCCCTAGATTTTGACACTGATGCCATTATTCACCCTCGATCTTTGTCTTGGGTTCCCCTTCCTCCTGTCACAGATTATTCCCACGAACCCGTCCGGAAGGGATTCGATAAGGACGTGCGCAGTAGATTGCGCTCCGAATGCCCCCGTCCTGACATTGCGGACAGAGTGACTGACACTCCAGAGATCAATCCAAATTTAGCAACCTTCCAGAAGCTCTCTTCTAAGGATCCCAAGAAAGAGATCAACAGGTCTTGGAAAGCCTGTCAGAATAAGGTCCTTGACATGACAGGACCCTTATGTAAAATATTGGAGATGGCGGTCTCCTCAAAAGACACAGGTTCTCCAATCAACCCTGACACCCTAGCTGGATGGGCCCAGCGTGCACTATGTCTGCTAGGAAACTCCAACTGGGCATTATCAGCTGAGCGCCGTAGGTCCATACTCATCCGCATTGATCCTAAATTAGCAGAATTGGTCCAGGCAGAACCAGATCCGAAGGCGAATGGACTCCTTTTTGGAGACAGATTCGTGAAGGATATTGGAAATTTTGTACAGACCGTCACAGCGCTTGAAAAAGCGCAATCTTCCCTGCATAAGGTTTTCCGTAACCAACGCCTTTTTGGGTGGGCCGGCCAATACAGAGGGTTTTCGACTGGCCGTCCATACACTCCAAACCCTTCCAGAACCTACCTGGTCAGAAACCGTAACTATGACGCTGAGGCACACCCCAACTTCTATCCTGCCAGAGCCCAGGGAGGGCAATACCGCTATCAAAGAGGCCTCTCCTGAGGTCAAGGAAATTTCAATACCTCTTCAGCTGCCGCAGGTAAGACTTCTCTCCCCTTCTTCTGTTCAATTGGGGGGCAGGACATGACTCTTCCTCCACAATTGGGAATCCATTACACAGAATCCATGGGTTCTGGAGATGGTATCCGATTTCAAACTGGAGTTTTTTGGGACTCCCCATCAACCCCTCCTTCCACGCCTTCTAAATGTTTCCCTACAAAATCACAATTTTATTTTAAATGAACTGACCCAGCTCATCCAGAAGGGAGCGGTTGGTTATTGTCATCCAGATCCAGCAGGATTTTGCAGCAATATTTTTGTGGTTCCCAAAAAAGACAAAGGGGCCCGTCTGGTCATCAATTTGAAGTTCAACTCCTGGACTCTATATCATCACTTCAAGATGGAGGGAATTCATCCCTCAGAGACCTCCTTCAAGACGGAGACTGGATGGTCCGTCTCGATCTTAAGGGCTCGTACCTTTTGATCCCCATCTTTATCCCTCATCGCAAATTTCTCCAATTCACGTGGGAGGGTCAATGGTTGCATTTCAAGGTCTTTCCTTTCGGCCTGTCCTCGGCACCGTGGTGTTTCTCCAAGATGATGTGCCCAGTAATGGAACAATTGAGCGCCAAAGGAGTTTATCTCATCATTTACCTCAACAACATTCTCTTGATGGCGCAGGACAAGCTTCTCCACCTGATCCATCTTTCATGGACCATTCACCTGCTTCAAGATTTGGGCTTTCTGATCAACCAAAAGAAGTCCAGTCTTTGTCCCATCCAGTGCATAGAGTTTCTCTAATAAATTCAATGGAGGCTCTCCTTTCCCTTTCCCGTCAAAAGATGAAACTAGTTCAAAAGGAAATTCGATCAGCCCTCTCCAAAGACAGAATTTAGTTGAGAGTCCTAGACAGAATTGTGGGGCTATTAGCCTCCTCCATACAGGCAATATTCCCAGCTCCTTTACTCTATTGAACTTTACAATGGCTAAAGATCAGGCATCTTCTACGCAGTCTTTCCTATTATGAGATGATCAATCTCACTCCAGACTCACGAGCAGAGCTGCAATGGTGGCTCGATCACATGGCCGCCTGGAATGGCAGGGCCATCTTTGGCTCCCATCCGGATGTGGTGATCAAATCGGAGGCCAGTCAGTGGGGTTGGGGAGACAGATGCGGGAACCTCTCCATGATGGAATTCCGATGAATCTATGCTCCATATCAGTTGTTTGGAGCTCTTGGCAGGTTCTTTCGCTATCAAGACTCTGACTCCCCCACGTTTCCAGATGTTGTGTGTTACTGAGGATGGAAAACATCTCTGCGGTCCAGTAGATCAACAAACTGGGTGGGGCCAAGTCCCAGGTGTTGGTGGAGATTGGCAAAGAATTTTGGCACTACTGCCTTCAGCATCACATCACAGTGATTGCAGAATATCTCCCAGGTCAAGACAATATAGTGGCGGACTGGAATTCTCTGTATCTCTGAGACGCCAGCGAATGGAAATTGCATTCGCCCATATTCCTCTTGCTCCGGAAACACTGGGGCCCATGCGACACAGATCTTTTTGCCTCCCGCCTGCCCAACCAGCTTCCAAAATTCTTTTCCTGGTGCCCGGACCCAATGGCTCTAGCCACAGAGGCCTTCCTGCAAGATTGGCACGGCCCTCTCCATTATGCCTTCCATTACTTTCTTCTGATTCCGAGAGTGTCAGTCAAAACCTGCAGCCAGCAAGTGGAACTCATTCTGATTACTCCTGTGTGGAGATCCCAACCATGGTTCCCTGTTCTATTGGAGATGTGTTGCGCATGCCCGGTCCAGATTCTGCTATTCCCGTATCTTCTTCTGGACCCGTCGGGATCTCGACATTCCTTACTGACACAAGGCCATCTACATCTCATGGCGTGGTGCATTTCAGGGACTGTTGCTTCCTGCCTGGCCTTTCAGAGCAATCTGAGAGATTCCTCCTCCGGTCCTGAGTCATCTCGCTTCACGCCCCACTGCCTTGGGATTGGCTTTTCTGGCCACGCCCCCATAGACGGTCTATTTCTCTATGGCCGCGGCGTGGACACACAGCGGACGCACGCAGTGGGCGTGCAGCTGGCGCGACAAAGGCATGCCCGCCTGCGCCCGCCCGCACCCGCCCGCGTCCGGCCGGGGCTAGGGGCCAGAACCCCTGCCAGTTTCACTAGCAGTCAGCCTCTTAGATACTCGGCTGAACAACTAAAGAAGCTAGCGCCGATGACCCTGGAAGCTTGCCACCATACATTAACTGTTGGGACAGACCAGCTCTTATACACAGACTGCTCATTCAATCAGACCCTGCCTAAGAAATCCTCTATTAGTAAGCATAAACTTAAGTTCCTGCTCAACAACTGCAGGTCACTAAGTAAACATAAATATGAAATCTATAAATGTCTTGTCGACAAACAACCAGACGCCTCGTTTCTTACTGAAACTTGGCTGAATGAGTCCTCAACCCCTGAGATTCTAGAAGCTCTGCCCCAAGATTATGGCATTTTAAGGTATGACCGCCCAATAAAGCGAGGCGGAGGGATAGCTATTATTCATAAACTCTCCCTTAACCCCTTGACCGCGATCGGAATTCCGCTCGTGTGCTGGACATTCCGATCGCGGGTGGGGTCGTGACGAGCTCAGCTCGTCATGCGCACAGCGCTACCGCGCAGCATGACGAGCTGAGCTCGTCATGAGCACGGAAGGGGTTAAATGCACTGTTAAAGCAGCTAATATTGATAACTGTGAAGCTATCTCCTTCACTATTGCTGCTGTAGACGACTATGCGATAGCCGGTTTTTTGATCTACCGGCCTCCTGGTCCGGCGGCCAACTTTTTAACTAGCCTCGTGGAAAATGCGGTTCAATTAGCTTTGCACCACAACAATTTGATTATTTTAGGTGATCTTAACCTACATTATGACTCTAACACAAACGTGGAAGCGCAGTCCTTATGTCAGGAACTAACTACCATGAAGTTAAATCTGAAAAACAATCTTCCCACACATCAGTTGGGCCATATATTGTGCCCTATCTTCTCCAACTGTCCTCAGATTGAAGTTGAGACCCTGATTGCGGTCCCTTGGTCGAACCACCATCAGGTGGCCTTTTCCACCCCTTTGGCCGGGCCCCCCCTCCCGCCAAGACCAGCCAGAAAGTTGTTCGCAGGAAATGGTCTAGGTTCAAACCAGATAGTTTCACTCAAACACTCCAGCAGACCCATATCCAACTGGGAGATGATATTAACTCAGCCAATTCGGCTGTTGAAAAGTGGATCTTAGAAGGGTTGGATGCAATTGCCCCATGGACGACCAACACTACTCAGAGGCGGACTAACTCCGCGCCTTGGTTTAATGAAGACCTGATGACAGCCAAAAATCCTGTAAGTGCTTGGAGCACCAATGGAGGAAGGATTTTTACAACATTAATAAAACTGTATATAAGAATGAGCTAAAAATATATCATGTTCTTATTAGGATAACTCACGGTGCATACTATACAGATAAAATAAAGCAAGCCGAAAACGCCTCCGATGAGCTCTTCTCTATTTTTAAATCCTTATCCTCACTGGAGCAAACTGTGGCCCCCGCTCCCAGGTCTTTGGAGAATTGTAACAAGATTTCTGACTTCTTTGCTATGAAAGTTGCAAAAATCTATGATACCTTTCCACCTGGTGCTCGTAATGGCACCTGTCCCAATTCCCCCAATGATACCCCGTTTTAGGGTATCGCTCTCTCGGAATTTAGATCACCTATGTTGGAGGATCTTAAAGGTCTGTTCATCAGCATCAAATCCGGTTCCCCATCGGACCCAGCCTCACCCAAAATCTTAAGGCAAGGGTTTGATGCTATCCTGCCGTATGTACAACATCTCCTAGATCTCTCTTTCCGCTGTGGCGAAGTCCCACTGAAATGGAAACAGGCCATTGTTCTCCCGCTAAAGATAAAACCTTCCGCCGACCCGGGTTTGTTAGATAATCTTCGCCCATTTCGCTCCTGCCTTATTTTTCCAAAATTGCAGAGAAAGTGGTGAACTTTCAACTGGTTGCCCACATCAATAGAAACAACTTATTCCATCCTTCGCAATCAGGTTTTCGAGCTGCCCACTCTACGGAGTCAGCGTGGCTCCTCGCAACTGAGACCTTGCGTAAGTGCACGAATGACGGTCAGACTGCTTCACTGGTCCTGTTGGACCTCAGTGCAGCCTTTGACACTGTCTCCCATAACGTGCTCCTTCAGAGATTAAGGATCTGTGGGATCGAGGGTCCAGCTCTGTGCTGGCTGACCTCCTTTCTTCATGCTCGCAGCTTCCAAGTCGCGCAGCACCCGAATATTTCCAAAAGCATCCCACTTTCACAAGGGGTTCCACAGGGCTCAATACTGAGCCCTATTTTTTCAATCTATACATTGGACCATTGGCAGGGATTGTTGAAAAATATAAAGTCACCATTGTTTCCTATGCGGATGATACGCAACTAATCGTCACCTTATCTCAAAACTCGGAGGAAGCAGCCAATCAGTTTTCTTCCTGCTTGAGCGAGCTTGCCACCTGGATGACTAATAACTGACTTAAATTAAACGGCAGTAAAACTGAGGTACTGATTGTGGGGAAGGCCCCCTCTATTTGGTCCTCAGCATGGTGGCCCCAGACTCTGGGCCCAACCCTGTCCCCTAAGGAGGAAACTAAAAATCTTGGAGTTTGGTTTGACCCCAAACTCTCCTTCGAGACCCATATCAAGAAGGTTGTCGGAAAATGCTTTGGAGCCCTCAAAGTCCTAATAAAAATAATCTTAGACTTACTTCCTCTATCGGCGAGGAAAACCTTAGTACATGCCATTGTCACATCTCAGTTGGACTATGGAAACATCCTTTACTTAGGAGCAGCGAAAAAATGTCTGAATAAACTGCAATGAAAAAAATCTAAATTTTATAGCATGACATGGAGACTAACATTATGCAAATCTCCTTTATTGCCAGCTCAGAGCAGCAACAATTGAAGAATATAGAACTTCAATAACATTCTAATAGGCTGTAAAGTCCCCCCACACGCAGTGTTCTCCCTTCTTTGTATCTGCTGCTCACACGATAAGTACAGCTTTTATAATACTAATACTTACTATGTGTTATTTTACCTTGCGATATCCCACCCTCTCCTAAAGAAAATAAGAATAATATCCCCTCTTACCCTGGTACTAACACATTCAACCAGGTTATTGTGTAACTTCCCAATGTCTCCCAATGTCTTTTCCTAACCCTGGGAAGGAGGGTGGTTGTTTTTATATCTAACTTCTCCTCTCGTACAGCATCGGATCAGAGGTCCTACTACCTCCGTACCCGACACAACCTTTTGGCGTTTTCCCTCGGCTCCTTAAGGCCGAGAAATACGCCCTCGCCATGGACCAGTCTTTTCTTTCAAAGACCGACCTGGGCCATTTATTGCTGCAGGCCGGCTTTCTTTGAAAAGCATGAGCCCGCGCCCCACTGCCATAGCAGCTGGAGCTTCTTGAAAAAAAAAAAACCCAGCGAGCCGACTCTACACAAAGACCGCCTCGCAAAGGACACCTCCCGCTGAGGCTGTCGAGCTCAGCGTGGTGACTCACCTATCGGCAGCAGTCTGGTGGTGTCATCTTGCGGGCGCGGCCTCTGAAGGGAGTCCGTCTACATAACAAAGACGCTGGAAGTCCTCCTCTCCCCTCAGCGGCTGCCGGCCCATGTAAATAAAGGCAACGGTGCGATGCACAACCATTGTACAGTTTAATAAATAAAGAAGGTAAAAAAAAAAAAAAAAAGAGAGAGATAAACAGACTGGGGCACAACAATAGAGGAAGGATCTCACAATTAGAGGAAAGACCCTTAAGAGATGATCAGGCACGCTCTGTACGTGACGGGGCCATTTTATGAGATTGGGACACCCTAGTAAAGACACTACAGTGGCCATTTTAACTGATTGTTCAAACTGCTTCAATTCTGGCAATTGTAGTGCAATGAACTGCCAGAGCAGCTGTTTCCTTACACTGAGCCCAGTAATCTTAAATAATATTTACCTTCTGGCATGTTCCTTGAACCTTCAGAGAATACTATGGAGGATAGACTGGAAGGACTTATAAATAAGGCGCTGGATAAGGCAATGGGGTCACTGAATGAGACAATTAATAAAAATCTGGAGGTTCTCTTCAAGAAGGGTTGGCCAGGTGCTGTCCCACGATACCCTAAAGGGGCAGATGGCGGTTAAGGCCCAGAGGAAAAGGGTTACAGGGGAAAACCTGCCTACGGGTGTGTAAAAAAAATAATAAAAAAAAAAAACAAAGCCCCAAAACAAATGATGTCACCACCAAAGTGTGAAAAGGATGATGCCTCGGGCACTGCAGATGGGCAAGAAAAAGGCCCAGAAGTCCCTATTCCTATTCATAGTGATGAAAATTGGAGGATGAAATTAACCTATCCTACTCCTCCGACTTTGATATGGTTATTGAGGAGATAGAGGTGAGGAATATGGGTACAACTGACGAGGCATCAAAGGCCTCCGGGTCAAAAATGGGCATTGTGGATCCATTTGGAGAGAGTTTGCTTGACGCGCTCAACATCAAACACCCCTTGTATCCGGTGTGGGCTCCAGCGCAGCATATTGCGGAGTACCTCTCCTTTTGGCTTAGGAAGGAAATCACAAAAGAGGTCGGATCCCGTCTTAGATCTGAATGCCCACGCCCCTCCCTCCCGGATAAAGTTGTGTCAACCCCAGAGCTAGACGCAAAAGGTGGTGGCGTTTATCGCCAAGGGAGGAAAGGACCCTAGGAAAGGTATCAATAAAGGCCTCAAGACCTGCCAAGACCGTCTACTTGATATTACTGGCCCACTCACAAAAATGTTTGATATGGCTGAAGTGGCTGATCATAAAGATACCCTCATTGACCCCAAGGAATTGCGCCAATGGGCTCAAAGAGCCATCTGCCACCTGGGGAATGCAAATACTGCACTCTCCAATGAGAGAAGGAAAAGCATATTGCTAAAAATAGATCCCAAATTAGTCTAACTGGCCACTAGAGAAGAAGGAGCTGCCTCCCAGGGTCTACTCTTTAGGGACGACTTTATCAGGGACATGGCTAAGTACATGGGAGTATTCAGCTCGATTCAGAAGTCCCAGAAAGACATTAAGAAAGTCTTCCAGGATAGGATTTTGACAGGGCCGGGAGAACACAGGGTCGGTTCCTCGGCTGTGGCCAAAGCTCTTCAAGACCCTGCCTGAGATGTGGCGCAAGATTTGAACACCCAAACTTCGCTCCACACTTGTCATTATACCCACAGAAACAAAGACCTCGCGGGAGAGGCTTCAGAGGCGAGCGGAGACAAAGAGGCTTTTCAGCAGATAAGAACTATGAAAGACCTTTCAGATATCTCTATAAAGGTGGGAGGCAGACTGACCAAATTTGTGGAAACTGGAATTTGGTGACTCAGGACCCTTGGGTCCTAGAGGCAGTGAAGGGATACAAGATCCAATTTACAGATACACCACTACACAGGAAACTTCCCCCAGAAATGATATTATCACAAGAAGATTCTATGTTAGTAACACAAGAGGTAGAGGATTTATTGATCAAAGGGGCCATACGAGAGGGAATGGAGTCAGGTTTTATCAGCAATATCTTTTATGGCATGATACGGAGGCTAAGATTATGCAAATCTCCTTCATTGCGCAGCTAACAGCAGCAACAATGAAGAGATCTAGAACTTCAAAACATTCCAACATAGTATATAGTCCATGCACACGTAGTCTTCTACCTTCTTTGTTGCTGCTGCTCACAAGATAAGTACTCATGTTTTTCTTTCTCCATGATGTGTGCCTGTTTGAGCATGTTGTTTGAATAGACTGGGTGGCTGATTGGGCGGCTGTACCCCCTACCCCCCTCCCTACCCATTAAGCAGTATTAGTATTGATTTTAATGCATTTTTTATAGCTTCTACAATATTGTTGATCTTCGCTGTTGCCTTCCTTATACCGCAGGAGCTCCCTTTTATACTAGGGCTTTCTATGGTTATGCCCTTTCTTAAATGCCCCCTTTCATTTTGTGGCTGATTCGCCGTTTTAAACTGTCTTCTAATGAGGCAGAGACCTTCCGTCTCCGCCTCGTAGCACTTGTACTGCTCGTAAACTCAGGGAGTCGGACGGAGACACTATCGCCTCCATCCGACTCATTTTTTGAACTTTCTTCGGCTCCTTCAGGCCAAAGAAAGCTTTCCTCACACGGGACCGGCGTCTTTCAAATGCCGATCCCGTGCTGAGAGACGCGCTGCTCCTGAGACTCCATGGTGACCCTGCGGCCTCAGCTGAAGCTCGGCGGAGGCCACGCAGGGTTGCTTTGGCAACAGGAGACAATCGAGATCTCCATATGAGCCTAAACAGAAAACCGGCTCACGGAGGTCTCACATTGATAATTAAATGCCGTTTGCCTAATAAATTCTAAAAATAAATAAGCTGACTCACCTGACACAGAGGCGGTGTGTCCCACAATAGCTTCTACGCCCGTTAACCCTTCAGCTCCTTCTGCTCAATGGTTACCGGCTGGGCTGCACTGTTCACGATTAATAAAAATATATATATATATATATAGGACTCCCCATAGAGCAGTTTCCTCTCCCACCTTAGCAAGATGGGTAAAGGATGTTATGAAAGAAGCTGGAATAGATATTTCCATTTTTGGTGCACACTCTCTTAGAGGGGCCTCAGCCTCCAAAGCTTTTTTTCTGGGTGGTGGCCTTCAAGACATCCTTAGAGCTGTGGACTGGTCCAATGAATGTATTTTCAAACGCTGTTATTTTAAACAGGTAACAAATGCTATTGATAATGTGTTGAACACACTTTAAACTTGCATAATGTTAGCCTGCGTGTCATGCCATAAAATTTAAATTTTTCACAGCCTGGTGGGCAGAATTCTGAATTTTATTGAAGACACGGAGGCTAAGATTATCCCTCCACTAAAAACCCACCCTGGGAAAATAACTAAAGTGGATGTTCTTTTGTCTTGCAGATTAGATATTTCAAAGAAGTTATGGATGACTACACTAAAGTTTCCAAAAAAGAATGTTAAAGTTATCTTGTTCGCTGCACAAAGAAGGGAGAAGACAACGTGTGCATGGACTATATACTATGTTGAAATGTTTTGAAGTTCTAGATCTCTTCATTGTTGCTGCTGTGAGCTGCGCAATAAAGGAGATTTGCATAATCTTAGCCTCCGTGTCATGCAATAAAAGATATTGCTGATAAAACCTGACTCCATTCCCTCTCGTATGGCCCCTTTGATCAATAAATCCTCTACCTCTTGTGTTACTAACATAGAATCTTCTTGTGATATCATTTCTGGGGGAAGTTTCCTGTGTAGTGGTGTATCTGTAAATTGGATCTTGTATCCCTTCACAGTCTCTAGGACCCGAGGGTCCTAAGTCACCAAATTCCAGTTTCCACAAAATTGGGCACTCTGCCTCCCACCTTTATAGGGATATCTGAAAGGTCTTTCATAGTTCTTATCTGCTGAAAAGCCTCTCTCCGCTCGCCTCCAAAGCCTCTCCCACGAGGTCTTTGTTTCTGTGGGTTTAAAGACATGTGTGGAGCGAAGTTTGGTTGCGCAAATCTTGCGCCACGTCTCAGGCAGGGTCTTGAAGAGCTTTGCCACAGCCGAGGAACCGACCCTGTGTTCTCCCGGCCCCGTCAAAACCCTATCCTGGAAGACTTTCTTAATGTCTTTCTGGGCATTCAAAATGCGGCTGCACATCTGGTTCTTAATCTCCCCAGAAGAGCCTCTTCTGCCAGAGCTCTGGACACTCTCCACTGGTTGCCAGTAGAAAAAAGAATCTTCTACAAAGCTCTGTGCTATTGTCACCGAATTTTGCAGGGAAAAGGCCCTAGTTATCTTCATCATATGCTAATGTCTTATCATCCTGCCCGCAATTTGAGGTCGGCTGGAGCTCATCTGGTCCAAATCCCCAAAGTTCAAAGGGCCAGAATGGGAGCGCGCTCTTTTGGCTACTTGGCAGCCAAAAAGTGGAACTCCTTACCTCTCTCCTTGCAGCTGAGCCCTCGGAGAACGCCTTCCATGAAAGATTAAAGACTTGGCTTTTCCATCCGTCAGTCTCTCATTTGCATCTTTGCTCTGTTTAGTTTCTTGGCTTCTTTGTTTCCTGCTCCCTACAGGAGAATGGTTTCCAGCGCAGGGACACACCGTTGTGTGTAACCAGGCGCTCTATGAATGGAATTATTATTATTATTGTTATACCACACACAAGCGTTATGTCTCTGCTTGGTGATGCTAGCTGGGTTGGTGCGACCAATGGAATGTGGATCCTCTGGGGGCCCCCAATTGTCTTTGTAATAAATTTCCTAGCGGGATTTGCCTCTTTAGGGGCTACTTATTCTTCGGTCAACAATTACTGCTCTGCCATCTCAGCAGGGCACGCATTGATAAATGGGAAACCAGTGGGTGATCATCCCTTGGTGTGCTGGGTTATGCGCGGTATTCAGATAAGTAATCCTACGAAACCCAAATACGATTATTTATGGGACGTGAATGTTGTCCTTTCTTTCCTACAGCAATGGGCAACCAATTCTGATCTTTCACAGAAGCAATTGACGGCAAAGTTGACTATGCTGCTTTGTTTGATTTCTTGCAGAAGGGTGTCCGACATTAAGGCCCTGGATTTAACAGGTAGAGTGTTTATCCCAACGGAGTTTCTTTCACTTTGTCTAGAAGGACTAAGACGGATTCCAAAATGATTACTTAAGCGCATTTTCCAAACAACCCAAAAATGTGTATTGTGCAATGTTTGAAAGAATATGAGGACCAGACTCGAGAATTACGTCGATCTGGTGGTGGTCAGTTATTAATTTCTCTCCAAAAGCTTTTTAATGCTGTCTCTTCTGCCACTCTGGCTAGATGGGTGAAGTGACTTTTAGGGGAAGCGGGTGTCGATACCAGTAAATTTGTGGCTCACTCCGTCAGAGGCGCAATGGCCTCCAAATCTTTTTTCCTGGGTTGTCAGATACAAAGATTATGAAGGACGCTATTTGGCCCTCAGATTCTACTTTTAAAACATTCTATTGCAAACCTATTGTAGATGTAGCCTCAGTGATGATAAATCAACTTCGAACAAGCATAATCCGAAGCCTCCGGTCCTGACATAGAATAAAAAGATTTCTAGCTAACGCGTCTAAGAATTTTCAATTCCTGTCACACCTCTGATTTTTCCACAAACATTCCAGTTCGGGTCATCAGCCACGTGACCAGTTGGGTTCTGACCAGGAAGCTGTTTTAGCAAGCTCCAGCACGTTCAGCCTGGGGACCAGTTACAGTTTCGGATGTTTCAACAAGCTAATCGGCTTGGTTCGTCGGCCAAGGGGGCAGTTGTGTTTTTACAGTTTCCGAACTTACAGCACTACAAGGTTAGGAACTGTTTGCCATCGCTGGCAAACAAAGAGGAATGGAGATGGCACTTGAGGACTTTGTCGGCAGTATCGTGGCCTGATTGCTGTACTAGTAATGACGTCATATGAAGAATGATGGTTAATGTAGTTTTTTCAATTGTTACATTTTAATTGGCTGCTGTGAAATTTTCCTAATAAACAGTGAAGAAAGAGAAAGCATAATCCTCGCTTCCGAGTCCTTAATAGAACATAAAATTCTTAGACGCGTCAGCTAGAAAAAATTTTAGCCTCTCCCACCCGCCCGTGCTGGAGGAGGGAGCTGGGTTGTAAAGGTGAAGAGAGGAGGCAGGAAAAGCCATGGTGTGTGAGTGGCTGAGAAAGGAGGCGTTTTGTATTGTAAAGCAGAGGAAAAAGAGTTAGGAGTTTCTAAAAGTCCTTTAAGCCGGATATGAACCAGCCACCTAAGAAGGTCAGCTATTACACTACAGACCTCTGCTCTACCAACTGAGCTATATCGCAGGCTGAGCTAGGAACCACTGACGAGGCATTAGATGGCATGAGAGGTGGCCCAGGCTGCCCATCTAAGCAGTTTTCTGTTTCTAATTACCTCCTGGGCTTGAGATAGCTGCAAACCCGCCAGATAATTTAACTTATAGGGAAAATAGATGCGTAATTAAATATTTGTAATTTAAACGTTATTAAAAAAATGGACTTCAATACAATACCATAAATAACAGCACAGGAAATCTTCCCTGGCAGGAATGGAACTTGACAAGAAAAAAAAAAATGTCAAGTTCCCAGACCGGGAATCAAACATGGGCTGAGAGAACCGAACTCTAACCAGTAAACCACCAAGGAACGACCACCCGTTTGGAAGAATGTTTTATAAGATACATGATCAGCACACTAAGTGATGTGTGAGAATGTTGTTTTGGTTTTTGCCAATAAACTAAACTAGATAAGAAAACAAGCATTTGCAATGCAATAGGTCTCGCATTTGCGAGAGTTTAGGCTTTTGGCATTGCAAATGACAATGCTTTTGATTTATCTGTTTTGATAATTATCACATAAATAAAAGGCATTGTCATTTACAATGCCAATAGCTCAAACTCTAGTAAATGAGAGACCTATTTCATTTTAAAGAAGCGGCCGCCATTGTCCCGGGCTGCTTGGAAAGTTAAAGCGTGCATGGCGCGTTGAATGTTGCAGGAAAGCATGTCGTGCCTGCAGTAGGAGAAACTCATTAAAGAAAATAGTGCTTACAGAGTAAGTAAGATGTACCATGTAACAACCGGAAAAAAAAAAACAGTCCTCATGGGAGGTTACAAATGAAGACAAGTCGGTACTAAGGAGGGACTAACAAGCTTATTAACGAACCAGAAGCAAGCATTTACGAAGGACAATGACACAAGCCAATGACAAATATGGGAAGAGAGTGGGCGGGGCTTCAAGAACATACTCGAATACAGCATGCCTCACAGAGCAGCGCATGCGCTGCCCAGGCTCGACCTAAAAAGGAATCCCTATCCAGCTCCCTAGTCAAGCTCATTGTACATCTCCATTGAATATTCACGCAAGTTATAAATTAAGCATTATGAGGATCTAAGATAATAATTAGCGTAATGTCCGCATTTACCCATCTCAATAATAAGTAGGGCTTTCGGCCCCCTTTAAAAGAGAATCGCTTATTCAAGTGATCACAGGCAAACATTCAAAGCATTAATTAAGGGTAATGTATTCCTAATACCTACCACGGGCTGTGCAAAAGACATACTGTTAATAAATACGAACACCCCCAAACTGAGGCAACTATCAGATTTGCTCTCTTGCTTCCCATCTTTTCAGTGTGTCTCTTCCTAATGGTTTAATTTCTTGAAAATATGATTTTTTCATAGGTTACAAGTTTGTACAAATTAAAAGACTGTAAACTCACTTGAACATCTGCCCCGTGTACCTCTGATGGATTTTCCAATTTCCACCAGGGATAAAAATACACAGTTGATTACAGTCAACTGTTTTCTTGAATATTTGACATGGATCTGACACTACTGGACCTTTGCTGAATGGCCAATTCTCTACAGCAAGAAACACAAGTGTCAATTATTGGATATGTAAATACCACCCAAGCAGCTCTGAATTTAAATGTCCAGACGTTTTATCAACTCTATAACCGTTCTCTTGGAAGGTTCAGCGATTTGAGGGCAGTGCTCCACCCTCCATACAGGAAGAAACAGGGATGAGGAGGCTGATGAATTAGACATAAAACCCTGCATGTGTGCCTTTTTTGTGGCCATGGAGCACAGGGATCTCAAGTATTTTATGTAATTAACATTTCTACACTCACCCTCATTCTATCTAGGAAGCAATGGCATTCTTTACCAAATGGAAGCGGCGTGGCGCTATTAGGCTGATCTGGCTTCACAGAGAGAGTGCTGAAGAGGAAAACTGGAGCATATTTGGCATTAACAAGTTCTGGAACTAACAGGTTGACTGATTACACCCTTATTGCTCCAGACACTGTGAGCTTTACAAAAGAAACACACTAAGCAAGGTAAGGCTAATAAAGCTGCATTAAGTTATACACTACCTCGGCGATTATGCCTAACTATCCTCTCCAGCTGAGATTTTACCAGAACATCAAACAGAAATAAGATGTTCCCCAAATGCTGGAACATCACATGTGCATCATACAAACCCACTGCTGCTAGTGGACCTGTAAGAACATCTAAACGTCACACCAAACAGGACAGAAGGCACTAAATGTTACAGCCACTTATGCAACATCCACACCAAGCAGAGCTACAAATGATGAACCGTGCTGGTGAAATTTGCTTGAGGGCCATTTCGGTCTGCCACTTTGAAGAGCGACTATGGCATGAAGCAGCGCTCCTTATAACAGACCAAAGCAAAATAGCTCTTGAAGCAAAAGAGAGCACCCTTTTACTGTAATCTGGGTATACTGTACAGACCCACTCCGGAGGCTTTGCTTCTAAATGTTAATGGTTGAGCCACAGGAGAAGCTGCCAGACCAAATGCAAACTTCATATACCCACTGCAGAAGCTGTGCTTACATGTTAACATATGTGCCACGGGTGAAGCGGACAGCCCTGCAGTAAACTGGACATACCCATAACAGAGTCGGTGCTTCAGTGTTAATTTGTTTATGTGCCACAGGAGAAGTGGCCAAATGCAAGGCAAACTCACCATACACACAACAAGGTCTGTGCATCCATATTAATATGTGTGCCATGGAAGAATCTGCCAGATGCAAGCCAAACTCAACATACCCACAGCAAAGTCTGTGCATCCATTTTAATATGTGTGCCGTGTGAGGAGCTGTCATGAGCAAGGCAAACTCTACATACCCACAGCAAAGTCTGTGCATCCATGTTAATATGTGTGCAGTGTGAGGAGAAGTCAGGAGCAAGGTAAACTCTACAAACGCATAGGAAAATCTGTGCGTCCATGTTAATATGTGTGCCGTGAGAGGAGCTGTCAGGTGCATCACAAATTCTATATACCCATAGCAAAGTCTGTGCGTCCATTTTAATGTGTGTGTCACGAGAGGAGCTGGCAGGCCTGCAACAAACTCTACATACCTCAAAGCAAAGTCTGTGCATCCATGTTAATATGTGTACCATAGGAAAATCTGCCAGGGGCAAGCCAAGCTCTACATACTTACAGCAAAGTACGTGCGTCCATGTTGATATGTGTACCACAAGAGGAGTTGTCAGGCGCAAGCCAAACTCTACATACCTCACACCAAAGTATGTGCGACCATTTTAATTTGTGTGCCACGAGAGGAGCTGTCAGGCCTTCAACAAACTGGGCAGACATAACAGAGTCTGTGCTTCCATGTTAGTGTGTCTGCCATAGGATAAGCTGCCAGGCCAGCAACAAACTACACATTGCCACACTAAAGGCTGTGCTTCCACATGGCTGTGTGTCACAAGAGACTCTGCCAGGCCTCCAAGTGTGTTATCTTAAGTTTGTAAAAGCAAACCTTTACTTCAACAATATAACCTTTCAAAGTAATGCATCAGTCCTCCTGTCCTCAACGTGGCAGCGAGGCTTCGTTCACCAGCTGGGAGGATGGCATGTAAAACAAGGAGGTATGGACGAATTACACTTGGACAGAAGTTAACACGCATGTTCTTACTTTGTTTTCCTTGTCCTCGACTGAACTTTATGCATATTTTTTTTAAATATAAAAATGTAACCCAGGATTCTCAGCGGACGAGGGAGTGAACAGAAGAAATTCCATAGGCACTTTAACTTTTTGTGCACAAGGCGAAACTGAAAATTCCGCTCTGAAATGTGCTTACCAAATGGCGCTGGTGTATGGGACGTGTGTGAAAGTAGGGGATGACATCCCGCATATGTCATAGGAACGCATGTGACACTCGGGAAACAACTGTTGAAGCTTATAATTAAGGAAGTGATAGGGAAGAATGTTCTCACTTCTCCACTGATAGCTCAGGTCCGCAAATACTCAGAAGTGTATGCCAATGACAGCACATTTTATTATGGATTACTGGAGGCGTGTTAAGCAAACCGATATGCTGTACTGCCTGTAAAAACACCTTAAGAGGCTGGGGAATGGGAGCTGTGCACGGTGCCCCCTCGCGTTGCATGCTGTCTGCGTTGAACGCCTAATAGCTGACCTCTCATGCTCCGAGGTGCTGCCCCCACTCTGGGCTCATCTGCCTTATTACTCGCTCCTGATGCACAAAATAAGTAAGTGGCTGAGGGAACGGCAGAGACGCCTGCATGTAATCACAATCCGCTGCCGCCCTGACCGCTATCCACCGTTCTAAAAACAGAAGGGACTGCTGTGGGAGAGACGGAGTGAGCGAGACCACGGGCAAAAAGTGATAGGCGCCAAGGCAAAAAGAGTTCTGCCAAAAGAACAGAAGAGCAATGCAAGTGTAACAAAACAGTACTTGGCCGGTGCACCTGTGAGGAAAAACTGAAATGATGTATTGCGGTCTGAACCAGTTAAGTGACAGCAAATAAGAGCCACACTGGACTGAACCAGTCAGGAGTGGGAGGTGGGAGTAAAGTCCTTTATTGACCACATCAGGTCTTGCAGACAGCGCATGTGCGCTGTAGGCTCGACCAAAAAAGCAACGGAAGTGATGTGGGTAAGAGGGGAGTTATACTACCCTGGTGTAGGTGGATGGGTTTACACCACCACTTCCTATTTTTTCTCCTGGATGAGGTGGAGTTCAACTTAAATGTAATGACTGGGACAAGGACATTGGATGTCAGGATAACTGTCATTGTAATTGCATTTATATAGCGCTTACTACCTTTGAGGAGGCATTGAAATGCTTTTCGGCAATTAGCACACTACTGCAGAACCCAAAAAGTATTAGGGGTGGGTTAGTATAGGGAAATATGAAATGAATTTGAGCTAAGTGGTGAGCAAGCTCTGACAAGTAAGCGCTGCATAAACTAAATATTTCATTAACCCATATGAGCTACCCTATCATGGTCAGCGAAATAAGATCAGTCAGAGTACTGTGAAATCTAGATCAAGCAAACGCAAGTCTATAAATAAGAAATAGAGCTAAAGCTCAGTAACAAAAGCCCCCGCCCCCTCCACGGTGATGCACTAACGTTGGGGCACTCTGTAACCAACTTTGTACATGCCTAAAAAAGACAAAACACATTTGTTGTGCCCAGACCACAAGCCACTTTCATTTCAGTGTGAACAGCATACCGCTGTACCCCGATATGTAAATATCAAGTACTTTTCAATGAAAAACAAAGATACCGAGTACTTCTTACACTATGTATAACTGGACGCTGAATGATCAGAAGTGAAATCTAACACACACAATAGAGAACATTTCTTGAGGTCCATTAACACGGGATGATTTCAAGGTTTTATCAGTCCAAAAGCAGGAACAGAGCAGTTTTATGCGGGACACTACTTTTCCATTCCTGAACTTAGTTTAACATTTCAATGCATTCTGATAGTTGTAGTCTTGGTTCATTTTAATAGAACCAGTTGAACCAACACACCTGATAATAGTATGTAAAAGCAAAAGTTCATTAGTGGTGCCTCGGTGACATGAAAACATCTGGTCACAACAACTAAAACGTCACAACTCACAACGCACCGTGTGTTCAGTCTGAAACTTGGCGGCACCGGAAGCAGAAGCAACGCTGGCTTTTTGTCTTTCCCCAAACTATCCAAAATATACCCACCCGTTGCGAGGGCTCTAGGGTATGCCACGGCGACTCTAAATCAGAAACTCTTACCTGCAGAGTCCAGGGCGCTCATTCTACCATAAGAAAGAAATCACCATGAGCCAATGCTGCATGGGGGACAATTCGTCGAAAGACGCGTTGTGGTCTCCGACTTCCAAGCAGTGCAAGGCGGGACAACAGGATTTGCTACGGCCAGTCAGAGATCGGGAGAGGGAGTCATTCTCTGAGTCCGATTGGATGCGTTGCAGGGGTTATGCTGATTGGAGCGCTTCTTATGTCGGGAAGTGAATTTACTCCCGCCCCCATACAGTACGGTCGAACCTGCCTCAGCCCTCAGCTGTTTCAATTAAATCTAGGCGCCTAGCAAGCATCCCGTTTTGAACGTAGGACGTGGAAGGTTTTGAGATGAAACCCAATTGTCTTCTTTTTAGTAAGGAATGATCTTTGCTCATTTAGATCTTTGGAATACGTCAGCGTAGTAAGCGGTATATAAATACAATTTCCATGCATCCTGGACGACACTGGAAACAAGACCTGCGGCCGCGAGACGCGCTCTGTGGTGGGGGAGGGGCATTGAAGCGCGAGCGCGCGCTTGGGAGAGCGAGAGGAAAGCCAGATGGCGCCTCTGCTCGTAACTGTGCGCGTAACCGCACGCTCTATGCCACCCAAAAAGCTGTGGTCGTCTTTTTAAAGCCCACTCACTAAATGTCTCGCCAGATTAGCGCATGCGCTGGCTCAGGCGAGACCTAAAAAAAGATGAGCAGGATGCTCAGGGTAGCATCTACGGTCACAAGGAAAACACCAGCAGACACTCATACAACACACTGCATTGAGGCGGACCATGAAGAAAGAAATGTACTGCACCTTAAATAGACTGAATTCTGATAAGAATTTCCAGCAGTCAAAGATGTACAAGAGCCTCGTAACACACTAAATAACGAAGAGGAAATACATCAATACCCAATTAACCAAGATAAATCGTAATTTCATTTCTAGGGCTCAGTGCTTCTTCTCAGGGCCCCTGCAGGAGAGCAGCTCTCGAATCTCCCAGGTGCGCACGTGCATGAGCAGCTCCCCCTGGACAGGGTTTTACTTAAAATGCTGGGACCTGCAGTCCTATTGTATGATGATATACATATAGGACTACAAGTCCCAGAATGCAGTTTAAATACCTCACCTGTATTTGGTATTCATGCCTGGACCTAGGAAATATAAAAACTCTGATGAGGATGGTGGGGCGTGTACGTCCGGACCAGTAGTTCTTTTGCTTTCATAATGTGTCTGTAAGTTATAAACCATTTCACTTCAATAGATGAAAAGTTTATACTGCGTATAAAACAATTCCCCTTTCAGAGCCAGTCCCAAAGTTCCATTTATTTAGCATGGAAAAGTACTAACTTGAATGCACTTTATTTATCATGTAGGTCTTTGATTTTTCATCACACGTTTCCTTTTTCAAGAAAGTACATAGTGGCTTAAAATAAAAAGGCAGACATGCTGTCCAAAAGGTAAAACACTTAGAAATTGCCCGTGATAGAGTTTGAAAGGTGTGGCATTGAAGTACTAAATATTTTAACTTACGATCTGTGGCCATAAATAAAAAGTCTTAGCACTCTATAGTACTAGTATCACATAAATAATTGCATTTAAAACAGATTTTACATCCTACGTTTAAAATGTGGGTTGAATGTTTAAAAAACAAAAAATACATCCTCCCCGTCGGGGAATTGAACGGGCGGGGATACTGACCACTATACTAACGAGGAACTAATGTACTCTCTGCTGCTGAGCAGCTCCTTATGGAAGCTTCAACCTGCTCTGTCCTGTCCAGTGACCGATCTCTCATTTCTCAGCTCATTGACACCAACACAGGGGCCACATGCTCACATGCCCTCCCACAAAACACACACAAACACACTCCCCCCTCACAACAACCCTCCCGCCTCCTAGCAGGCGCTCTCAGCAGCATCACCTGATGCCACAGTCACAACAACCAGCTCCCAGGTCCGCTTCAGACGGGGCCCCGGCCTGGCTCTTCAGCCCAGGGGCCCCCGGCTCTGTCTGATGATGGGGGATTGCAGCGGGGGCTGCACACAGGGAGTGGGGAGGGAGTACCCTCCAACCCGCCCGAGCCGGAGGAGCTAGCAGGGCTGTAAAGGTGAAGAGAGGAGGCAGGAAAAGCCAAGGTGTGTAAGTGTCTGAGAAAGAGGCGCTTTCTATTGTAAAGCAGAGGAAAAAAGTTAAGAGTTTGCAAAAGTCCTGCGAGCGTATATGAACCAGCGACCTAAGGATGCCAGTCACTCCACTACTGAGCTATCGAAGGCTCGGGTGAGGTGGGGGGGATGACTGGGCCGCTGGGCGCTATATGACATGAGAAGTGGGCCCGGAGCCTGCCGATCTAGGCAGCTTTCTGTCTCTAAACACCAACTCAAGGGCTTGATAAAGCGCCAAAGACCACTATGGAGAGTTTCTTTTTCACAACAACACCCCCTCAGACCCCTTAAAAGGGCTGAAAAGAAACAAGCAAACCACCCATTTCACTTTTTACCAATCTACATGCACAGGAACTTCTCAGACACATGGAAATGGGGAATAACAACCCTTAACCTTTGCAATATTTCTCCCCCTGGATGGTTCCAGGGCTGCCTGCGTGGACACTTACTCACAGGATCTCAGCCTCTGCGCGCTTGCTGCTGGTGCTGCTATGTGTTCAGGGAGGATTGTTTCTGGCTTGCTCTGGTTACACATCTCCATGTTTGCCAGATTTACAACGAAGTGCCCATCAATGTGGTGTTTCTCTAAGCAAAGCCCACAAAGGAAAATAAACTGGGCCACTGGATTTGCCAATGCTTTTTTCAACTGGTAATACATCAGTTGTGAAGAATAAGCTTCGTGAACCAGCATTCACTTTTCTATCAGTGCTTTGTCTCTGTCCCTGAAAGGTCACGTTATTACCAGGTGGTAAGTCAAGTAAAGAAGGAATGTATGTAATAAAAGACTTGTAATTTTGAAAATAAAAAAATGCATTTAGATAAGATAAAAAAATAATAATAATCCTTCCCTGACCGGAACAGAACCATACACTAACACCAAACAGGGAATTGCACCCGGGCCGCAGCGGTGAGAGCGCCGAATCCAAATCACTGGACCACCAGGGAGCGCTCTATACCCTTCCGAGCACCTGCTCCAAGACACCGTACCAGGGTGAGGCCGCCTATGTTTCTGTCACACTGTTTGTTTATCAATTAAAGTAGATAGTAAAAAACACGCATCAACCTAACACTGGCTAGCTAGTCTTTAATACACTTTGGAGTATGGAGTGACAGTTTGCGCTCTATAAATGCAAAAATCAAATCAAATCAACAGACACAGAAAACACACTGCTTTCAGGCACACCCCGAACAAAGCAATTTACTGAACCTTAAATAGACTCAGATCTCGGGACACTTTCCATCCCTGGAACATGCATGGGACCTTCATAACACACAACTGAACTAGAGAGCAAAAACAGGAAGAACCACATAGCTGCCAAGGTTTCAGATTGCTGTGTGTGACATTTTCATATTGTCAATGTAATTTTGAGTGACATTTCCACAAATATGAGTGACACTTTTTCAAAAACAAAATCAAGGAATGAAGAGGAGGGAAACATAAATATCAGAAATAACACCCATCTGAGCAATGAGAAACTCTTAGGTTAGCTGCTGTAAAGTACCAGAAATGAAAAGGTAATAACGTACTGCCCTTAACGACTGGGCCGTCCTAACAGGATGTGTGAGGCCCCAACAAACTCTTACCCCGAAGCAAGTGGTCCGCGACCTCACTGAGCCAAGACACTTAAAAGTCGCCGCCTTAGAAGCTGAGTGAGTCAGGGCACTGTATGATGTAAACTACCTTGCAGCAAGCCACGCTATAATATAAAACAAATTTTACCTGCATTACCACGCTCCAGAGGCGCACTGTGACAGTAACTGATGAATAAACTTACACTGCGAGGCGGGCAGCGGCCGGGAAATGCAGTTTCAGACCGGGCCGCCCGCCTCCGTAGTGACTTTTCCAGCGGTCCGCCGCAATGACTCCCCCTGCACGGGCCAGGCTGCTGGGCAGTGGTGCGACTCGCGCTGCCGTCGTCCAGCGGCTCAGGCTGCCTGGTGGAACCCGGCTCAGGCTTCTTGGTGGCCGTTAATTGCGCAGCGCCAGCCAGCAGCAGCTGAGGCAGCACTGCTATAGCGGCAAGCACACTTGACTCCAAGACCACAAGTCAGTCCCCCGCCGCGGCTCTTCTCTAGCGACCTCACTTCCTGCAGTGCAGGACCGCGTGAGGTCACATCCAGATAATGGGCAGGCCCCAGCGCCCCTGGTGGGTGTGGGCTGTCAGTCAGTTACTCACAGCCTGCCGCGCGGCGCCGCGGGCGGCCCGGGCCGGGAATAATTAATTAAGCCAGGCTGGCAGGCGCGGCTGTGAGGCCGCAATTGAAACATTGTAGCACTGTCTGCAGCACACTGACTCATCCTTAACTGTTTATGAGCCAGACAGAGCTGCCTGCTGGCGGCAAGTCTGCTGGGAGCAGCAGAGCCGGCGCGCTAGCACCCAATTCAGTGGCATTAAAAATGCGTGACAAAGCATTTCAGTGCGGGGATGCGGAACACCACACTGAAATGCGTTAGTGTCACACGGGAAGCGTGATACTTGGCAGGACGGGAACCACTTAACCATCCAGAAAATACCAGTCACTGTTCTAGGTCAGCGCCTCTTCTCAGGGCACCAGCGGGAGGTCAGAGCCTCTTCTCAGGGACCCTTGCAGGAGGGCAGCGCCTCTTCTCAGGGCACCAGCGGGAAGTCAGCGCCTCTTCTCAGGGCACCAGCGGGGGGTCAGCACCTCTTCTCAGGGCACCAGCGGGGGGTCAGCGCCTCTTCTCAGGGACCCCTGCAGGAGGTCGGAGCCTCTTCTCAGGGACCCCTGCAGGAGGTCAGAGCCTCTTCTCAGGGCACCAGTGGGAGGTCAGCGCCTCTTCTCAGGGACCCTTGCAGGAGGGCAGCGCCTCTTCTCAGGGCATCTGTGGGAGGTCAGCGCCTCTTCTCAGGGACCCTTGCAGCAGGGGGTGCCTCTTCTCAGGGCACCAGTGGGGGTCAGCGCCTCTTCTCAGGGCACCAGAGGGAGGGCAGCACCTCTTCTCAGGGCACCAGCGGGAGTTCAGCACCTCTTCTCAGGGCACCAGAGGGAGGTCAGTGCCTTTTCTCAGGGACCCCTGCAGGAGGGCAGCGCCTCTTCTCAGGGCCCCAGAGGGAGGGCAGCGCCTCTTCTCAGGGTGCCAGCGGGAGCTCAGCACCTCTTCTCAGGGCACCAGCGGGAGGTCAGCGCCTCTTCTCAGGGCACCAGCGGGTGGTCAGCTCCTCCTCTCAGGGCACCAGAGGGAGAGCAGCACCTCTTCTCAGGGCACCAGCGGGAGGTCAGCGCCTCTTCTCAGGCCACCAGAGGGAGGGCAGCACCTCTTCTCAGGGCACCAGAGGGAGGGCAGCGCCTCTTCTCAGGGCACCAGCGGGGGGTCAGAGCCTCTTCTCAGGGCACCAGCGGGGGGTCAGCGCCTCTTCTAAGGGCACCAGCGGGAGGTCAGCGCCTCTTCTCAGGGCACCAGGGGGGTTCAGCGCCTCTTCTCAGGACTCCCGCAGGGGGTCAGAGCCTCTTCTCAGGGCACCAGCAGGGGGTCAGCGCCTCTTCTCGGGGCACCAGCAGGGGGGTCAGCGCCTCTTCTCGGTGCACCAGCGGGGGGTCAGCGCCTCTTCTCAGGGCACTAGCGGGGGGGTCAGCGCCTCTTCTCAGGGTACCACGGGGGTCAGTGCCTCTTCTCAGGGCACCAGCGGGAGCTCAGCGCCTCTTCTCAGGGACCCCAGTAGGAAGGCAGCAGACCTTCTCGGGGATCCCTGCAGCTCGTCCAAGGCCTCGACAAAGCGCTCATCTTAGCCCAGATCCGAGCATGAGCACTTCACCCAGCCCAGGGGGTTGCTTTGGATGCTGGCTCCCGTCGCCCTCAGTTTAGAGTGTTAGAAACAGGACTACAAGTCCCAGAATGCAGTACAATAACCTGACCGGAATTTGGTAATCATGCTGGTCCTAGGGAATATAAGGTCTCTGATGAGGATGGTGGAGCATGCACGTCCAGGTCAGTGGTACTTTTACTTTCACAATGTGCCTGTAAGTTCTAAACCATTACACTTAAACAAAGAGTTAAAAAAAAGCTTCACAGTCATATAAAACAATTTCTCACTCAGAGCGCGATCCATCATTTATGTTTCGTGGAAAAAACAGGCTTTAATGCATTTTCTTTATCATGTAGTCATTTGATTTGTATGTAAATAACCCTTCGTGCACGGTTTTTTTCTTTCAATAAAGTACACAGAAGCTTAAAATGAAAAGGCAGAAATCCTTCCCAAAAAGTGTCTCACTGAAAAATTGCCTGTGATTGATTTTAAAAGTTCTGAGATTGCATTAGTAAATCTTTTACTTATAGGAGATGATGTCATTAATGAAAAGCGTCAGTACACAATAGCAGGAGTGTCACATTCTAGATGACATTTAAAATAGACGTTCAACTGTCATGCTTTAAAAACCTGACAGAATCCTCCCCTTCGGGAATTGACCCCCGGTCTCCCGCGTGACAGACGGGGATACTGACCACTATACTAACGAGGATCAGCTGAGCCCTCCGCTGCTGAGCAGCTCCTCCTCGCGCACTTCAACCCGACCGTCCTACTCAGTCACTGATCTTTCTCATTTCTCAGCTCCTTAACACCAACACAGGGGCCACAGGCTCAACAAACACACACACTCCCTCTCACAATACACACACAAACACACCCCCCCTCACACCTCACAACAACCTTCTCACCTCCCAGCAGCGCTCTCAGCAGCATCACCTGATGCCAGAGTCACCACAACCAGCTCCCAGGGCTGCTTCAGACGGGGCCCCGGGCTGGCTCTTCAGCCCAGGGGCCCCAGGCTCTGTCTGATGATGGGGGATTGCTGCAGGGGCTGCACAGAGGGAGTGGGGAGGGGGACCCTCCCACCCCCCCAGCCAGAGGAGAGAGCTGGGTTGTAAAGGAGAAGAGAGGAGGCAGGAAAAGCCAAGGTGTGTGAGTGTCTGAGAAAGAGGCGCTTTCTATTGTAAAGCAGAGGAAAAAAGTTAAGAGTTTGCAAAAGTCCTTCGTTCCGGATTTGAACCAGCAACCTAGGGATGTCAATCACTCCACTACAGTCCACCGCTCTACCAACTGAGCTATCGAAAGCTCAGCTGAGAGAGGGTGACTAGGTGCTATATGGCATGAGAAGTGGGCCCAGGGGCTCCGCATTGAGGCAGCTTTCTGTTTCTAATCACTTGATAAAGCTGCAAACCCGACAGATATTTAACTTATAGGGAAAATGGGTGAGTAGTGACTGATTCTCATTATATATTTACATTCACTATTTTTGGAATCCAAAAGTTAATAATGGGGTTATGTTATCTAGTTATATGTATATAGAGCTCAAACACCATAGGTTTCTAGGTATTGGATCAGAGTTATATATATATATATATTTTTTTTATTTAGGGTGTTTCATGTATAATTTTGGATAAATTATTGTTGTAGATCTACTATCAACGACACTCCTACCAAGATTGATGGAAGCATCCATTATTTTCAAAAACATATCAGATCATGACATGACCCAACTGGAGATAGACATGGGCGCTCATGACGTATTGTAATTTCATTTAGATAGCGCTTACTACCCCATACGAGGCGTCAAAGTGATTTTTCGATGAGTAGTCCGCTACTCCGGATCCCAAAGCGAATTAGTGATGAATTAGTATAGGCAAATAGGAAATTAATTTGAGCGGTGGACATGTTAGTCTGTTAGTTGTGATTTGTTTCTGAGCTCGAACCAAAGTATGCACTGTTGGAAGATAACACTAAGGTGGCATTCAAAGCTAATTATCAGCAGTGGCAGCTCCAACTCTAAGGCAGCAGTGTAGTAAAGGAAACATAAAATGATAACAACTTGCGTTATTATCATTTTATTTTTCCTTCTGCTGAGCTTTGCGTTTGGGAAGGGGTTGCTCCGACGACAGAGGAGCAGGGGAGGAGTGGTTTGCCCACTCCTAAGTGCACATGACTGTTTGACCGGCCCTCTCGGGCCTGCCAAACATTCATGCGCACTTTGCATCTTCTCCATGCAGGCCGCATTACAGCCTGCGTGGAGAACATGCCCAGGCCCCCCATTCCCTGGCTGATACCGATCCATCGAGCTAAGACCAATCACAACGCTACATTGCAGCATTGTGATTGGCTATTGGGAGGCTGGGAGCCGTGTGCTTCCTGCTGCTTCCTGCATCCTGCTGCGGGACAGGAGTCAGGAAGAAGAGGACCGGGGAAAGGCGCCGGCTGGCCGTCACAGGTAAGTGTTTTTTAAAATACTTTTTTCGTCCCTCCCACCCACTGCCCCCGCCCCACCACCCGGGTCCAGTAGCAGCCGCTAATACCTGGTGGAAAGCACAGCTTAACTTCACGCCTCACTTTGACTGAGTTACTGCGATACTCACATATCTTATTCTACGTTAAAAGTAGTTTATTTCAATCAACACACACTATCGCCAATGGCCTCTAGGCGTGTGAGTGCGCGGTGGGACCAAAGAAAGCCTATTAATCAATTCGATCTCAAAACGCTGAGGAAATAGCCAAGTTTTCAGCTGAGAAGGAAGTAACTGGGATGACCCTCAGATCTTAAGACAGCTTTTGGAGGAGGGAGGTGCCACAGTGTCTCTGTAGAGTGTAACGAGCCCGGCTTCCGCTCTCTGCTTCTTGGTTCTCGCAACATGCGACAGTCGGAGAAGATATCAAGGTTCTTGTGGGAACACCTCTTTGGAGATGAAAGCCCAAGGCCTTTTGAATAATACAGATTTAAACTGTACGTGCTGTGGAGCAGAAAGCCAATGCAATGTCTTAGGCAAAGAGTGCCACACGGAAGTCCAAAAAACAAACATGCTGCATAACATGGATCCTTTGGAAAAGATATTTTGTAAGATCCAGTTACAAGGAGTTTGCATAGTTGAGGCAAGATCCAATCAAACATAGCACATTATACAGGCAAGATGTCGTCTAGGCACTCTGAAGCCACCAATGACTGATGGAAAAAAAAAAATACACATCCCGGATGGAAAGGAAAGCTGTCTTCTATAAGACCCAATATTTGCAGCTATGGGGGGTGCTCCCTTGAGTTTACATCAAAACTCCACTATCCACTTCCACCTACGTCCCAAAGGGACCCTGGGAGGGGCTTTCCCCAGAGGTAGGCACCTTTCAAATGGGTTTTCATGGCAAGGGACTCCCCTTAAAAGCAGGACGACCAGAGCACCCCTCTTTAACTGAATGACCCAAACACATGCGTGTTATCAAGCCCAGCTCATGATGGGTCTAGTGAACTGCTCTCTGCTCTGTTTCTGATCAAGCCAATGCTTAAGAGAAAACTTTGGGAAGCTAGGAGCCACTGGACGTGAGCCTGGACCAGGGGAGGGCTGAAGAGGCTTCAGAGGAGGAGGTGGGATGTCTCTCATTGGTGCTGCGTGGTAGCTGGCACGTAAACGTGACTAAGGCCAGTCCAATGGCCCAATCATAGCCTGGGACTCGAGTCAGGCGGAAGGATACCGTGATCCACCGTGCCACAAGCAGGGATGTAGCCTTAGGGGGGCGGGGGTATGGGATGTTACACCCCCTAATAAATGTATTTTCTGGTAAATAGCTGGGTACGTGTGCTTTCAGTCGGGTATGGTGTGGTGGTTGTCAGATTCCAAAAGGACTTTTTACACACAGAGACAAAAACGCACACACACTCTCTTCCTTTCTCACTTTCGTGAAAGTCTTCAAAAATGTTATTTTCCAAATTTGATTTCTTTCTTTAGTACTCCTACCAATCCGCATTTGTCTCCCTTTTCACTGCCCCTTAAGCCCTTCTCATGCACTTTGCTTGTCGTATAATATATTTTAACATTATTTTGTTGTAAAATCTGAAGCTCACACCCTCCCAATCTAACGAACCAAGCTACGCGCCTGTCCACAGAGGGGTGCAAGAGCCCACAGCAGGTTGAGTGCCCCCACCACACCCCGGGAGGACCTCCCTTCACAGACAGGTCTCCACTGACCCTGTCTGGACTGGCCCTTGGTATGGGGTTGGGATAGGTCTCTAGATCCTGGAGCTTACTCACACCCCTTTCTCCAGAACCTTCCACCAAGGGTGGGATTGCTGTAGGTCTTTCACCTAGAGGTGATTTCCCAGCAACAGGGGAACCACTCTTTATTGCACCCTAATAAGTCTTGTGCTCACAGACTCGGTCTCGACTGGTTTCATCCCAACTCCCTGAGTGTTCCTCCTCAGTCTCTGGGCACTCCTCGCCCTCCACACCTACACCCTGCCGGTGTCCCACAAGGGTCACACCTGGGCCTCCTGCTCTTCTCGCTCTGCACCTCAACTCTTCCCAACATCAATACTTCTTTTAACTTATTCCATCATCTACACAGAGGATAACTAATAATTCCCTCTCTTAGTTCCTTTCACTACTCACACCCAGAACACATCTCATGCCTCATAGTCACCCGGAGAGCGGCCCGCTCTTCTGTGCTGAATTTTTCCCAAAACAGAAAACAATTAATTTCCTGCTACCTCTGCACCTACTTTTCCCTCGACCCCTTCTGCTCCCCTCAAACACCTCAAATCTTGGGACACAGGTAAACCCTTCCACGCGCTTGAAAATGTTAATTACAAACACTGCCACAGCAACTGGGTTACAGTTATTGAACATATGGACCACACACACAAGAACCTCTTTCTGTACATCTGATGTCTCTGCCAGTCTGTACCAAACTTGACTACAGTAACTCTCCATTAGAATGCCTCACACAATATTATTTTTACCCACTGGATAAAGTTCTACATTTCACTACAAGCGCGCTCTACATCTCTCCAGACATGCTCTGTCGATTGACAAACTACCTGCAGACAAAATTAAATTCCTCTCACATTGGACAACATATTCAGACAAGAATGAGAGTTCGGTGGAATCATCACAAACATTATGGGCAGCAGGTAAAGCCTCCCTGAGAGGAGAGATGTTTTAAGGCATGGGCAAAGTGGGCTTTGGTCCAGGGCCCCAGCCTTTCAGGAGGCCCCTGATAGAGCCAGCTCTGTTCAGCAGAGAGTCTTGCCCCGATGGCCTTTAATAATTCTGAATCAGATTGTTTTACATATCGGTTTCCTTTATTTTATTTTTAATGCAGGTGATGTGTGAGAGTCTATTACAGACATTTTGCAGGGAAATGTGTTTATATTTCATGCAGCATCCATAAAAAAAGCTTCTTTTAGATCAAAACAGGACCTCACATATGAGAAATGGGAGGATGTCACAGAGATTATTTGCAGTAATATTAGTGAGCTGCCGCTGTGTTACAATATTGAAAATACATGTCGCTATCCCTGAATATTAGATGTAAACACATTTAGAATTTGGAGAGTGTATCTTTGTTCTGTCAGTGACCTGGCCAAAGAGGGCATGAAAGAGCTGAAATTGGATCATAAATTTAAAGCTCTTCCGAACAGAGCCCCCAAAATCCTTAAGATGTCCCTGCCTGAGAGAAGAGACAACGAGGGACACAGTCATTGTGTGAAAAAAGGCCATGGAAGCCATTAAACAGACAGAGACAAAAATTGTCAGATTAATAGTTACAAGGGGAGAGAATGTGCCATTAGGGGAGAGCTGCTGACCTTGAAAATAGGGAACCAGGTTGGAGTCTCAGAGTGAGCTCAACATCCTGTGATTCTGGGCAAATCACTTAGAGGCATATTTAGCAAACTTTCACGCAGCGCAGCAAGCCACCTTGCTGCGCTGTGCTGCGTGAAAGAAAGAGAAAGGGCAGAAATGCATCGTACTTAACATTATACGGCGCATTCCTGTCCTTTCCTTGCGCTGGCATACAATGTGCTGCCTAGCACCAACGCAGGCTCCCTAAACTATGGGGCAAGGGTGCCTGCATTGCGGACAGGATTGTTTGTGTGCAGGAAGGGACACTTTCCTGCAGAAAAAACATAATCTGAGACATTTTCTGCTTTCTATGTGGGCTGCAGAAAGAGGAAAAAACAAGGAGAAATAAAGATATTTCTCCTCCTTACGCCTCATCATGGGATGTTTAGCGTTTTGATGCATTCCCATTCACAGCTCTACCAGTAATGGTAAATATAGGAATACGCCAAAATCCAAGGGTGGATGCATGGGAACACCCGCGCTCCAACCATGGAATGCCTCCCTGGCTCAGAGTGATGCAATGTAGTGATTTGTGCTGCGTTGCGTTACTCTAGATTTATCAAGCCACTCAGTGCCATGCAAGGTGGCTTTGCGTGGCTTGATAAATCTAACTTTAGTGTTGCGTCACCCTTGCGCCCCGTTGTGTGGTGCAAAGGCGATGCAACACTATGATAAATTTCACTCTTAATCTCCTCTCATTGGGCCTAAAAAATGAAAGTGACCTTGTGTAATGCAACTGGCGCTCATGCAGACCTGCCAACTTACAAAAATATTTCACCATGTGAGAAGTAGGTGGGGCCTTGACCGAGCGCCACCTAAGAGGCACTCTGCCAACTCCCTCAACCAACCCTCTTCCAAAAAAAAAGGAAAAATAGAAGCTTGCTGAGTCTGTTGCCGATGCCCAGGGGTGTTTTCATACCCTTAATAGATATCTGCTGATATTTGGAAACGGGGAACGGGGACATTGTGTTTTTATTTACCTGCTGCTCTCCATTGGCACTTGCAATCGCGCTCTCACTGACCAAGGTGTGCTGGAGTACTTCCGCCTGTTAGAGCGGGTCACCGGGACGACGCCATCTTGGTCAGCGTGCTAGTGGTTCTCCTGCTCAGCACACGCCTCCCTATTTAGGAAGAGTGATGCAAGCGCGCAGCGCGCGTGCGCAGCGGGCGCGCCGATGGCGCGCCAGAGGCAAGCCCGTCTGCGCCCGTCCGCCCTCTGATCGCGCTCAGCGCTAGCCACGCTGTCAGTTTTGCTCCAGGACATGCCAGATTATGCTATTCAAGGGAACAACTTATACATATAGGTGAGAGGTACACCAGGGGGACACAAGAAGCTATGGTTAATAATGGCAATACTATCATAGTCGACCAGACCTCGGGCAGACTGAATTGTGGCCTGATTAACAGTAGGTCTTTAGTTAAACACTATCAAGAGGTGTCAACTATGTTGGAGTGCCTCGACTTAGATGTTCTGTTTTTAACTGAAACGTGGACCAGCGCCGACTCTGTTGTAGAGCTAGGATTCGCATGCCCAGAAGGCTACAAAATCTTTCATAAACCTAGGCCGTTGGGGAGAGGCGGGGGGGTTGGGGTGATCTTCAAAGAAAAGTGGGATTTTACCCCTTTACACATTGATGATGTCGAGGGTATTGAACTATTAGGCTTCTCACTGCAAGAGGCAAGAGGAAAAGTGTTGACAGGAATAGTATGCTACAGGCCCCCGGGACAAAACACCCAATACCAAACTTTAATTGATACCTTCGCTAACATGACTTTAACACACTCAAGGATGATTATATTGGGTGATTTCAATCTCTGGGATAACGGGAACCTTGGCCCCCCACTCAGAGATCTGGGCCAAGCCTGCGAGAGCCTTAATTTGCACCAATTGGTACATCAGTCGACTCATCAAGGAGGGCATACCCTAGACCTGTTATTTGCTAACCAGAGTGAGACAGAGGTGATTGAAGTATTACCTCAATGCTGGACCGATCACTTTTTAATTAATTTTAGGATAACGCTGCCCAGTCCAGCCAACACTACAAATCAGTCAGTAACCTTCCGCAAGGGAAGAGAATGGGCTAAGCTACAAAAAAATAGACAATCTTCGATATTCCTAGAACAGAATTTATTTGTATCCAGTAAATCAGTGGAAGAAAATTATCAAATCTACTGTGATCAAATAAACCATACCCTAGATCAGATTGCTCCAGTAAAAAGGCTGAAGAATAGAAAGAAACCCTCAGCTCCTTGGTATAGCGAAGAGCTAAAATTGATGCGTAAACAACGCAAACAGGCCGAAAGGAAATGGAGGAGGTCGTATGGGGAAGTAGACAAAAAAAAGCTGAAATTGCTGCAGGCCTCATATAAGGAAGCTATCTCTAGGTCCAAAGCAGAGTACTATGCCAAAACCATCTTGCAGGCACCTAATAGTACAAAAATGCTCTTTAACATTATAAAGGACCTATCTAATCCAGTATGTATGGGTAATAAGGTTAATGCTACACAAAAACTCTGCGATGACATCGCTGTCTACTTTGATGAAAAGATCAATAAGATTGTTGGTGGCTTAAACTCCAACAACAATAGCAGCCTGGATGAGGAAAAGGAACCACCTACGATACTAACAGTAGAGCAACAGGCAGAGGCATTCAACAGCCATCAGCCGCCTGCTCTAGAGTGCTTTCAAATTCCCACTGAGGATATATTTAATAACCTAGCTCAAAGTGTGTCTTCTGGCTCCCCTCTGGATCCCCTTCCGCAGGGGATATGGAAAGAGTTTCGGTTGGAACTATTCCCCTGGTTGCGGCAGATTTGCTGCCAATCACTAGAAAAGGGAACTGTTCCAGAAGTCTGGAAGCAGGCAGTGGTGAGCCCGCTGCTCAAGAAACCGACACTTGATCCTAAATGCCCATCGAGTTTCAGACCAATTTCCCTTCTGCCGTACCCAGTAAAAATTCTGGAGCGGGCAGTTAGTAAATCTCTGTCCCTTTATTTAGAAGAAAACCACCTGTTAGACAAGGCTCAATTTGGTTTTAGACCAGGGCATGGAACAGAAACGGCCCTAGTGACGGTACTTGATAACCTGAGAATGCGAGCCGACAATGGTAATCCATCCATATTAGTGCTATTGGATATGTCGGCCGCATTCGATACGGTGAATCATAGTATCCTGCTGAAAAGACTAGAGGACATCGGAGTGAAAGGGCGAGCACTGAAGTGGCTGCAGTCATATCTGATGGGCAGGCAGCAGGTGGTAACTATCCCACCATTTACATCCCCAAAGACCCCTGTGCGACATGGGGTGCCACAGGGCTCAGCAATAAGCCCAATCTTGTTTAATATCTATTTGTGCCCTCTGATCCCAATCATCAAGTCCTTTGGCATCGATCTAGTCAATTATGCAGATGACACACAACTGGTGTTCTCTCTGGAAGGAAATCAATCAGTATCCCTAGATAAATTCCAGGAGTGTATGCACAATACTTCTAATTGGCTCAGGAAAAACTCACTACAATTTAATGGAGATAAAACGGAGATAGTATATTGCTCCACGGCCAAAATTGCGCAGCCTTTTCCCTCCGAGTTTAGACTCACCCCTATGGATAAACCACTGATCCCAGCTAGAACAGTGCGTAACCTGGGGGTTTTAATGGATGATAATCTTCAACTTGAGTCACAAGTCAACAAAACAGTTGGTACCTGTTTCTCCTTGATAAAAGCACTACGCCAGATCCTCCCACTACTGCCCGTTGCTACTAGATCTCTAGTAGTGAGGAGTATAATATTGAGCAGGTTGGATTATTGTAACTCTTTGTATTTGGGAGCACCACAATCAGTGTTACTGAAGCTACAGAGGATCCAGTCCATAGCAGCCAAATTGGCGTTAAATAGGCAGCGCAGGTCCTCAACGACTTTAGCTTTAAAGGACCTTCACTGGCTACCCAACAATGAGAGAGTTCAATTCAAATCCCTCTGTATTGTGTTTAGGGCAGTACATGGTCTGGGTCCAATGTCTATGCAGGAGAAATTTACCTGGTACACTCCTGGGAGAAATCTCCGTTCATCGAGCGCAAATCTGGTAACCACCACTAGATTTAAGAAGACCAGGACAGGTGGAAGAGCATTCGGTGTAGCAGCCTCACGACTCTGGAATGATCTTCCCTTGAATATTAGACAAATTAAATCTCTGCTCCCATTTAGGAAAAGCTTAAAGACATGGCTTTTTCCTAGGGATTAGTAAAACGAGCTCTTCCGAACCGGCGAATATGTTATCTGTATGCACACTGACAACAGGGTGAGTCGCAGCGCCAGGATACCCGCAGGGTGACAGTTTGCGCTATATAAGTTTAAATTACATTACATTACATTACTAACCAGAGCCCTCCAAAAACGAGTTGGAAATCCACTCTTTGTGGTGGTTTTCAGCTCGTCTTTCCTGCCACTATGTGATATTGGCTCCTCACCGGGTGAATGGGAGCTGATATCATGTGGCACCATGTGAGTTGGCAGGTCTAGCTCACGTAAAGCGCTTCGATACCTGTCGGTCGAGTTTGCATATATCAGACTTCATAAAAAAAGTTGGCCTCGAATAAAGTTGTGTCATTTCCGTTGCTGAAATTATGTGAACTTTTTGAAAAATTACACAAAACTGTTAGAATTGCTGATCTGGTATTTTGCACTTTTTTTTTTTTTTAGAGTGGAATGCATCCTTGCATCCATTTTAGATGCAAGAATGCATTTTGCGCTTAAAAAAGTAATGCAGAACCGCATGTGATGAGAAGAACAGCCACTTACATTCTGTTTGATCACGTTGTTCCCATGCTTTGACAAAAGGATTGTTCCCTGAATGGAATATCAACTACATGATGTGGCATCAAATTGTAATCACAAGTATTTTGCGTAACAGACCAGGCCCTGCTGCCAACTCCGCACCACTAACGGCTGAAGGCTGTGCGTGGCGCAAGATGGGCCTTCTTAGTTATGGTAGTAAAATATTACTTTACATCACAAAAAAACCCTAGAAATTCACACGCAAAAAAAAAAAGTTAAACTGACGTTATAATTAGCCGAAATTATCAGTTAAAACCTCCCTCACCATGTGCTATTTATGACCTCAAATATTACATCACTGTTGACACCTGATCTGACATCATTGTTGACCATACTGTGCATGGCGGGGGAGCGAGTTATAGTTCTTTGAGTTAACTTTAACTGGAGTATTTCTGCGGTTTTTGAAATTTATAATGTGATGTTTCTACTGAGATATTCTCATTACTATATAGTCACTTTAACTTTTATTTTTTAAGTCATATAGATTGAAGGACTGTAATATGACGTGGAGAAAATATAATGAAATGGAATTGGCAGTTATTTTGCGTTGAAAGAGCTACTATGACAGCAATTCATCAAGGATAAAAGACACAGCTACACAATCCATAATGCTTTGATTATGAGACCTACTTGGAAGCATCTTATTTTTTTGAACCTGCAAATTATTTTTCTCTTCACTTTCCTCACATGAGCCCTGAAGAAATCGTTGGCTGTCACTGTATCCGAGTATCAAGAACTATTCAGGGAACTTGTACTTTGTCTAAAGGTGATTAAAAAGATACCACTGTAAAAATAAATTGGATGAAATGTACTGGTATAACAAGTAAAAAAGGTTTTTGAAAGAGGATTTTAAAAGAAAATTGTTTTTCAAGAAAAGAAAAGGCAAAAAGAGTGAAGGTGACTGGGTTAATTGATATGTAGGTAGAAGATAATGGCTCACGGTTGATGTATATATGTGTATTCTTGCAACATATCTGTTTATTGGGTTACTGATATAGTGGGTAGTAGCCTAGCGCAGGGCCGTTCACATCTGTAACCCATTATATAATCTAAGTGGGAGAAGAGGGCGTGGCGTTGGCTGTGGTCTATGGCTGTGGTCTCCCCCAAAAAATTGTGAGCACCTGCATTTTTTTAGGTCTGACTTGGCAAAGGAGCTGTCTCCAGACATTACGTGATCAACAGAAAAAGAGCTTTCCTAAGTACTACTGAGAAAGGGGCTTTGTCCAAATGTTAAATTCTTTGAGTACAGCATATGATTGGGCAGAAGCTGTGTGCTTCTGCTGAAAAAGAGGGATTGTATTGGATGTTTTTGCCCTGTGGGAAAACTTATAATCAGTACAGCAAAATTTAATTGGTTGTGGTGGCCAGCCAATGATGAAGGCTATTGGCTGGATTTGTTTATTAATTGAAGTGACATCAAAGGCAGTAGGCCTGACTTATTTATTGTGAAAGCATATATTAAAGCCAATAGGAATTAGTAGTGAATTGATATTACACTGTGGTAAAGCCAGTAGGCCTATTTTCATGCATGAAATCTCAGATTGCCATCGTCGGCATGTGTTATTGCGATTGTTGCCCCCTCTGACAAGTACGAGGAGTAAAATATTTTCACCGTGATAATCCTTGCTAAGTCATCTTAGGACGGATTGTATATTATTTTGTAGCCACAAGTTTGTTCTTATTTTAGCTTTACAATGGTATGTCTGATGAATACCTTGAGGGAAAGCTTATAATCAATACGGTAGGACTGAGTGGGCTACAGTGGCAAACCATGGATCAAGGATCTAAGCCTGATTGTTTCACTGGGAAGAGTTCGGTAAGAGGCCATGGGGCTGATATATTTACTATAAAAAGTTAAAACAAAGTCAGTAGAACTGAGTAAAGCATATGTGGGCACCAACAGGTATGATGATCTATTGTTATTACACTGTTTTAAATACTACAGACATCTTTTTGTACATGGAATCTCACAGATAACTGCATTAGGCAAGAGTTTGAGTTTTGCTACCCGTCTGAGAAACCCTTACAGAAGAAGATTTGCGCTGTCACGATCTTTATTAGGGTGTAGTATATTGGTTTGTTCACTGTTGTTAAAATGTTTTCAGGTTTCTATTTTGTATATTAATGATTATTAATATGTCTTTTTACACATTAATTTGTATATTTAGGCTGAATGAATATAATTGCAAATTAAATGAGTTTCATGTGATGTGTAGAAATGTGTTTATTAATATGTTTTAGTTATGCCACATTTCCTATGTAAAACGCCATTTCCATAATATGGATGCCATCTCCATCACTCACTTCTTCTCCTCCCCACACATATTCTCCCACCACAGTCTTTGCAGAGCACATAGGTAAGCTGATGACATAATGGTTATTTCCATTGCTGTAGTTGTCCTGCTAGTCATGAACGTGCTATAGTGCAGATGTAAAATTTCATCAAATAATATTTTAACACGTTTGTTTTTACACTGGATCCATTCATTGAGAAAAGGTCCTATGGTCAAAGTTTCATATTAGTTAGAACATCTTCGGATGACATTAGCATATAGGGGGTCGAATACTTTTTCTTGAAAATCGGGGTGGTGCTTAGGTGTTAAGGTAATGATGCATAATTTTCTTGTGTTCAGATTTGCTGAAGAAATGATACTTTTGCTCACACTATGATGAGTTTGCAGTTTCTCTAATTTGCTATGCAAGAGTTGTGTATAAGAACCCCTTCATTTTGGGAGTGAGACAGAGAGTTTGAGCTTTACTTGACGCTACTATGGATGCTGTTGAATTTCTTACTAATTTAGATGCTCATTTGAGACTTTAAATAACTTTCTGAATTTGTATTCTCTGTATAGTTTTGAATTTGAGAGCCTTTATGCATTGATTCTGTACCACTAATTTCAAACTTTAGTAATAAAACCCTTTAACATTTCATTGATTTAGAACTCAGTTATTGAGTGGGCTCCATTATTTATTTAATTGTTTTACTCTGCTAATTAATGTTTTGAGAGTGACCTTAATGCCGGCACATAATGCTTTATGAAACCGAGTAACAACACCGTCTCCGATCCAGCAAACCATGGGAGAACTGAATAAGGTAAATTTTGGGGTGTTCAAATTTTGGGGTACGGCTTTACTGCCACTGCAATTTTGCATTTAGTTTTGATTTTATGATTGTTTGCCTGATGATTGCTTTGGGGGAAAGCTCGTGCTCAGTTTGGTAGGCCTGAGTTTCTTATGGCGACAGTCCCATATTACCAGTTGATAGCTTTCTTTTGAAAAAGTCTCATCTATTTATTATAAATGTTATCTTAAAAGTGGTAGGCCATATTTATTATAAAAAAGAATGTCTTAAAGTTAATACGCTTTCATCTGTCGATTATTACACTGTGTTAAAGCTTGTAAACAGGTATTTTCTTACTTGGAATCTCATAATTATCCTAGTACATAAGTGGTTGATGCTGGTAAGCCCTCTGACAAACCCTGGGGTAGAAGATTTGCAAGATAATATTTGTCAGGCCCTCTTAAAAGGAAAGTATTGTAAATTGTTTTCAACTGTAATTTTGCATATTCTTATAATTTTAATGATTGTATGCCTAATGGGTGCCTTGCAGGAAAGAGTATGTGTAGTGCAGTGGGCCTGGCTTGGTTAAGGTGAGAAGCCAATGACACAATCTGTAGACCTGATTGATCCATTGAGAAACATGCCAGGTGCCACACGTCGCATCTGTTTATTATGGAAAGTTCCAATAGAGTCAGTAGGCCTGACTTGTATCTTGTGAAAAGCATATGTTAACCGCGGCGGCAATTCCGCCGCGGTGCGGCGGTTTTATTGAGTGGGCGGGGCCGCGTCGGCCAACGGACGTGCGCAGCACTACGGAGGTAGTGCTCGCGACGGCCGTTGGCCGACGGGCGCACGGAAAGGGTTAAAGCAAATCGGCCATTAAAGGTGTATTGTTATTTCACTGTGTCAAAGGTAGTAAACGGGTAATTTATTACATGAAATATTATTACACTAGACAAGGTTTTTGATGTTTGTTAAACCCTCTGACAAAGTCTTGGGGTAGACGGTATGTGCTGTTATTATGCGTGTAGGCCCCCCGACCAGGGGATGTATTGTTTTGACAATAATTATTTTTTTTATACTTGTAAGTTTAGAACTGTGTGCCTGATGGTTTTGTCTGACAGCTTATGATCCATACAGGAGACCTGAGCTGACTATAGCAACCGGCCCATGATAAAAGCTAAGGCTTGATTAGTTCATTGGAATAAGTTATGTCAGATGCCGTGGGTCTGATCTGTGTTTAGTATTAAAAGTTATGACAAAGGAGGTAGAACAGACTTATTTATTATGAAATGCATTTGTTAAATCCAATAGGCCTTTAAGGGTGGATTGTTATTATTAAAGAATACAGGTCTAGATGTTTCCTGAAAGACAATGGTTCCTGCATCCAAAAATTTATATCGCTTACATGTTTTAGCAGAAGACAAATTTGCCCATATAGGCCACTTGGCTTTCTTCAGGGCTAAAGCCTACCTATAACGACATGGGTACCGATTAAATAAGGAGAAATCCTCAGTTTACTCAAAGTAATTTTTAACTTGAACCCTGCACTTGTCCAGGGAAATATCTTATCTTGAGCAGCCAAATTTCCCCTACATAGTTGAGTCCACTTGGGTGGCATTCACCTACCTAGTGAGAGGAGGCACCTATGATGAAGCATCCCGCCATATGACAGGTGAGGTGTCTCCCCTAATATCTAATAGATACACCTGTAGGATGTCATGTTAGGCCTTAAATAGAGGGCTGACCTATATGCAGGCCTTTGAACTTTTAGTTGAGTGCATTCTCCCCAAGGTATCATTTATTTATCAGTGCAAGATGGTCAACAATTTGCTTCCAAACACATCAGTCCTGATGCAACTTTAAACAATGAAACACAATGTACAATACTATTGCAAGACAGCAACCCACTGCTAAGTTTAATTTTTGTTTTCTACTTTTATTCTTTTATGTTACATAAGCTGGTTGAGCTTTCTTGTTGTAATGTGGATGAGTAAGTAGGTGGAAGCAAGAATGATTCAATAGGTGAATGAATGAGTGCCAGGATGAAGGAGAGTGTGGATATATGATGACCTATTGAGCGCCTACATTCAAAACTGGCTGAAGAGATGCTTTCCATTATAAGTCATATCTATTGGCATTGCCAAAGCTTGTTGAGAAATTAGCACTAGCCGGTATGGCTTTGGGAGTACTCCCTATCCAGGGTGCGTAGACTCTACTCCACAGTGTCACATAAAACCAGAGCTCACCCCACCTCCCCAACACACTCCCTGTCTTCCTGTCTCCTTCTCCCCAAGGAATGAAACTCACACCCAGGAAGAGAAACAATAGTACAAACAGAAGAATCGATGCTTAAAAGTGTGCTGCAGTGTACACTAGTCACAAACAGTGAGCGAGAGTAGAGTGTGTCCCAAGTTATAGAACACAAGTAAGAGTACAGACCTGCATGGGGGGCGTGGCCAACCGGCCAAGATGGCGGATGTAATTTCCTGAGGCTTCACACCTCACGCCCGTTATCCGCCTTGTATCGCTGTAGGGTGACCACTAATTCCTCCATCCTGCCCCCCGAAAGGTCCCCTTAACTGACTACAGGAATTTGCAGGGCACCGGGAGCACGATTTGTTGGCGGTCGCCCTGGACGGCATTGTGACGCTGCTGCGTGGGAGAGGCCTTGAGCTGTGGAGGCAGCCTGCTGGGGGCTGCGGGCCCCGGCTGGGCTGACGGCGGCAGCCGACCAGCTGCTGTGTTTGCACCTGGACTGTCAGAGGCAGCGTGAGGCAGAGACGTGTGCTGCGGACCTGGGGGCGTGGTGCCGTGGTTCCCTACTGTCATCCGTACCCCCGAGTGGTGCGGGGCCTGGTGAGGCCTGCCCCAGCGGCATGTGCCGGAGAATTGGCGCGGAGCGGCCTGGGTGCACCCGCGGTGTTGGTGGTTTTCTGGCAGGGGCAGCTCAGGCCCGATCACACGGAAGGCTCACTGATCAGCAGGCAAGTGCATGGCGGGAGGCGGGGCGGCTCCGACCTGTGTGCCCCTGCCTGGCGCACCTTTGGGTCTGCTGCCTCGCACCTGAGAGTGAGCAGGCCCAGGGGCTGGATCGAGCCTAGGCCAGGAATCAGTCATCACAGGAGCACGATAGAGATAGGCTGTAGCATGGAGACCAAGGGGGGGCCTGAACCTACTACTGGGGTGGTGGGCCGTGAGCCTTATTGTCAGTGGAAGGCGATTTTCCCCTCCGGGGCAGCCCTCACTTCTTCAGCGGGGCGGCACAGGAGTCAGGTCGGGCTCAGGCCACCCAGCAGACTGAAGCATATCGGGGAGAGCTGACACGTGCATTACTGAGGGGCTACAATAACTCAACACATCCCCTGGATATTAGCCATTGTGGAGTGGGTCCCTGAACACGCTCAGGGGGGCCGACTCGGGCCCAGGTGATCTACCATATCTTCCCCCCTCGGTGGGCGATACCAACCTTACATGGCGGCCCGGGAGCCGGATCAGGCTCAGGCTGTCACTTGCCTGTACATTTACCATGTCTAGCTCTTCGGACAATGGGTGACTAATACAGTGAAGCTCCTCACCTACTTGTGAACTCTAAGGTGCAAGGTGGTCCGCTGACCAGGCCCGGGGGTCGGCTCGGACCTAGACTGGTGGCGGGGACTTGCGGACACTGTCTCTGAGACTAAATCAGTTCTGGGGGCTAACATAATCAGTCTACTGAGTGCATAGTTGTGCAGTGTGCCATTATATGCAGTGGGAGGGAGGCACGCGCCACCACTAGAAGGGGGCATCAGTAGGAACGGGACAGCTGAACTGTAAAGGCACACAGCGCAAATAACAGGCTACCCTAGGGTGCATATCTCAGACACGCCGTCAAACAGGATCTATGCTCCGGTTGTGGGTAGCGGAGGGGGCATATGTGACATTGGATATACCCACATGGGTAGCTAAATCACACGACACAGAGTGGTCTGGGCCTCCTCGTGTTGGCGGGGGTAAGGTGCGGAGGTAGCTGTAGGCTGCTATAGGTGGGGAACATCTCAGACTCTTAGCCGTATGACTGAACCCTAGCTTGGCCTGTTGTCAGGAGAAGAAGCAGTTGAGGCGCCCCAACGCATGGCGCAGTCGCCCTAGGTGGGGCATGGCATAAGCTATACCAGCCTCATAAGATAGAGAGCGAGCATCTACTGGAAAGGCCCCACAGTTTGGCAAATTCCCACTGCAGAACAATTGGTCATGGGTCGCCTCCGATCCAACCCACCTGCAACTCCGGTGGGCTCGGCGCAATCCTCGGGAAGACTTTCGGAGAACGTGTTACAGGTTCAATCAGCGCAAGTGGATGTAGCATTGAGCGACAAGCTAGACAGCGTTCTGGCTGCAGTGGAGAAGATTGGGGTGTTCCTTGAAAGTACCAGAGAGGCACTGGAAAGCAAGATAGACAATATTACAATTGACTTTAATCACCTGAGAGCTGACCAGCGAAAACTGGCGGATAAGCAACGCACTACTGCAATGCAGCTGGAGGAGCTGCAACCAATCGCTCGTGAAAATACCACAGCTATTCAGGCTCTACTGGAGTGCATAGCGACGCTTGGAGACAGAGTAGAAGATGCGGAAGGCAGATCACGCCGCAACAATGTCCGAGTCATAGGACTCCCAGAAGGAACTGAAGGCCAGGATGCTGTAAAATTCACAGAGAGCTGGCTTCATGAATGGATGCCCCCCACTGCCTTATCCACACAGTTTGTGGTAGAAAGGGCGCATCGAGTGCTGGCAAGAAAACCGCCACCCAGTGAAAACCCCAGGCCGTTCCTGTTCTGGTTGCTCAACAATAGAGACCGCGACAGCGTACTACGGGAGGCACACCGCAGACAAGACCTCAAGATAAATAATGCCACCCTGATGCTATTCCCAGATTGCACTGCAGTGGTGCAGAAACAGAGACATTCCTTCTTAACAGTCAAACGCAAGCTCCGTGAACTGGACATCCGCTGTTCTTTGCTCTTCCCGGCTCGGTTGCGGGTGGCGGACAAGGGAAGCGCCAGATTCTTTGACAGCCCAGCAGATGCATGGGAATGTCTGGAATGAACGGGGCGTGACACTGGGGCATCACACCCCACAGATCTTAGGAACACAGCTGGGACCTCCAGGAGACGTAACCAAGGCAGTCGGAGACACACGAGCAAAACAGAGCAGCAGGTGGCAGGTGGCAGTTCCCAATCTAGAGCAAATGATTGCGGAAAGGCGGAATGCCATACGAACAGCGGCGGCGCTCCATCCTGAGCAACAGGCCTCAGACCCAGACGATGATAGAGACAAAACAGCCAGTGACGCAGATTCAGTGGTGGAGCAGACTTCAGAATCCGACTCACCGACCCCACCCGATGTGACACCACAGACAGCAGACTACATAATATAACCCGAAGGACTCAGGCCCCGCAGGCGAAAATCCGTGATGGTCTGCAGTGCACCCATACTGTCCTGTGTTAGAGTTACCGGCGTGACAGTACGGATAGAAGAAACTCCTCTCCTAAGCAATAGATATCCGATTAGGATGAAAGACATGAGGTAGCATACAGAAGATTAGGGGACACGTGCAGTCACCTAGACAAACACTATCACCCTACACGGAGTTACAATAAGCACAAGGGCGGAATGGAAAGGGCCTTAGTCTATACCCTCACAAACATGCGTGATGTGTACCAAACACTGACACACATGGAGTGGTTCGTTTATTGCAGCAAGTTGAAGCATTAGTTTGGGCGGATCCCTGTTGCAAACCTGCTCTAATAAGGTTGTACGAGTTTTGGTACACAAGTTGTTTGGTTCACAGCCCAGATACTGAGCTCTACAACAATACGAATGCTGTCTGTACTTCAGTTGCACAAGGTCGTGGGCTGGTTCATCCCGTGGGATTCAATAGGTGGGTTACCCCTCGAAACACACTGCAAAACAAATGGAGGGCACAAAAATAATAACATGGAATGTAAGAGGAATGCATACACCTGCGAGGAGCTACTCATTATATTCCTACCATAAGCGCAGAGCAGCACAGGTGGCGCTCCTGCAGGAGACGCATATAGCTGGAGCAGAGATAGAGCACTTGCGGCGCTGCTGGAGGAGCCAAATTTATGCCACTGATTATTCCTCATATGCGAGAGGCACATTGGTTTGGATGCGAGCAGTGACCTCCTTTGTAGCCAAAGAGGTTAAAATTGATGTCAACGGGAGATATGTTTTTATAAAAGCCCGCTTAAACAGCACTGCGCTGATACTGGGGGTGGTGTACGCTCCCAACATAGAACAGGCACAATTCTTCCAATCTGTCATGAGGGTTTTAGCTACTTGGAGCGGTCTCCCATGGATAATAGGGGGTGACTATAATGCTGTCCTGGACACTACACTACACCACTATTTCCCCCCGCTGCCAGGCACACAATCCGCCAAAAATGCTTAGACACTGCGCGACTGGCACCAGCATTGGTCACTGATGGATCTGTGGCGGATACGTCACCCCACCACAAGAATATACTCCTATTACTCGCACCCACATGATCTACACGTGCGCCTAGATAAAATAGTGGGCTCTCCAGGGTTCCATGCCATGCTAAAGCAAGCGGAATATCTTGGACGCACGCACTCTGACCATAATCCACTATTAATACACCTGACCTGGGCATCGTTCCGCCCGCCAATACCCATGTGGCGTCTCCAGTCGGCGGCTTTAGAGGACGCATCATTCCGAGAGGCGGTGGAAACAGCCACGGCAGAGTATTTTGAGTTCAATGCTGGGAGGACCGGCAACGCACTCATGGAGTGGGAGGTATTCAAAGTGTCCATTAGGTGTAGATGCCTAGACATCAGCTGGAATATTCGTAGGCAGTTGGAAGTGGAGGTGGCGTGGGCAGAAGCAGAACTGATGCAATTGGAAATAGACTGGGCAAACAACTCCAGGGGAATAGCGACACTAGCAGCAAAGAGAGGGGAACTGGTAGGGTTGCTGGAGCATCTGTGTCAAGTTAATTACACAGCACATTGGACCCGTACTCATGCAATCAGATAAAGCGGGGCGGATATTGGCATGGCTTATCTGACAAGAACATGCATCAAAACCTATAACGACCCTTCGAAATGGAGAAGGCCGGCTGTTACACACACCAAAAGAAATACATGCAGAGTTAACGCGGCACTATACAGCCCTTTATCCATTCAGGAACACATTTAGCGAGGCGAGATTTACCTTCATGCTCAGATAACGCTACCAACAATAGACCAGATGCAGGCGCTGGAACTTGATGAGCCAATCACCCCAACACCGGGCACGGACTCAGACTACTACAAAGCATACGCGACCACAGTAGTGCCGCATCTACAGCAGGTGTACTATAGCGCGCTTAGCGTAGGTTCCCTTCCTCCCTCCAAGCGAGAGGCGTTGCTCGTGTCTCTCCTCAAACCCGATAAAGATCCAACTGAGCCTGGCTCGTACCGTCCGTTGTCACCACTAAATAAGGACTATAAGTTCCTGGCTAAGGTACTCGCCGATAGGTTGGCCCCTCTGGTTCCCCTATTGGTGGGAACTGACCAGAATGGATTTGTCCTGGCCCGCAGTACATCGCTAAATCTTCGCCGATATTTCAGGATAGCGGTATATGCTCCCCGGATCTGGCCCTATTCAGGCTGCCTAGTATTAGACCTGGAGAAGGCGTTCGACTCTCTTGAGTGGGAATACCTATTTGCGGTACTCACTAAACTAGGCGTCCCAGGTCGATTCCTCCAACTGGTGCCTGACGCTGACCGGCATTGCTGCTGGGACAGGGGGCTGGTAGAGCGGCGGCCATTGGTGAGGTTAACGGGTTAGTTGTTGACACGTGGAATATAAAAACCCACGCTGACGCGACCGCGCAGCACTGTCTTCCTGGTATTGGGTTGTGTTCAATACCCACCAGGATCGTTAGATTGTTTTATGCGCGCTGAATTTTAAAAGCCTATTTACCTTTAACTGCTCATTTGCACATACCTGTCAGCCTGAGTGTTTTTGACCTGCGCTGAATTTTAAAAGCCTATTCACTTTTAAACTGCTCATTTGCACGTATCTGTCAGCCTGATTGTTTGATCCTGCTCATTTGGCTTGACCGCAGACGCTGCCCAACGCTGACCGGCATTGCTGCTGGGACAGGGGGCTGGTAGAGCGGCGGCCATTGGGGAGGTTAACGGGCTAGTTGTTGACACGTGGAGTATAAAAACCCACGGTAACGCGACCGCGCAGCGGACGTGCGCAGCGGGCGCGCCGCTGGCGCGCCGAAGGCAAGCCCGTCTGCGCTCGGCCCGGGCTCAGGGCCAGTCCCCCTGGACCTTCGATGTCAGACCACCGGATGTATACCAGTGACACCCTTAGGAGACTGGACCCAGAAGGGGGTAAGCCGCGCTGTCCTAGATTCATGCCTTGCCTTAAGCCTGAAGCCATGGCGGAATTCTGTTTAAAGTGCCATCGGTCACTCCCTCATATCCTGGCGCTTCCTAGCAACCTTCCTTCCAATCAAACTGAGGGGTCAGGAAAGCAGGGAATTGTTCCTGAGTTCAAATGCCTACTTTTGAATGCCAGATCACTGGTTAGACCCAGTGTGGAACGCTCTCTGCTTATAGAGGAACATAACATCATGATGGCATTCATAACAGAGTCCTGGACGGATAACGCCTCAGGACCAGATATTGTTAAGGCCTCTCCTCCAGACTATCTCTGCCACACGTTGGACAGACCTCTAAGGAGGGGGAGAGGGCTGGCAGTCATCTATCATAAAAGCCTAGAGCCCTCATGTGAGACAGCCTCTAACCCCGCCTGTGAAGCACTGTCAGTTAGTGTGCGGTTCTCCCCTCAAGACACTTTCAAAGCCTTGCTTATTTATCGTGCCCCTGGCCCTAGAGGGGGATTTCTTGATTCCATTGGGACTCTGTTGGAGGAGGGGTTTTGCGCTAAAGCTTTCACAATTTTGGGGGACTTTAACTTTTATCTTGAGGATTCCACTGATTTAGATACCGCAAGACTGATGCAAATTATGACGGGAGGGGATCTCGAGCAGCGGGTATAAGGCCCGACACATGCGGCCGGGCATACCCTGGATGGAATTTTTACGAATTCCACCAGTCTATCCTTGCTGGGGGTCTTGCCTCTTCCCTGGACAGATCATGCCGCCATAATTTTCTCTATCTCTCAGACCCCACTTAAGCCATCCAAACCAAAACCCAGGGAGAAGATAGCTATTAGGGCCTCGAAAAATATTGATAGTTCCAACTTAGAGAAGGTCTTGAAAGATACGGCCCCAAGTCTTCCCAGTAATGTAGAGGAGGCCAAGGCGGCCTACGTGAATTGGATTGAGGCCGCCTGTAGCAAACTGGCCCCGGTCAAATTGTGTACCCCTAGGCGAGGACTCCCCTCAGCACCCTGGTTTTCCCACAACTTGCAGGAGCATAAAACAGACTGTAAGAGGTTGGAGCGGGTCTGGAGGAAAGGATATAGCACTGCTAATAAGGATGCATATAAAGCTCGTCTCATAATTTATAAAAAACTACTCCAGGAAGTGAAACAAGCATATTTTGCGGAACAGATTACTGAAGCCAAATCTTCTGCTAGGGAGCTCTTTAGAACAGTGACTAATCTCATGAACCCCCCCAAACCTATTACTCACAGTAGCCCAGCACTCTGCGACGCATTAGCCTCTTTTTTTCTGAATAAGGTGGAAGTCATCTTTTCCTCTTTCAGCAATCAGCAGGGCGAGGCCAGGGAACTGGAAGTCGGGTTAAAACCGGAGGAAATCAACAATGAATCCATTTTAGAGAGTTTTACTCCATTGGAGATCAAAGAGGTTACCAACTTGCTGTCGGGATGTCGGTCCAGATCCCCTCTGGACCCCTGTCCGGCATCAGTAATTAAAAATTCTTCTGAGGTCATTGCCACCACCCTGACGCCTCTGTTGAATCTCATACTGGAGGCAGGTCAGTATCCAAAAGAATGGAAAATAGCCTCAATTCTGCCATTGATTAAAAAACCTAATCTGGAGCCTAGCGATCCGAATAGCTACAGGCCCATCTCTCGACTTCCATTATCGGCGAAAATAATGGAGAAGGCTATTAATGTGCAACTCAGTTCGTTTTTTGAGAACAATAACGGGTTGGATCCCTCTCAGTACGGGTTCCGCGCGGGACATAGTACAGAGCTAGCACTGATTAAGGCCACGGAGGAGGTTCGTGAAGCGGTGGACCAGGGAGGCTCAGCGATCCTGATCATGCTGGATCTGTCAGCGGCCTTCGATACGGTCCATCATGATGTGTCGATGGGCCGATTATCGAAGGCGGGGGTCCAGGGTAAGGCCTGGAACTTGCTGAAATCATTTTTGGCTGACAGATTACAAATGGTGGATCTGGGGAGGGATAGGTCACAGCCTTTCTCCCTTCCCTGTGGGGTGCCACAGGGGTCTTCCCTTAGTCCTACGCTTTTTAATATATATGGGAACCTGCTGGCCGCCCTCATAAGATCCTTTGGGCTGCAACTAACATCATACGCAGACGATACCCAAATCGTGCTGTCTCTTCAGCGGGGTAAAGAAGCTGAAACGGCCACAAGTTGTCACGACTGTATGAAAGCAGTAACTGGCTGGATGTCGGCGAACTGCCTGAAGCTGAATGCAGGCAAAACAGAGGTGATTATTTTTGGGAATAACCCCAACCTCTGGTCACCAGACTGGTGGCCTAATGAAATGGGCAACCCCCCAGCCCCCTCGCAGAAAGCCAAGAACCTGGGGGTGATTATGGACAACACACTGACATTTGGGGACCAGGTTAGCGGGGTGGTTTCAACAGGTTTTTTCCTCCTTAGAACCCTGAGGAAAATAAAATTCTTCCTACCTGAGGAAAGCTTCAGAACAGGTGTCTCAGCCCTCATTCTGTCCCGTCTGGACTACTGTAACAGCCTGTATCTGAATATTCAAAAGAAACATCTCAACAGATTACAGATGGTGCAGAATGCGGCAGCAAGGCTGCTAACGGGCACACCAAGGTTCGTTTCGGTCAGAAATGGCCTGCGACACCTACATTGGCTCCCTATAAAACAACGGGCCCAATTTAAAGCCCTATGTACGGTTTTTAAGTCTTTGATGGGCAGTGGTCTGGAATACCTAAGAAAGCGCCTTCAATGGTATGTCCCGGGGAGAATGCTGCGCTCCATGGAAGCAAAGCGAGTGATTGTTCCAAGAGCAAAGAAGGCCAATTGGGGTGGCAGGAGCTTTATCCTAGGTGCCACCAATGCCTGGAACAACCTTCCAATGCATCTCAGGATCTCCACGGATCTCCTTTCTTTCAGAAAGGGGCTAAAAACGTGGTTGTTCACCGTATAAGCTCAGGTGCAGAGGGATACCAGTTAGACAGTGCTCAGCACCAGGACACCCTTGGGTATAAGTGCGCTTTAAAAGCCTAAATAACATAACATAACATAACATAACTACTGTATACGCAGCCAACAGCTAGAGTGAAAACTGGTGCATACATTTCCGGGCCTATACCAATCAACTGCGGTACCCGGCAGGGATGTCCTCTGTCTCCCCTGCTATTTGCCTTAGCAGTGGAGCCTCTGGCGGCAATGCTGAGGGAACAAGGTGCGGAATGGGGAATCCCCTTAGGAGATGGCACGCATTCAGTGTCCCTGTATACTGATGACATACTGATATATCTTAAAGATGTGCACGCGCTCCCGTCTACGCTCACAAGTACACTGTCGACTTTCGCCGAACTTTCAGGCCTGAGAGTCAACTGGAGCAAGTCATGCTTGCATCCCTTTGGTCAAGGACAGACTGACCCCGGGCTAACATGCAGCGGGGCCCGTATAGCCTGGCAGCCAGACACGTTCCACTATCTTGGGATTCATGTCTACAATACACGGGAAGATCTCCTGGAGGTCAACATGGGTAGAGTAATCACCGCGCTGCGATCACAGATGACCTTCTGGCTATCGTTGCCACTGTCGGTGGCGGGTCGTAATGCGTTAATAAAAACGGTGGTGCTCCCCAGACTGTTATACCATTTTGTGAATCTGCCTAGTCCCATCCCGGTTCCGGAAGCTAGACTCGTTACTACGGGAATTCATATGGAACGGTGGTCAGAGACGGGTGGCGCTCGCGAAGCTCTGCCTCCCAGTCAGTGGGGGAGGTCAAGGAGTCCCTAGCATGGAACAGTACTACCTGGCATCACAGCTGTAATGGTTGGCGAAATGGCTGGCAGGCCTGCAGCTCTCAGATACAGCGGGTCTGGAGCCCCCCTGGACTGAGGAGGACATTATGCGAGTGTTTCACCCGTGCACTAGAATCCGGTTGCCAGAACAACTAATGCTCCAGCTGGCATATAGAGTACATCGCAGATGCCTCTACATGACCAGTGGGATAATCCCCTATGCATCAGCCCTCCCACTACTGGGGATACCCAGAGGAATGAGCTCAATAACCGCAGAAAAATTATCGACCTGGCTGTCGTCGGGAGTGCAGACACTAGGCGATCTCTATCATGAGGGGTTACTCATCCCATTTGAGGAATTGGTAGGCACATATGGGGTACCGCCTGGCCAATTTTTACAATACTACACAATGCTGGCTAAGTTTAGGAATCGCTGGGGAGACATGAGCACTGAACACCCCATACACCTAACGATGCAGTATCTCCATGTTATAGGTAGGGGCAGACACCAAACCAGATGGTTCGCAGACTCCCTCAGGACACCCTTGGCAACATCAATGATTTCGGTCAGGTAATGTTGGGAAATAGACAGAGGGAGGCCGTTCACTGACAAGGAATGGTCGGAGGTACTGCTCAGCCCTGCACCCATCCTGTGTAATTCACGCTTTCGACTCATACAACATTACATCATTCAAAGGGCCTACCTTACCCCGGGAAAGATTAACAGGAGATATGGTCGAGAGGATGGGGCGTACCCTAGATGCAATCACATTGGTGCCGATTTACTACATATGTTATGGGTCTGCCCTACCCTACATGCTTACTGGTATCGCATATGCGAAATTCTGATGGCAATAACGGATCGCCAACTGGGCTACACCTGGGAGGAATGTATACTGCATCTCTACGCTAGGAGCAAGAAATTGAGGGCAACATCTCGCTTCCTAGATCTGGGCATGATAACCGCAAAACGCATGATAACAAAACAGTAGAAAAGACCGGAGCCGCCATCGATAGTGGCATGGAGTCAGTCTCTAATGGTTTGGGCTACAGCAGAAGCCTCTGCGCTCCGTATAGAGGATATTCGGGGGCTCCGCAAAGTCCTGTTAACAACACAATGGGAAACCATGCTACAGGAATTACGCGGGACAATGGAGGGAGATATGGATGCTGCAGCCGCTTCCCCTAATGGGGATCTCGCATCGGGGGGAATGCACAACCAGAATGCCCTCCCGGGCAGTAAGTCTGGGGGTTTGCCCTGGCTCCCCAGATGCACGGGCTGGAGCTTTACTACGGGAGATAGGGGCCTAATAGAGATGGCGTTATAGGGCTCCAATAGGGTTGGTCCAAACACATTACTTCCACCCGCGCGGGTGCGCTCCCAATTTTTAATCGAAATACGCTAATCACAGCGCGCAACGCACCCCTCTATCCGCAAGTATTGCAAACTACCTCCCGCAATGCGCATGAAGCATAGGGGTACAACCTGGAAACACTACATGCCATATGGGGCACTGCCCACGACCTCCACACTTTTGTCGCAAAGCCATATGCGACTTAAGGGTGACAGCGTATCAGAGAAGCTCTGCATTAGTTAGAGATGTGTCATTATATTAGAATGCTCAGAAGTTTTTCTTTTTCTTCTATTTTGTTCTATAAGAGTTAATCTGTTTTATAATCAATCAGCCATAGCATTGACAGGGATAGTGACATACCGGACATGGCATCTAGTGGTCCTGACAATACAGGAGATTGCATGGTCAACTGTAAAACTGTAAAGTTCTGTATATAATAAGGGTGTGACTCCTTGCTGGCCAGCAATTTCATCAAAACAATATTGCATATACTGTTTTCTTTCGTACTATGTAGTATGTATGCTGCTGCACTTGTATAGCAAAAAAAACAAACCCAATAAACAGATGGTTAAAAAAAAAAAAAAAAGAGTGCAGACCTGTATTAAATGTGAGACACTTTACTCCTAGGAGTGAGAATATGCTCTTTTTTCCCCGGAGTTTTATATAGCACGAACTTGACCCGAAGGTATCGGGTATCAGAGCGCTTTACATGAGCACCAGTTACGTTACACAAGGACACATTCATTTTTTTGTTAGGCACTGGGAGATTAAGTGATTTGCCCAGAATCACAGGAAGTTGAGCGTCATTGCTGAGACTTGAACCCGATTTCCCCAGATGTTATGTTATGTTATGTTATCCGAGTTTATAAAGCGCACAGCTGCCCCAGCAAAGAGGCGTCCCGGCGCTACCAGCGTCAGAAGGAACAAGGCCAGGAACACAACAAGTAGGCAAAGGGAACAGACAGAACCAAGAAGGACTAGACAGAAGGAAAGAGAAACGTTTTGATTGCTTTCCTGAAGTCCACCATGCGATCCAAGATGATCCAAGATGCTCCACGAAGTGAATGTCACAGGAGAGGTGTGGCGCAGCGGCCAGAGCGGTTGACTCTTGAGCACAGGGATCATGATTCGATTGCCGGTGGCAGCTCAGCTCAGCTCAGCATCATGTGACTCTGGGCAATAGCTCACTTAATCTCCCCGACAGCCCCTTTGAAACCTTGAGGGGTATTATGTTCGTGCTTAACAAATATATGCACGCGAGACTTGATGATGCCCAAATGACAAATAATCTCAGAAAAAAATTGCACACATTATCGCTTGTGTGCTATATAGTTTTATGAGTACAGCTGTATGTCAGAAAATAATTCAGTGGTCATATCAAAAGAAAATGTGCCGTCTGTAACTGACAGTGCACTACAATACTATGCTTTAAAAATATATTTCTGACAGTCAAAAAGGCTCTCCCAACTCAGGAGTGCCGACGGTATGGCTAGGGCCATGATTTTGGTGGCTCTCACCCCGTGCCGTCGAGGATGGCCTGAGGGGAGGCAGGGCCTCAATGCTCCCCGGGCAATCGGCAATCGCAGGCCAAGAGCCCCACTCCATAAAAGGGGCTGCAAGTGGGTCTCTTTGTTTCCCGCTCGCCGCCAGAACAAGTTGCTCTTCTCGCGCCCGCACTCGGGAAGACACCTGCACCACAACGCCAGGAAGGCCGCAGCGCTGCTGACAGCCCCTTCCCTACTGCCCCTCCGGGAGCTGCACCGGCTGAGTGCTTGCTTACTGGATTTCCAATTTAAGGGCACTTCTATTTTGACAAATGTATACCCATGGGCGGTTTGGTCTCCTGTGCTTATTTCGAGAGGTTTAGCACTTTCTTGGAATGGGTATTCCAGCAGAGATCGGGCCACTAGTGTGTATTAGATTATCTAGATGAATTCCTGTTTCTGGGTTTCCCAAGCACAGCAGAATGTGGGAAGGCTTTCGAAGCTTTTCAGGAACTGATGTGAATGTTTGGGGTTCTGCTAGCGCAGGCAAAGACGTATGGGCCAGCTACAACAATTGAATTCCTCGGGATAGAATTGGAATCTAAGGCTGGCGTGTATAGGCTTCATCAGGAGAAAGTCAAGGCATAAAAAAGGGCACTGGAGAAATGTTTGGGGGCCAAGAAAGAGACACTGCATCAGTTACAGGTGGTGGTGAGGCAATTGAGTTTTGCTCTAGATATCATACCCATGGGCAGCCCATTTTGCAGGTGAATTGGCCATGTCTTGCCTGAAGTTGAGACACCATCATACTAGGCTATCAAGTGAAGTCCGGCAGGACATGAGACTCTGGGAGGCATTTTTAAGGATATCCTCGGGTCAGTGGTATGGCCAAGCCCCACTAAGACCAATGGGGAGTTAAGTTTGTTTACAGATTCTGCAGGCACCGCGTGTTTTGGCACCATCCTGAGTGCATCTTGCTGTGCCCAACGGTGGCCAAGAGACCAGTAGCAGCTGCTACCAGACGTGGGTAGTGGGCGGGGGTGTAGGGGATTAAGAAAAAAAAAAGAAAAAAGCACTTACTTGGGAACGGCTGGCCACCGCCTCTCCCCATCCTTTTCATCTTCCTTCTTCCTGTCTCCAGTCCTGGCAGCAGAAAGCAGCAGGAAGCTCCCAGGCTCCCCTAAGCCAATCACAACGCTGCAATGCAGTGTTGTGATTGGTCTGAACGTCCTGGTTCAGTGCTCAGACGGGAACTTGGAGCCTGTGCATGTTCCCTCACCAGGCTGTGCAATACAGCCTGGTGAGGAACATGCAAAGTGCACATGAACTGTTTGGTCGGCCCAAGAAGGCTGGCCAAACAGTCATGCGCACTTAGGGAGTGCAAACCACTCCTCCCCTACTCTGGCCACTCCTGCCCCACCCGAAACAGATCCACTGACTGCAAAAGGAAAAATAAAATGATAATAATGATATGTTACTGTAATTTTATTATTCCTTTTGAGCAGTGGGGTGACGATCCTCCGCCTTAGCGGAGGAGCCACCACTGCAAGAGACTGGGTTTAGTCTGGGCACAAACATTGGTTTCTTGGAGTTCTTCCCCATCCAGGTCGCCCTCACAATCTGGCCAGAGCACTTCCACAATCAATCAGTGGTATTCTGGTCAGACAACATGACTGTAGAGCATGGGCACTCACAAACATTTACCCAAGGGCCAGAAAGTATGGTAGGTGATGTAACCGAGGGCCGCATTGATGCCAGCGGTGTGGTGGTAGGGCAGAGATGGGCGGTACGATTGATTTAGAGGAAGCAAAGCATATACATCTAGTGACTGAACTGCACAATATAAACGTAGAAAACCTGGTATTAACCCCTGATTCCCCACTTTACCAAATTGTGTGATCCTAGGCAATTGTTTCATTATTATCACATATATGAAGACCTTGAAATACATAACTTCAGGATGTGCGCTGTACAAAACCTTCTCCTGAGTTTGATTTAATAAATACAAGTGTTTGATTTAATAAATACAAGTGTTTGATTTAATAAATACAAGTGTTTGATTTAATAAATAAAATGTTGCTCATGTATAAAAGGAACCAAGGCCACCCAGAGAGTGCACATAACAACCGACTTGACTCTTTAGTTTACTATTGACATTGTTATTGTCAGGGTGGGCAAAAGAATTAACGTTTCTAAATTCATGTTTGGAAACTATCACTTTTAAAACAATACTTATCAAGGCACTGATATAATCTGATGTACTAAGGTGAAAAGGGACTTTATCAAAATTTTACGCTTTTGATTCAAGATGTCTTTAAAAATGATGGTGTTCTCCGTTACTGCCTTTATTTAACACCATTTAACCTTTAAATACATGCCTACCTGTTTATTTAACATCTTTTTGTAGTGCCGAGCCGAGTAAACAGTAGCTCAGTAATGCTGTTGACCTGGGGGCCGCATGTAAAGGTCAAGAGGGCCACATGCGACCCCCGGCTGTAGTGGAGTGCATTAACCAACCATCAGCCAAGGGTAAGATGATCTTGACTGTTGAAGGAAAGCATACTGCTATGTTTGAGGCTGAATGTCAATTTAATATCCCAAAATGTGCCTGGCAATGCAGCAGATGCTCTGTCTCATTTTAAGATGCAGGCCTTCAGTTACCACCACCCAGAAGCAGCGGAGTTCCCTTCACTGTTTCCGGACCAACTATGGCAACGTGGTGCACCCGTTTACCAGACCATGTGGCTGCCAGATTAGCGCCCAGGAGGAGGCGTGACTTTGAGGGGGCACGTATCGCAGGTTTCAGGAAAGCAAAGGGGTTGGGGAATTGTTTTCACACAAGTCACTAATTGCATTTCTTGAGGCCTTGAGAGGGGAAGAGCAACCGGTGTCATACGCTAGGCAGCACACTGCGGCAATTTCCTTCTTTGCAAAGATGCTGGGGCACACAGATGGGGCAAACGTTTTCCTGGTAAAAAAAGGAACTGAAGGACAGGCAGAGATTGGAGGAATGCAGGCATGAGGACATGTTGAAACTGTAGGAAGGTGGAATCTGACTATATGGTTGCCCCCACTTTTTTTATGGTGTTTTGCTGGTTTATGACTTAGTTGGACTGGGATCCTGCTATTCAGGGCCCCAGTCTATCTGCTTTCTCTGTAAAATGGTTTCCATGTGCCTTAGGCACATCTCTGATTGGAATCTGGAGTGCCCTTATAAGTCCCTAGTATATGGTATACTATGTACCAAGGGCATAGGTACCTCAGAGGCCTACCCGGGGCTGCAGCACGTATTGTGCCACCCCTGGACGGCCATCCAAACTGACACCACAGGTCTGCTACTGCAGCCTGGGTAAGGTGGTGCATGCACCCCTTACTGTGATATAGGTTACCTATATCACTAAATACATACACACATATAAACCTATAAGTCACTCCTAAGGCAGGCCTTATCAATCCTAAAGGCAGAGTGCATGGTTCCTATGCGAGAGGGTGCCCCTGCATGAGCAGGGCCCCTCTGCAGCGTTCGGAGACCATCTCTGATGCTGTTTGTAGTGCAGCCTGACCATATACTCTTAAGCGCATTATATCCTCGCGGTAAAATGCTAACTTTGGAATGGCTGCACCTAAACATGTCGTGTTTGGTGTCAAACATCTTGGAATACTACCCCCCCGCCAATCCTGGCGGCGGGGGTAGCATTCCACCCTTCTAGAGGGAAAGACATGTTAACTCTGGCTTACCCGGTAACTTCTTTCTGAAGCCCTGGCATCACAAAATGGATGCTGCTGCCACAGACACAAGTCTGGCCTCCTGCTGCTGGACAAAACTCCGGCAGGGGAGGCCTGGACAATAGGTTTCCTGTTGCGGGGAGGTGTGACCACCTCCCCAGACAGGATAATGTGTATTGGGGCTGGGTGGGTGCACTCTTAGAGTGCTTTGAAGTCCTGCACTGGGGGAGCAAAAGGCTCCTCTGTGCATATGCCAGTTCAAACCAGCTCAGGGGCTACCTGCCCCTGCTCTGGCGCGAAACTGGACAAAGGGAAGTGGGTGTAGCCACTCCCCCTTGACCCTCCCATAGGTGGGGTCATAGAGTTAGTCCAACCCCTATTTTTAGAATAAAGGTAGGAACCCAGTCCTTAGGACTTTAGATTATACCTGGACGAAACTCTGAAACTGAATCCTGGACCTTCGACGCTCTACTCACGATTAGAGGACTGAAGAATCTCCCTTGGGGTCAAGGAGTGACTCCCCTGCTTGGCAGGCACCAAAGAAGCATCTGTCCGGTTCGCATTTCTGAAGCTCCCGTCGGACGCCGAAGTCATCGCATCACCAGAGGTGGATTCTCAGACTTCCCCGAGGCTACCCTGAGTCCCCAGCAAAGCTGAGGCCCGTGGCTATCGTGGGTGACTTGAGACCGTGACCCCTGGACACCGAGCACACTTGCAAGTGCACCATCTTCTGGGTCTCCCAAGAAGTCGTGCTTTGGGCTCCGAGTAGCCCTAGCCTCCAGCACCACCTGCACCGAAGATCACTGGCCCCCACTCCACGAGTGTCCTGTAAGCCAGCTCCACGTGCGGCATCACGAGGCTCCTTCGCGGTCGCTAGCCCATTGGCTAGTAGCCCTTAACGAAAGCAAATCTTTTCCTTACTTGGTATCCTGGTTGCTCCAGGCCTGCCTTCACTTACCCTCGCTGGGTGAGTTCCACAGACCTTGCTGGTCTGCACCATCGACGATCTACATCTTGCTCGAGACTTGCCGTTGCCAAGGCTTGTTGGGTCCAATCCGGTCGCCGACACCTCAGCACTCGACAGACATCGAGCACCAGCCCGAATCCTGCTCCTGGTCGCCGACAACGCCTCCCGGACCTCGTGGCTGAAGAGTCAAGACGACCGTCAACGCACCTGAAGCACTCGACATCGGTGGGCATCTGTCCATCGCCTTCCTGGTCACTGGCTAGTGACCCAGACTCTGTCCCCTCTGCTTTCAGGTTCACCAGAACTCCGATCCACTCTTGGATCCACCCGGACACTTTTCTCTTGGCCGCCAGCAGCACTTTGCAGCAGATCGCCATTCGAATCGACGACGAAACCCGACCCCGAAAGGCACCTATGCACCCGGCTTCCCTGGGTGAGGTAACACGAGTACTCCGGTGCTCCCGTGGGTAGAGACTCTTCAAAGTCCTAGATCTCAAAGGGTTTTGTCCTAGTCCTCTTTTAAGTGTCCCTTTCCTCTATGTTCCCGATCCCGACTTTCTCCATAGAAGTTAACGGCGTATCGCGGTTGTGTATTTACACTGCACGCGTCTCCCGTGGGTCCCCTGTGTCACTACCTTGGGTGGTTCCTTGTGGTCCAAGCCCTTCTAGAGGCTCTAGGCCTAGTGTCTAGTTCAGTCGTGGTTCGCATACCACTTTATTGGTATATGGTTTGGTACGCCCCTAGGGCCCAAACGTGTATTTGTGCTATTACTGTGATTTAAGATCTTATAACCTATGTATTTCGAACTCTAGCCTCATAAAGAGACTAGAGGGGTGTGTTTAGTAATAAATACATAGATTTTGAATATATACCTGGTGTGGTGCTCTTTCATTTGGTCACTCAAGAGATTATAGACTGGTAAAACAAGCTGCTTTACATTCCTTCAAGACTTAGCCTGAAGGCTGCTCTCCATAGCTACCACTAGGATAGCTTTCAATAAGGTTGTCTTTAACCTACCTACCATAAGAGTCGATTTGGACTGGTGCAAGGTGCCCACTATAATTAGTGGACAGCATATGCCAGGCCAACTTCTCACATTGGTGTGCAGCGTGTGGGATTCCAGCTTGCTATTGTTTTACCAGATAATCTCAATTGAATTGATCAACTGAAAACCACTAAAGGTACCTAAGGTACATATAATTTAAGCTTAGAATAACAGTAAGTTCTACTGAACTTAGAGTTGTGTGTTAAGGGATAGCACAACCCTTTCTACAACTCAAGAGAGTTTAGTAGGCCACACTAGAGTAGGTAGTGCATACACCACACCACACTAGTAATGTCTTTAAGGGCAGGATCCAAAGAATCCTTGCAGGAAGCCATTGAGCTTCCACCCTCCAAGTATGATACACTCCCATTCTTGGAATTGAGAGCTTTATGTAACTTGAGAAAAATAAGGACAGGCCAAAGCCCCACCACCCAACACCTCAAGGAGTTGTTGGTGGCTTATGACCTTAGTAAGCCTGTAGGGACTGAAGGGGTAGGAGCTGAGGGTGGGGCAGAAGAAGAGGAGGACGCTAGGGGTACCAGTACCCCCAGCCCCCTCTGAAACTGGCCAGGAGGGTGACAATGACCCTGACCTGGAAAACCCAATCCCTCCTGTGGATGATGATGAGGATGATCAAAATGATGCCCTCTTTGTCCCCCCAGGAAGGATTAAGAGGGTGCCCAGAAGGTCTAGGTCTCCTTCTCAGGAGTCTAACCACTCTGGCACCTCTATAGGGAGCTCTGTCTCATCTCATAGGAGGGAATCCTCTCATGAGAGAAGAAAGAGGCTGGGCCAGTATGAGGAAACTCAGCTGGAAATCAGAAAAAAGCAATTGGCTTTAGATAGGGAATCCCTATATCTCCTTAGAGAGAGAAGAAAGTTGGGACTAGAGTCCCATGGTGGCAGCAATATCCCTAGAGATAGGGAAAGGTCTTATGACCATAGAAACCTAAACAAGATTGTCCCTCCCTACCAGAGTGGGGATGACATCCACAAATGGATAACTGCACTGGAGAGGGCCTGTAAAGTTCAGAAGGTCCCCCAGAGGCAGTGGGCAGCAATCTTGTGGCTCTCCTTTGCAGACAAAGCTCCTCACTGTAAGAGAAGAGGATGCTGACAATTACACAGTCTTGAAGAGTGCTCTGATAGATGGGTTTGGCCTAACCACTTAACAGTATAGGTTGAAGTTCAGAGACACCCAAAAGCTCAGACTCAAGACTGGGTTGATTTTGTAGATTGTGCTACAAAGGCTCTGGAAGGTTGGATACATGGCAACAAAGTGCATGACTTTTTAGGATTGTACAATTTGATTATGAGGGAGCAGATCCTTAATAATTGTCAAAACCAGCTTCTGCACCAGTATCTGGTGGACTCTGATCTGACCTCTCCCCAAGAATTGGGAAAGAAGGCAGACAAATGGGTCAGAACCAGAGTAAAAACTAGAAATCAGGGTGGTGACCAGAAGAAAGATTCTACTAAGTCCCAAGAGAAAGGTGGGGATAAATCTAAGGATAAGTCCCCTACAGGGCCCCAAAATTCCTCTTCTGGGGGTGGGTCCCAAACTCCTTCCTCTCCTGAAAAGAAACCCTATTGCCATGTCTGTAAAAAGCCTGGGCACTGGAAAACTGATCCCAGTTGCCCCAGGATTGGCAATAAAGAAAATGTTCCTCCCACAACTACTACTACCACCCCTCCTGGTACTACCAGTAGTAATCCTCCAGTTGGGAGTAGTGCACCCAAAAAGTTGGGTGCTTTTGCAAGAGGAACAGAGGTGGGCCCTAGTTTAGACAGGGACCCCTCAACAGACTCCTCTGACTCTGATGGTGGTATAGGATTTGCCACCTTTACCATGGGTCCCATAGCATTGGGCAGGTACAGATTGGAGCCAATAATTAATGGTCAGAAAGCTGTGGCATTTAGGGACACAGGGGCTAGTGTCACCATGGTGGCAGGGAAACTAGTCCCCCCTCACCAGCTTTTACCTGAGTTTAAATACCAGGTGACCAACATTGATGGTGTCAGAACAGATCACCCCATGGCCATAGTCAATCTCAGCTGGGAGGGGGTCACAGGCCCAAAAGAGTGGCAGTGTCCCCAACCCTACCTGTAGATTGCCTGATGGGCAATGATTTGGAAATTTCAGCCTGGGCTGAAGTTGAACACCAAACCCATCTTAGGATGTTGGGCGTCCCTGCAAGGTTAGTGGGGCTGTGATGGCCACAGCCCCAGCCCAAGAATTTGGAGAGATGGAGCCTGAAAGAATGGCCCACTCTCCCCCAAAAGAGAGCACAAGGGTTGAAGAAAAGTCTTCTTCCCTCCAGACAGTAGGTAAGAGTCAGCCTCCTCAGGGAACTGACCCCACCCCTAGTGAAGGAACTGCCCCAGAGGTAGTCAGGCCTGGCCTGGCCACACCCCTGATGGCAGAGGACCCTTCCAAGGTGGTAGCCAGTCTGGAGCAGGTAACCTGCCCCTCTCTACCCTGCCTCAGCCAGCCCAGGGCTGCAGAGGTCAGGGAGGCCAGTGGACCCCCAGGGCCCCCTGTCCAGAGGAAGCCCCCCATCAGCAGATTAGGGGCACCCAGTCTAGTAGCCCTAGCCAGGTGAAAATTCCTCTACACACTGAGGGATCCCCCATACCTTTATGTAGGGACCTCCCCAGAAGGACTCTGGTAGGCAAGGGCAAACCTGGGACCAGAAGGTTCCAAACCTGCCATGTCCCTCCAGTAGTCCATCCAAAGGGACCCAACCCCCAGCTGTAGGCAGCCAAAGGTTGACCCTTAGAGCAAAGTGCAACTCAGTCATGGAAAGACAGGCATACATGGTGACCAGTGATCTGAGGAAGCTGAGGCCAACATTCCTAGGGCCTCACTTCCCTACTCAGCCACCTCACCAGCCTTGTACTTTACCTAAGCACACCACAGGTAGTGATGCCCCATGGTGGAGACCCTCTCATACCCTTAGGGTGAGGGATTGCTTAGTGGACCATAAGACAGGGGGCAACCATGCTAGTGCAGGTGCTTCCTTATATGACCACTTAGTCAATGAAGGCTCAACTGGCCAAGGTTAGCCTTATCTCCTTTCGTTTGGGGGGTTATGTAGGAAGGTGGAATCTGACTATATGGTTGCCCCCACTTTTTTTATGGTGTTTTGCTGGTTTATGACTTAGTTGGACTGGGATCCTGCTATTCAGGGCCCCAGTCTATCTGCTTTCTCTGTAAAATGGTTTCCATGTGCCTTAGGCACATCTCTGATTGGAATCTGGAGTGCCCTTATAAGTCCCTAGTATATGGTATACTATGTACCAAGGGCATAGGTACCTCAGAGGCCTACCCGGGGCTGCAGCACGTATTGTGCCACCCCTGGACGGCCATCCAAACTGACACCACAGGTCTGCTACTGCAGCCTGGGTAAGGTGGTGCATGCACTCCTTACTGTGATATAGGTTACCTATATCACTAAATACATACACACATATAAACCTATAAGTCACTCCTAAGGCAGGCCTTATCAATCCTAAAGGCAGAGCGCATGGTTCCTATGTGAGAGGGTGCCCCTGCATGAGCAGGGCCCCTCTGCAGCGTTCGGAGACCATCTCTGATGCTGTTTGTAGTGCAGCCTGACCATATACTCTTAAGCGCATTATATCCTCGCGGTAAAATGCTAACTTTGGAATGGCTGCACCTAAACATGTCGTGTTTGGTGTCAAACATCTTGGAATACTACCCCCCGCCAATCCTGGCGGCGGGGGTAGCATTCCACCCTTCTAGAGGGAAAGACATGTTAACTCTGGCTTACCCGGTAACTTCTTTCTGAAGCCCTGGCATGACAAAATGGATGCTGCTGCCACAGACACAAGTCTGGCCTCCTGCTGCTGGACGAAACTCCGGCAGGGGAGGCCTGGACAATAGGTTTCCTGTTGCAGGGAGGTGTGACCACCTCCCCAGACAGGATAATGTGTATTGGGGCTGGGTGGGTGCACTCTTAGAGTGCTTTGAAGTCCTGCACTGGGGGAGCAAAAGGCTCATCTGTGCATATGCCAGTTCAAACCAGCTCAGGGGCTACCTGCCCCTGCTCTGGCGCGAAACTGGACAAAGGGAAGTGGGTGTAGCCACCCCCTCCCTTGACCCTCCCATAGGTGGGGTCATAGAGTTAGTCCAACCCCTATTTTTAGAATAAAGGTAGGAACCCAGTCCTTAGGACTTTAGATTATACCTGGACGAAACTCTGAAACTGAATCCTGGACCTTCAACGCTCTACTCACGATTAGAGGACTGAAGAATCTCCCTTGGGGTCAAGGAGTGACTCCCCTGCTTGGCAGGCACCAAAGAAGCATCTGTCCGGTTCGCATTTCTGAAGCTCCCGTCGGACGCCGAAGTCATCGCATCACCAGAGGTGGATTCTCAGACTTCCCCGAGGCTACCCTGAGTCCCCAGCAAAGCTGAGGCCCGTGGCTATCGTGGGTGACTTGAGACCGTGACCCCTGGACACCGAGCACACTTGCAAGTGCACCATCTTCTGGGTCTCCCAAGAAGTCGTGCTTTGGGCTCCGAGTAGCCCTAGCCTCCAGCACCACCTGCACCGAAGATCACTGGCCCCCACTCCACGAGTGTCCTGTAAGCCAGCTCCACGTGCGGCGTCACGAGGCTCCTTCGCGGTCGCTAGCCCGTTGGCTAGTAGCCCTTAACGAAGGCCAATCTTTTCCTTACTTGGCATCCTGGTTGCTCCAGGCCTGCCTTCACTTACCCTCGCTGGGTGAGTTCCACAGACCTTGCTGGTCTGCACCATCGACGATCTACATCTTGCTCGAGACTTGCCGTTGCCAAGGCTTGTTGGGTCCAATCCGGTCGCCGACACCTCAGCACTCGACAGACATCGAGCACCAGCCCGAATCCTGCTCCTGGTCACCGACAACACCTCCCGGACCTCGTGGCTGAAGAGTCAAGACGACCGTCAACGCACCTGAAGCACTCGACATCGGTGGGCATCTGTCCATCGCCTTCCTGGTCACTGGCTAGTGACCCAGACTCTGTCCCCTCTGCTTTCAGGTTCACCAGAACTCCGATCCACTCTTGGATCCACCCGGACACTTTTCTCTTGGCCGCCAGCAGCACTTTGCAGCAGATCGCCATTCGAATCGACGACGAAACCCGACCCCGAAAGGCACCTATGCACCCGGCTTCCCTGGGTGAGGTAACACGAGTACTCCGGTGCTCCTGTGGGTAGAGACTCTTCAAAGTCCTAGATCTCAAAGGGTTTTGTCCTAGTCCTCTTTTAAGTGTCCCTTTCCTCTATTTTCCCGATCCCGACTTTCTCCATAGAAGTTAACGGCGTATCGCGGTTGTGTATTTACACTGCACGCGTCTCCCGTGGGTCCCCTGTGTCACTACCTTGGGTGGTTCCTTGTGGTCCAAGCCCTTCTAGAGGCTCTAGGCCTAGTGTCTAGTTCAGTCGTGGTTCGCATACCACTTTATTGGTATATGGTTTGGTACGCCCCTAGGGCCCAAACGTGTATTTGTGCTATTACTGTGATTTAAGATCTTATAACCTATGTACTTCGAACTCTAGCCTCATAAAGAGACTAGAGGGGTGTGTTTAGTAATAAATACATAGATTTTGAATATATACCTGGTGTGGTGCTCTTTCATTTGGTCACTCAAGAGATTATAGACTGGTAAAACAAGCTGCTTTACATTCCTTCAAGACTTAGCCTGAAGGCTGCTCTCCATAGCTACCACTAGGATAGCTTTCAATAAGGTTGTCTTTAACCTATCTACCATAAGAGTCGATTTGGACTGGTGCAAGGTGCCCACTATAATTAGTGGACAGCATATGCCAGGCCAACTTCTCACAGAAACTGGCCAGCCTTGAGGTGTGCAGGCCACCAATGGAGGTTCGCCTTTTCAGGGCAGCTTTCTCCCTGGCATTCTATGGGGCACTAAGGGTGGGGGAACTAGTGGCAAAGATCAAGAAGGACAGAAGTGGTGGTTTGGAGCTAGCGGATATTCAATGACAAAATGGTCCCTTGGTGGTCACCATTACCTGCTCTAAGACCAACGAAAGAGGTAGGAGGGGGATCATATACTGCAGCACAGGGTCCCAGTGAATGAGTGTTGTCCATTGGGGAATTTGGAGGTTTTTATGACTGACCGGGCACAAGGGGCCGTGGGTCCCCTTTTTGTTCACAAGGATAGGACGCCACTCACAAAGTTCCAATTTTCCAAGGTGTTCAGTAGGGCCCTGGTGTCAGCGGGGTTAGATCCAGCGGAGTATAGTTCGCATTCATTTCAGATTGGTGCAGCCATCGCGGCGTCAGGCATGGGGCTGGTGGGACAAGCAGTTCAAAGGGTAGGCAGGTGGAGGTCTGACTGCTACAAGCACTATATGAGATTGAACATGTTGTAATGTTTTGGCATTCTTTTTTCACATCATTTACGGTATTCTCCAGTCAACAACAGTGGAGGCGATGATAAGGTGATGTGGCTGCTGGATACTTCATTGCATCCTGTCAATGCGGGAGCAAGAGGTATTACAGATATGCTGGTGTTAGTTCACTCTAACATGAGTGCGCAAAGGTTTTTTATTCTGCAGGTGACTATACAACGTGGGCAAGGAAGGCCAGATATCAGTTGACCTTCTGCAGTCAAGGAAGGCTGCGCTTGGTCAACTTGAGAACTGCATTGGACAGAATTCTGCCCCGGAGGCTTCCGCTTCCAGGGGTGGTAATCATACATTTGGGAGGCAATGACTTGGCCGAACTAGGGCGAAAAGACTTATTTAAACTGATTGTCTCTGAAATGTGTTGGCTCTCTAAGAAGTTCCCTGAGGCCATAATAGCATGGTCTAATATTGCCTAAGGTTGAATTGGAAAGGTGGTAAGTCGGTCAGGGCCCTCAATGAGTCGGCAAAATGGTTGAACAGGAAGGTTGGTAAGTTATTGAACACAGCCAGTTTATCATCTATACCTCACAGGTGCACAAAGGGGAGCGATTTTTCTTACAGGATAGTATACACTTATCACAGGAAGGTAACTCATTGGTTATGGAGAACTTGCTGGCCTGGCCAACACACACAGTACAGGGGAGGGGCAGATATTGGGGAACTATGCTGGCCTGCGATGGGTGAGGTCATGATTGGTGGGGACACTTGTGGGCCCCTACGGCTTTTCTTTTATAGCAATAAACAACATCAGCGTCACTTACCTTCGAAGGGGTGCTGGCAGCAAGTCGAAACGAGGTTGCAGTGCCGCAGGGGGTTGTCGCTGACTCACGGTCCTTCCCTGTCAACCAACTGCACAGGCTCAGTTGGCGCAAACTAGCACAGGTCCTTTGGTGACAAAGAACTTGGGTGCAGGGGTTGCGGGAGGTAACAACCACCCTGTACAAGAGCTCCCGATACGGAAGAGCTCCAGGTTGTTGGCGAGGGAAGGTGGGGACATCCCATAAGGAGGGTCCCATCCTCTGGATGGGGGGTTTAAGAGGAAGGTTCACGGAACCAGTCATGATCTCATTAAGGAACGGTTATGTTGTTGGTTGCACAGAAACAAACTAGTTATGGTTAGGTGACTCCCATGTACTAGTCCCTGTTAAGGTTAGGTTTTCACCTGTAAGCAATATGCAAATAATGTGGTTACTGTGCAAATATGAATGTCTGATAAAATTGATGTGTGTAAAATAAATACAGCTAAGAGATTTTATGATCTCTAATCCAAAGAGTTGATCTCAGGCCTGGACATTGATGTTTGGGTGCCGGGCAGGGGAGTTTGTGAGGGTGGGCAACCATGGGACATAGGTGCCTCCCTGGCCATATCAAAGAGGCTCTCCCAACTCAGGAGAGTCAATGGTATGGCAGGGGAGCCGGGGGCCATGATTTTAGAGGTGCTCGCCCCTTGCCATCAAGGATGGCCTGGGGGAGGTGGGGCCACTTTATAGTCACCTCAGAAGCACCAAAAGGGGCTGCGGTTCAGTGAGCAGGTCTCTTTGTTTAACGCTCACAGCCAGAACAAGTTGCTCCCCTCAAGCCTGCACTCGGGAAGACGCCCGCCTCGCAACACAGAGCCAGGAAGGCCACAGCGCTGCCCATGGCCCCTTCCCTACTGCCCCTCCAGGATTCGCATGGGCTGAGTGCTCGTTTCCCCACCCACCATCCCCAGAGCAAGGGGCGTAGGAAGTGTGCAAGCAGAGGGAGGTTTTAAATATTTGGATCAATTGTTTGATGTTTTCATTGCAGGAGCTCAATTAGGATTGTCACAAAGTTGTGTACTGTTGTTGAATTTTCATTGTTGACATTTTTTCTTTCCAGTTTTAAAGTATGTTGTGCTATTCAATTTGTCGTATTTATGCAGGGTGTCAGGGGAGGTCATGATTGGTTTGGGACTCTTGGGGGCCCCTACGGCATTCCATTGATACCAATAAACAACATCAGCGTCACTGGACCCTCAAAGGAGTGCTGGCAGCAAGTCGGAATGAGGCTGCAGAGGCGTGAGGGTTGGAGGCAGTTGCTGACACGCAGTCCTAACCTGTCAAACACCCGCGCAGGTGCAGTTGGCGCAAACTAGCACAGACCCTTTGGGGACAAAGAACTTGGGTGCAGGAGGGTGCCCGAGGTAGGTATCCTAATGGCAGCCGGACCCCCTGCACAAGAGCTCCCAGTGAGGGAGAGAGGAAGGTGGAGACCTCCCATAAAGAGGGGCCCATTCTCTGGATGGAGGGATTAAGAGGAATGGTCACGAATCAGTCACGATCTCACTCAGGAACCGGTATGTTGTTGGTGCACAGGAACAAACTAGTTAGGTGACTCCCATGTACTAGTCTCTGTTAAGGTTAGGTTTTCACTTGTAAGCAATATGTATATAATGTGGTTACTGCGCAAATTTTAATGTCTGATAAAAATGTGTGTGTAAAATAAATACAGGTAGGGGAGTTTGTGAGGGTGGGCAACCATGGGACATAGGGGCCTCCCTGGCCATATGTGCTCCTACATGTACCGAACACGAAGGAACCAAGTGAGATTCCATTCAAGCTGCACAGCCATTACAATCGAATGAATCCAATAAATCAAATCCATGTAAAACTCTTCCATTAATCCACTTGTGTCTCCATAGTTTTCCACTTTTTCACACTTAGTTTTCTTCAATTCATTCTATTCATTCTTTTATTTTTCACGATTTTCCTCAAAAACACAGGAGAATACCATGTTTCCACATGTCACGATTTATTTAAAAACACCCAATGCATTTCGGGACAACCCTTCATCAGGGGTATCTATAAAAACAAACAAATTATTTCAAAGTTAATAACCATCTGCTTGATGAGACACTTGTGATACAATACACTGCCCAAAAACCATCCTTTTCAAATCCACATTAATTGGAGTTATAAAGCACTCTTGCATTTGCCCCACCTATTTATATGTTACTGCAGTCATCTATTTAAGTAACAACCGTACTTCAACGTCCTCATAACCCCCACATTGCACATGTGTAAAATCTAAACCTGCGACGCTATTCCCTTACTTCTACCGCCATGTTTTACCCCTAGGCATCTTCATTTTATCTCTATATCAGCAACACGCCAAAGTTCTAAAATGCGCTCATAACCCCGTACTTCCCAGAAGGTTGAGAATGGCGTTAAGCAGACAACATGGATAATGGAAGCCGTGCAGGGGCATGGGTAAACTGGATGATGAACGATAGAGTACTGCTAATAAGCGACATTGAGTAATGTTTTCAGAGAGTGAGAAAAACACATGTCACGGTAAGCGCATATAGTCCCATTATTGGCAACACACCCCACCCACACCACAACAGAGTATGCATGCATAAATAAATACACAACACAACTTTTGTTTGGGAAAAATATTGCTGCAGGTTTATTCCATACAAAAGTATGCAAATATGGTGGGTTATCTTACGGGCGATCCAAGGGCAGGCAGCTGTACCACTCTATGCTGCCCTGCCCGCCAGATGAGCCAAGCACTGTGGAGAATCCAATCAGCGCTACCCTTATGGGGGATGATCCCCTTACTGGATCACGTGACACATTGGTCCCTTATTACTCACGCCCCTTTCAGGGCGGAGCGTAGCAAGGCAAGCCCCCGGTTGTTCAGGCCCACAACCGCCCGAAGGACTAACGGGGCGCCGACGTAATTGTTCCAGGACCCTCCCATGAGGCTCCTGGGATTTGGCTCTGGCACCCCTATTGTGCCCACGCAGAGGTACCCTTCTGTACCCATCTGCTTCCAGATCGCCCTGTAACTCCGCCTGCAACGACAAAAAGAAAACATTACAACGTTCTACGTACTTCGCCTGCCAACCCCACGCCGGGTAAGCGGTAGGGTGGGAGACGGCGTGTCCGGCGCAAAGAGGATGCCAGGATGGCCGGGGGAGGCATAAATACCTCCCCACCTCCTCTGCGACCCGGAAGTGACGCGCCTGGTAGGGGACTCCTCCTAGAATCCCGCATTCGTAGTGGGGGTGGGGAAGTGCCCAAATGGGACTAAAGGGTCCGCCCGTTTAGGGTGGCCCCCTGTGGGGGCCGCGGGCAGCCGCATTTCAACTGGGCGGTTTACTGAAACTGAGACTATACAAAGGTTTCAGTGGGAAGTACGGGGTTATGAGCGCATTTTAGAACTTTGGCGTGTTGCTGATATAGAGATAAAATGAAGATGCCTAGGGGTAAAACATGGCGGTAGAAGTAAGGAAATAGCGTCGCAGGTTTAGATTTTACACATGTGCAATGTGGGGGTTATGAGGACGTTGAAGTACGGTTGTTATTTAAATAGATGACTGCAGTAACATATAAATAGGTGGGGCAAATGCAAGAGTGCTTTATAACTCCAATTAATGTGGATTTGAAAAGGATGGTTTTTGGGCAGTGTATTGTATCACAAGTGTCTCATCAAGCAGATGGTTATTAACTTTGAAATAATTTGTTTGTTTTTATAGATACCCCTGATGAAGGGTTGTCCCGAAATGCATTGGGTGTTTTTAAATAAATCGTGACATGTGGAAACATGGTATTCTCCTGTGTTTTTGAGGAAAATCGTGAAAAATAAAAGAATGAATAGAATGAATTGAAGAAAACTAAGTGTGAAAAAGTGGAAAACTATGGAGACACAAGTGGATTAATGGAAGAGTTTTACATGGATTTGATTTATTGGATTCATTCGATTGTAATGGCTGTGCAGCTTGAATGGAATCTCACTTGGTTCCTTCGTGTTCGTTTATGATTGCAGCGCAACTGGGCGGAGCGCGGAGCAAGCGTGCACGCCAACAGAAGGTTGAAACTAGTGAATAAACATGGAGAATAGAAATGTAGTAAAAAATTTAAAAAGGTGTGCATCTCACCACCACTGTCTTATATTTGAAATGAACTCTCCTACATGTACCACCAGCTTCCTCACCACTCTCCAGCTGAATGAGCGCGGCTCATTTGCAGCACCTGGTATTTGATTCCTGGGTTTTCAGAATCCCTCTGAGGTCAGTGATGAGACATTGATGGCCGCACGCCCAGGGTAGAAATTGTTCCAGCACCACTGGACCGAGCTTCAAGGTCACGGAGTGTGATTGGGACCCGGGGGTGAGACTCACACACAATTAGGCAATTATTGAATGTGATTGGGCTCATGGTGTGAGACTCACACACAATTAGGCAATTATTGAATGTGATTGGGCTCATGGTGTGAGACTCACACAATTAGGCACTCATTGAATGTGATTGGGCTCAAGGTGTGAGGGGGTATGAGTGGGGTTGAAGGTGTATGGCTGTCACTCACTGGATTGTGTCTAGAGTCTGCGAGTCACATCACACAGAGTGAGCGAGCCCAGGGCTGTCATTCAAAAAGTGCTTATGAGCCTAGGTGTGAAACTCACAAACTATTAGCATGTTTGTGCCGGGAGGTGATTCATTTGTGAAAACCGTGAAATAATGAAAATGAGGGCAGACGAAAGGAATGAAGGGCAGGGGAAGAGGCGGGAAAAAAGGAAGTAAGGAAAGATAGGAAGAGACAGGAGGAGTTATGGAAGGGGGAGGAGAAAGAAAGAAAAGGGAAGAAAGAAAGGAAGGGACAATTAAAACACGGAAGAAAAAAGGTTAATGTTGTTAAAGCCACAAGTAATGGCCAATATGTAATGGTTGACTTTACAGTCAACAAAAGGCTTCTGCCGAAACCCGGGATCGAACCAGGGACCTTTAGATCTTCAGTCTAACGCTCTCCCAACTGAGCTATTTCGGCCGCGTAAACCATCTTCATGTTCTAATTCTAGTAAGGACACACTGGAGGTCCTGTGCAGCACGGGTTCACAGGCCTCGTCGTCAGGATGTGCACAGGTCTCATTCACAGGTATTGCAGATTGATAGTGTAATAAACCTGCAGTCCTTGTAATCCTTGCGTGCCTTGTTCTGTGTTTTCCTGCACTCACGACCCTCTTATCAAGAAGATGAAAAGAGTAGTTTACGGAAGTAAAACAGAAAGAAATCAAAAGACACCCTTTTGTTGGGGTAATCGGAGGGAGATTATATCTAAAGTAAAAAAGTCTGTTCTATAATAGAACTAACTATGACGAACAATCCCAGCCACTCTTTGATCACGAGATACTGATGGGGAAAGAGATGACTGTTCCAGAGGCGACTCTTGGAGAACCGCTCTTCTGCAAGGAGGATTCTATATGCAGGCACTAGTCGATACCACATATTCAAAAGAGCAGGGTTTGAGAACTGAACCCTTCCAGTTAAAGAAAAGGCATTATAAACACCCACGTCTCTGGGACGCCAGTAGTGCATGCAGCGTTTCAGTGAAAGGGAGATGAGTTTTATTCATCCACAACTTGCTAACAAAGGGGAAACATCCAGGTCTTTTGAAAGAACACATCTAAAGGCTGAACGAAACAGGATGGGACCATGAGGGACCCAGATAGACGCATTCGCTCCTTGACTGAGTCCCAAATCATCATTGAACGTCTTGTGATGTGAACTGAAGAACCAGCACCAACGGTGCACCCGGATAGTGCCCGCTGGAATAGTTCTGACTCAATCTGGACACTTTGTGCAGACTTTAAAACACAATTTACCTAAGGAGGCAGAAAGGCTAGGGAGGTGTCCCCATATGCAAATGATGCGTTAGGTCCACAGTATCGGGTATCTTACACCCTCCAAGCACTATTTTTGGTCCAACGAAGACGTGAAGGGAGCAGTTATATGCAGATACGTACTTATACATAAGTCGACTTAAAGTCGATTAATTGGTTAACACTGGCTTTGAAATAAAATGTAAAAAGGAAGGAAATTCACAAGATGCTGCCTTTGACCTCGCGTCCAAACCCCACAGTACTAAGCCAACCTTAAGTCCCACCCCTGCATACATGCTCCACAATCTCACACACATTTCAGACACAAGTAGCACACTACACAATATTCATTACTAACATCATACACGAACACAACGACCATCATAAGCTCACACAACCAACATTATATGACAACAACAATCTGTGATAATACTCAAACAGATGCCCTTTCACAAAAACGTCCACCAATCATCACAAGCCAAATTATTAGCCACCCACCCACCCAACATCATATATGAACGCACACTCACCCTAATATGCCTACACAGCCATCAGTACACACCCACACAACCCCTAGACCCCACCATCATACACCCACACAACCCCTAGACCCCACCATCATACACCCCCACAACCCTTATACCCACCATCCTACACCCACACATCCAATATCATATGCCAACACATGGAAAATCCTATACCCACACTACCACCAATGGTCTACACCATTCCTTCAAGAACTTAGTGCTTTCATCATACAACCTCTTACACATTCAGAAACCTAATAGAAGACCCTTTGCTCGTGCACGCATCATACACCCACCAGTATAGGACAAATCACTGTTCACCATTCAGTCACCATTTACCATTTACCAACGCTTTGCAGTGTTATTCTAAGAAATTAGTAACACCAACATACGATCTTTTTATACATTTATAAACATAATCAATTATCTTCTTAAACAAATCTCTTTTTAACATTTCTTAATACAAGGTTGGGAGTTAAGGATGACTTGGTACAGCAGAGTCAGGATAGGAGTAAGTAGCACCAATAGTTGTGAATTTCATGAGTTCAGTTTTTATGTCAAAACAACTCTCAACATATTAGCCAACACTAGCCCCTTTTTAATATTATTAACTTTTTTATATGGATTACAATTTTTTTGGGGGGTTTTCTCAATTTGCATAATTTGCTGCGTGTATGAATGTATAGCAGTAGGCATGTTGGTGTGTGATGGTGGGTTTCTAGGCATATGATGATGGCTGTGTGGGCAAAGGATACTGCATGTGTTGATAAGGCAGGTGTTAATTGTGATGCTGGCGGTGATGCCAGTAATGGTGTTGGTAATCGTGTTGGGAATGGTGGTCGTCATAATGGTGGTGGTCAGTCCTGCCAAGTACCACGCATTAGGCGTTAGACTAACGCATTTCAGTGTGGTGATCCGCATCACCGCACTGAAATACAAGTCACGCATAATAGGCATAGCTTCTGCCTCGGCTGTCAAGCCAAGCGCGCTGCTATCTATGCTGGCTGTGAAACTAGTAGGTGGAGTGGCGCTGTGACGAGCGCGCTGCTCCCGGCTCGCTTTGGGGGCCGGCTGAAGGGAGCTTGGCTACAATGTAGCAATAGTATTCCTGGGCGTGGCATTACCTTCTGACTGAGACTGATATTTGTCAGGAGATGCTGTGCCCAATGGCTATTACCGCTGTGCCGCATGTTACGTCCTCTTGCCACCTCCTGCGGCGGCGTGAGCCGCTGGCTAAAAGTTTTGGGAGTCAGGCTGCGGCAATGGCTTTGGTCTTGATGGAGCACGATTTTTGTAAATAAAATCTGCTCGATGTAATTCACCCAAATGTTTTAATAACATGAGTGAAAGTACTAATATATAATACAAGAGTGTACAACATGTAAAATTGTGCACAAGGCACAATAGTTTGATTTCTTAGTCAACATTATGAGAATAATGCTAACTTAATGTTATTCTGTCTTCCTAACTGCAGAAAATAAACGACAAAAGAAAGCTTTATTCTTCGTGAAAGTAGTGTAGGCTTTAGAAATTATTCTCTGTTTTGCAAAAATAATGTAGGCATTAGAATTGTTAGAGGATGTACTTTCCGTGCTCCTGTCCTTCAAATGTTACAAATGCTTCCTTAGAGTACAGATATTTAGCCAGTTTCCAAAAGTCTTTTAAAGTTCTTTCCTGTCTAGGCGAGGGTTGTAGATGATGAATGTAACTATTTTAATATTTAGAATACATTTGTAGCCAGGTTCTTTTCCTCTTCCTCTCTTGGAAGTTGTACAATATTTAGACAAACAGTGTTTAGAAAATAGTAGTAAAGTCACTGTCAGTAGATTGTCATACCATCGTGAATAACCAATAGAGAGGCTTGCTGAAGAGAGAGAATGCAACATTTTATCGGAAGAAAGGAAGTAGCGTACTATAAAGATTCCTGTGGGAAAGTGTTCCTCGGCTCGTTCACAAGATTGGTGACCTGTCCTGCGTTCATGGTATGCTGCATGCCGTGTTGATTCCTGATTCTCTGGCTGGCATATCCTGCTATCCTTAAGAGACTTTCCTAGACCCTTTGCACATCATCGGCTGGTGATGCTGCTCTTGCTATACCCTAACGGCCGTGGGGTTAGCTTTTCAAACTAATCGCACGCTGTGCATTAGTATTTCATTTTCGTAAGTGAACTGTGTTTCGCTGATGTTTTTCTCTCTCTCATTCCTCTATATCTGATGTTCTCATAATTGAGCTGTATGACTATTGTGAATGTAATCTGTATTTTTATGAACCGAATTATGACATTCTAACTTGTATTTGTGCTTGACCATTCATTTTATGAAATAAGAAAAACTAACAAGAAAAGAATAGTGTTTGTCTTTATTACTGAGTTTTTGGGATATGTTTATAATGACCAATGTTTCGCGTATTTCTTCATTGTAGGTCCTCGTGGAGAAATAGCATTTTGTCTTTCATTATTTAGTCCCTTTTAGCTCTACCAAAGATTCATCGGAGGACCTTTGATATTGCTAACTGTGTGATAATGACTATGGGCCCGTCGTTAGAGTTACATTTCCGATTATTGTATAGTGGTTGGTGTGGATAGGTAAGCTGACAAAAATAAATCCCCCAACACTTCCGCTGCATCACTCTCACCGCCGCACGGTAATCCCCGCGACAGCCGTTGGAATTCGAGCACACACTACAGTGCACCTGCTGCTGAGCCTTAAATGCAGCCCGTTTGCTGAGGGAGTCCAGTCGTTCGTTGCGGCCTGCAGGACTCACTCTGAGGAGCCAGGTAGCCCGACCATAAACTGATTGCCCGGCCGCAGCTCGCCTAGCAATTTAAGTAAGTTGAATATCAACACTACAGTTTCCATCACAGTGTGCCACTGGAGCATGTTAATGTGTCAAAAATCTGCTTTAAATTATAGCATGCCTTGCTGCAACGTACTTGGAATCAAATAGCACCCTGGCTCACTCAGTTGCCACGCTATGCGTGTCTGTGTCAGCCTCTTCTCCCCAATTAATGCCGGGTGCTCTCTACTGCGGCGGCTGTTAGTCGGCGACTTTGTGTTGACTCATTTAGGCAATCTGAGCCGCTGGCAGGTGGGCACGTAGCGGCGCGCCGACCAGGCCGCTAACCACTTGCTTTGGGGTAATTTGTTTGTAAAATAATATTACAGCGCCCTGACTGCCAGCTGTGACCAGACTATGAGACTTTGCGCCTCGGCCAGAATGAGGCTTGCTGGGTGAGGCCGGGTATCTCTGTGCTGCGTGGTGGAGGGGGCGTTCTGACGTTAGGGAACCAGCACGTGGACACAGGAGAAAATAGGAGGTGAGGGACTTCCGGACCGGACCACCGGGTCCATCGTACTTCGTCCACTCTTCGGACTGCCCCTTGACAAGTAATGTCACCATAGCAACCCCCGAAGGCATGCTAGACATAGGCAATGACAGCCCATAATTCTTGGGGAGGAAAAGGGTTATTTCAGAGAATTCCCGCAAGCAGCGTATGGGAATATATGGTGCAGTAGGTGCCCAAAGGGACGCGGCGTGCTATACTTCCCACCCATCAGATGTGGGCACATTGGGTCAACTAACACCCAAGAGCTCAATGTAATACAATACAATATAGTGCGAAATCTACTGCAAGAAAATCTGTATCACGACTATGCAACAAGGCACCAAACATTCCATATACTGCACTTCATTTACTAAAGTGCATGTAAGCCACTTTCTGCACTTTTTTTCTATTACTGCCCGCTACGCTATCAATTTTAGGTGCTCTCCTGATTTTGATTTTGCCGGCGGGGACGGGGTCCACACAAAGGCTGGCAATCTGTGTTTTGGTTTTCTGACAGCCTGCCCCGCAACACTAGGCACCAGAGTTTGTTGTTGGGGCCTCACATATCCTGTTTGGGCAGCTCAGTCGGTGAAGGGCACTACGTTATTACCCTTCCATTTCTGGTGCTTTGCAGCAGTTAACTTAGAATTTCTTATTGCTCAATGGATGTTATTTCTGATATTTATGTTTTCCTCGCCTTCATTCCTTGATTTTGCTTGTGAGAAAGTGTCACTCATGTTTGTTGAAATGTCACTCATAATTACACTGAAATTATGAAAATGTCACACATAGCAATCTGAAACCTTGGCTGCTATGGGTGTGGTGTAACGTTCTAATAATGTCGGTGTTACTAATACTGGTGTTAAGGATGGTGGTTGCACATCACACCCCTGTGCAAGGTGATGGGAATATACACCTTTGTTGTTGCCCGTGATCCTCAGATGCTTTTCTTAGATCAACTACTTGTGACCTACCAGGAGGCCCGGTTAGTGTGTGCCCTCCCATCTACCCTCCTGCCTTACCCAATAGCCATGGGGCGACTGAGGGGAGGGGGAGAGTTGTTTGTGGTGATAACTACTTCCACCTTACTCATGGGCAAGCTAGTATATGCCCCCTTGCTTCGCCTGAGGGCAAAAAGGGGCAAAGTGCATATACTACGCAGACTTTGCAAGTGTGCAGGATGGGTAAGAGGGCACACACCAGGACAGTGGCACAAGTTAAAACTGTCCTCTTCCCTTAGCCAAGGCAGCCGAATATGGGCTGCATCCACCCATACCAGGCCATTAGATGAGGCAAGGTTGGGCAGAGAATTAATTAACGCCCCCATCAATCCCTCAAACTCTGGATAATGCCCCTGCTCAAGGCCAGGCAAGGCAGTGCACATCTCTCCCTGGCTGGCCAGATACCCCAAAGAGCACTGTGCATCCTCCTTTTTTGTTTCTCCCACACTTTGCCAACACTGGAAGCAAAAGGCCTGCATGTGTCGAATAAACATGCAGAGTGTTGTGCAAGAGCAGTATGCTCTTACTGGCTGTGATCAAGGAGTTTACAGACAATCTGATAAGTATATCTACCTTCACATGCATAATTGGACACTCATAGTCTTTCTTCAATTTCCAAAATGGCTGAACGGATTTCGCCAAACACAGCGAAAGGCTCTGCAGGGCAGAAAGCTGGGGTGCTCTAAAATTCTGGAGCCCATTTGTTCGGCGGTTTCAGAGTTATCTTTATAGAAAGCAGTTATACTTGCTGCTCAGCCAGTGTGAGTGTGGAGTGGAATGTTGGATGAGTGAGGTTGGCAGTTGGTGTATGGGCTGAGCAGCAGGAAGGCTGCTCGTGGTGGGGCTCTCTGTACTTTTACTCTTGATCTTACCATCTTCATTTACTGTACAACATTTTGGCGACGATTTTTAAAAGAACCTGCGTGTGAGAACTTGATGGAAGCTGAGACTAAGTGAAACATAACCTACTGGAATTTGAAGCCTGAAGTAACGTCTCAATGAAGAACCCCCTCTTGAAACTAAGCGCAATGTGTGGAACAGCAAGCTTGCAGCCCTGAGCCTCACCAGTGACCTTCAGACCGGTCGGCCCCAACCCGGGCGTGCCAGATCTTTCTGTGTCTTCCTGGACTTGTGGAGTGGAACTGCGGTGAATTAAGCTGGTGTGGCAGCGTCCTGTCCCACCTTTGACCTTTGGATCGATCTGCCGCAACTGCGGTGTGTGAGGACTTGCCGCAACATATTAAGCCAGCTGTGTGTGTGTGTCCCTGAGTATTTCACCATTTACAGTGATGCTGTATTGCCAGCCCTATGTGTGGATTTGGGCCACTACGTTGTGACCAGCGTGCTGACTGTGTTCGCGGCACAGGAGATCCTGATCTGCGTCCATGGGAGTTGTGTGAACCAACTACACAGCTGTTTTTGTGACTTCCTCATAGTCGTGTTGTGAGGAGCGACAAGGAAGGGGAAGTTGACCCCCTCCCATGTGTCATCTTGGTCCGTCTGTGACAGAAAGTGGTGCTGTGTGTTCAGCTAAATGCTCGGATTTCGTGTTGTGGTGAGCGACGAGGAAGAGGAAGTTGACACCCTCCCATGTGTCATTTTTAACATGCAGTGTAGGTGCAACTAAGGAAACGATCGACCACTGCGCCTGTGTTTTTTTAAAATAGATTTTTTTTAAATTCTCGCGCTAACCTGTCTTCAACGGCTTCTGCTCGTGCGCTGTGTCTTCTCTTGGTCCAGCGCGAGCCGTGACTTCGGGAGCTCGTACAGTGGTAAGAAGCCATTACGCCGTGCAGCATGTGTGTGCTTGGAGCCACCCGGGACGCCCCTAGCGTACGTGCTGCTGACATCTTCACTCCTGGTGATAGTCGACAAATGCACTTTTGAGGCATAGGCTGTTTGGTATGTTGCTTTGGCTTTGCCTCGGAAATCTGGTGAGGGCTGCGCTTCATTTTGGTCGTCGATGAGGGCTCCTGTTCCCTTGGTTTTATTTTTCATGCACTGACTTCCGATGATGGTGTGTGGGCGAAGCAACATCCTCGCTCTTGGAAGAATTGCTTCTGCCTTCCTTTTTAAGACTGACCACTATACTGCACGGTCAGTGTCGAACTACACCCTGAGAATCCTGGCACCCCCCAGACTATGACTCTTTTAGCCAAATTTTGATACAATTTTTCTCACTTTGATTTGCTTGGGCTTTCTGTAAAGGCGCAAAAGAGAAATTGTAAACTTCATGGAAGGGTGTTTTGCTTTCTGCGTCTGTGGTTTTGAATGTTGGCTTTTGGATTCATATCGGGTTATTCCGTGTGCAGGGATTAAGTAACTTTTTGGTTTGGCCACTTTTGGGGGGTGTTAGGGACATTTGCAGTCAGGATGTTTGTTCTTGAGAATGACTGTGTGGTTGAGTTTTAGGTGTTAAGTCACTCAGGATTACCACTATGGTGTGGTTGTATATATGCGTGTGTGTGTGGGGGGGGGGGGGGGGAGTGTGGTGTGGTGTGTGTGCGTGTGTGTGTCTCTATCCTTGTGGGGACTTGGGTATGATAACACACTCACGCTGTGGGGACTTGATTGCACTGTGGGGACCTGAACCCAAGTCCCCACAAGGCAATGTCTTCTAAATGATAAAAAATGACTTAGGGAACATCTGTGTCAATTTTTACAACTTTAAAAAAAATTGCCTTGTGGGGACCTGTGTTTCGTAAAGTCTGTTTAAATTTTTGCTCAGCTCTGCTCCTGCAGACAGGAGGCGGTACTGCAGTCTTAAACACACTGCATTTAAACACACTTTGCTCACTAGAAACACATTCTAGCAGCAGAAAGCACAGACATTTCAAAGGAAAAGCTGCATAACCTTGTGTTAAAAATATTTTTAATGCAAATTAACCTTTGTTCTATCTATTAAAGAAAAACTTTATTTACATTAAGCCGTTGAATTTAGACTATTTGTTTCTGAAAATTATTTGTGGTTTTATAAACTTTGCTAAAATCAATTTGGGTCAGTTTCAAATCCCAGAATACTTCACTATTGCAGTTTTATTATTATCTGCAATCAAAAAATGATGGTGTACTATGCCACACTACAATATAAAGGGATTTGATCGTTTTTTGCAAATACCCTATAGGCATCAATGTCTATTGTTCCATTTTGATGCTTGTATTAGGAATTCAGGGGCAGATGTATCAACATTGTATTTTGCGAGTCCTTAATAGCGCATTTTACCGATTCGCTATTAAGGACTCGCAAAATGCAATGCATGTAGGTTTCGCAATTAAAATTGCGATTCCTATGCATTCCTTATTTGCGACTCGCAAATTGCGAGTCGCAAATAAGGAATGGCTTCCCATTCATTTCTATGGGCCAAGAGGCCCATAGAAATGAATGGGAATTGCATGCGCAATCTGTGAGTACCCAATAGGTACTCGCAAATTGCGCATGCAATTCCAAGGGTGCAAGGGTGCCAAAAGGACATCCTGTTGCACCCCTGAAATATGTATGTGTGCACATGTGGCGCACATACATGCCCTAAGGGCATGTATGTGCACAACATGACTCGCAAATTTTGGGTGCTTCCAAAATTGCATTTAATGAATCGCAATTTGCGATTCCTTAAATGCATTTGCAAAGTAGGTACTCGCAAAAATTGCGGGTCCCTATTTTACGAATGCCTTTTGGGATGATACATCTCAAAAGGCTTTTTCCCGTTCACAAACGGGAAAAACGCTTGATACATCTGGCCCTCAGTGCCTTATTTGTGGAGGCCTTGCAACACTTTTGTGCCACAGTTGCGTCACTTTTGATGATGCAGCGGCGCTGTAAAGAATGCGCCATACGTTGTGCCATATTTATAAGGTCATTCTAAGAGAGGGGAGTGATTCACTTCAGGAAGTACAGAGGTTAGAATCAATATAAATATTAACAAAAACAGAATACCTCTGACACCATCAATAGAATTTTCACTTATGCCTCAATGGTTCTTTTTGTTAACCTTGAGCTCCATTTATTTACGGATTCATTCTTCATTATTCATGATCAAAAAAGAGGTTCCCATCACATTACACATTTATGACATACACCTCTCTTTTTGTTTTTGTAAATATATACAACAGCGACTTCAGACACAGCTAGTCTAAACAAAAACATAGACACTATTTACATAACATACATATAGCTTAAGACCATGAAACAATCCTACATGCATAGACAACAACAATCCTATTTGTGATAATTATTACAAAAATACCATTCTCAACATGAATAAGTCCTACTATTTTACACTTGTAATTGGGACTTTTATCTTTATTTTGCCCTCAATTAACTGTATTGAACAGGTCCTAGAGAGGTCAGAGAGTTGTTTACACACTCGTATGTGGAGCAGCAATGAGTCTACTCGAATGCACCTATCATGGGGCAAACTTGTTTTTATTCGGTTGCTCTGAACCTCTCTCTTAAGAGAGCCAACGCGTTTCGACCTTCAGTAGATGGGACCAGACAGAATATTTCATATGAAGGTCTTCATCAGGGCGGGGCTTTAGACGTGTAGGACATTAGGTGCCATATCAGACTTTCAAGATAGAGTACAATGTCCCTCCAATCTTCATGTATTAAGGTGATTCTTGTCAACTTTCCGATTTATTTGTAGTTTGGCACTTCTTTTACTTCGTCTTCTTCACGGTATCTGGTCTGCAGGACGGTGGTCATTTTATGAGAAACATGGTTAAATAAACTACTTGCCTGAAGATTTCGAGTTGGTCCGTCTCTCCTTCTTCGCCGCCTGGAGGTTGCGGGAGTTTCATAGTTTACTTGGATATATATATATATCAAGATTTACTGAAGTAGGTGCAGAGACACCGGCTCCAAGTTCATCCTAATTAGTGGGTATTTTTTTTAAGCCCAAACAGGGGAGGTGGGTAGGAACCCACATTCCTACGTTGCATTAGGGCCCATGGTGCCCTTGCTACTGCTTTGGCACCCACACTTATTACCGTTGGGACTTGGCTCTTCAGCTGAGGTGTGAAGTTCTGCTATAAAACAGCCCACCTCCTGTTGGTGTCCACATCAATATGCCCTTCCTGAGTATTTTAAACATAGTTTGTCTTCTTAGACTTCACCAGTTGAACTACAACATTGTGAAGTAGCATAGGCTTTGCTCAACCACTTGCCTTATAAGTATGGCTCCCGGTTTTATGGTGTTTCTTTTTTTAACATTTCTGTCTGTATTTATCCGTATTTATTTTTTGACCACTTTATTGGTATTTATCCATATTTATTTTATGTTTTGAGAATAAATGGAGTAGTAAAATGTTTATTTCCACCTTTATTTAGCAGATAAACATTCACTCATACTTTGATGCCTGTCGCGCTTCAGCAAATTAAGCAGCCACATATAACATAACACTACACCGACAGGTAAATATTAGCATTAAACACAAATATATGTTAACATATGCCTGTATCTAAGGGAATCACATCCTGTTTTAAAATCCACATGGTTTCCATCTGTTTTACAAGGACAACAAGGAGTGTCACAAGAACCACAATTTTCTGTACTTTTACACTTTTAAAAATAAATACAGACAGATAGTAGATTGTTTTGTGTCTGTATTTATCTGTAAAAATCAGTAAAAACTGAAAACTGGAAGCCTTACTTATAAGTGAGATGGTTTTCAAGCTGGAAGTGTGGAAAGGATTTGTTATGCTATAGCTGCAGACTTGGAAATTCGAACTCAAGCCTTGATGTTGGATCAACATCCTGTGATTCTAGACAACTCACTTAATCTCCTTGGGCCTCAAAAAATTAAGGTGAGCTAACTGGTGCTCATGTACATTGTTCCAAAACGGAGCGACACAAGCACAGCAAAGGTGGGAACGAGGCATTCACAGAAGTACTTGAGAAGTGGCCTCTGTTGCTTCACCATGAGAACTTTTGTGTGGTTCAATTCTACTAATGCTAGATCAGCTACTGGCCAGGATGAAATAGTCTACTGCTCGGGTCTCTAGGTCTGTTAAGAAGTAGCTGCAGCCTCTCACACATCAGTACTACACCTACTAATAAGATGAACTGCCTGTTTTTTCGTATATATATATATATATATATAGGTCAATGCCGTCACTGCCAGCTTTTTCAACACACTCCGCATCCTCCGGAACACCTTCAAATGGATCCCCCACGAATCAAGAAAGACCGTCACCCATGCACTCATAACCAACAGGCTAGACTACGGAAACGCCCTCTACGCCGGGATCAACAAGTCTCTGCTCCGCAAACTCCAGACCATACAGAACACCGCAGCCAGACTGGTCCTCGGCATCCCTCAACACGAACACATCACCCAACTCCTGCGGAACCTCCACTGGCTCCCCGTCGAGAAGAGAGTCACTTTCAAGATACTCACCCATGCCCACAAATGCCTCCATAACACCGGACCCCAATACCTCAACGAGAGAATCTCCTTCTACATACCCAATAGAAACCTCTGATCCGCTGACCTCGCTGAAACCCCGCGCATCCAAGAGCCTTCTCCCACATCGCAGCGAAGACCTGGAACGAGCTCCCTATCAACATCAGACGCGCCTCCTCTCTGAACCTTTTCAGGAAGGCACTCAAGACCTGGCTCTTCCACTGAGCGGAGTTGCCCCCCCCCCCAGCACCTTGAGACCCTCACGGGTGACTAGCGCGCTTATAATCCCCCTGATTGATTGATTAGGGCCGGGCTTGAAATCTGTTTTGACGGTATTTGGAGACTGCCACAGACCACGAAGTGGTCTGTTAAGCCTTGGTAACCCTGTGTCCAGTCCTTCCTCCTGATTTATTTGGAGAGAAATTGTTCTGTGTGTGCCTGGTCCATCCTGCCAGGCCCAGTTCTAGGTTGATATTGGGGCTAGCTGCCTCTTAATTGGCTTCTCTACTTGGGCAGCTGTTCTAGGCTCACCTTTCCTTCTTTTACATAGCCTTTTGCATTCTCTCTTGGTCATCCACCCAATTGGCTTTTATACAATAAGGCTCCCAGTTTCTGCAAAGAGTACAAAATGAAGCTGACAGTGGCATCATAGCACTTTCTTACATTATTTGCAGCCATGCAGCATGGCTGAAACTCATTCTCCTAGGCAATATGTCTCAGAGGTGAGACATATTGGCTTTGTCAATGCTTGTTTTTTATTTGCAGCCAATTATTATCTGCTTCCAATAGAAAGTAACACGCTCAAACAGGTTTTGACATTAACTTTGCACATAATATTAGTGCTTGCTCCCTAAATAGAAGAAATAGAAACCACTCAGTAAAACCTGGGGGTACTTTCCAGTGCTACCGAATGAGCGATCGAATTTTTAAATAATCAGTGCTATTGCATAAACCTCACAATTTGCATATGCGGTCATTTTTGCAGTGGTGTATAGGTCAAAATGTCCCAGGAGGGTGTTTTGTCATCCCTCTCACATTTGAAGCAATTCGTTAAATTATATTCTTTAATCATGATTAGATGTTTAACTATGTAAAAAACGTTTAGGTACAAGGAAAATGAAAAAAATTAAAATATTTCTTAGACATGTATTTCAGAACTTCTTGGCATTTATGGAACATATTCTGAAAATAATATTTGGTCTAACCAGTGCTGTTTAGTTTGTATTTCTTTTACAAACGATAATTACAAAAAGAAATGGTTTAATAAAAAATGATAAACTTAAGGTGAATATGGACCGCCAGATGAATTAGTGGCATTGGACATTGTAAATCATTTTATGCATTGCTTTATAGGTTAGAATGAAACGCACACCTTACACTTTTAAATAACAGGCCTTATCTAGTTCTTGCATTCTCACAGCTACACAAGCAACAATGTATGGATTTTTTTTAAAGTAACTTAACTCGTTCGTTTTCAAATTCCGTTCTTGCATGACACTAATGATGCTTTCAGCTCTTTGCCTTTCCAAATGTTGAAATTGCAGCCCAAGCGTGTTTCTAGGGGCTGGGGGAAGGGAGCGGTGTTCCTTCAGTGCAGGCCTCCACCCTTGACTTTGACCTGTGTTTCCTGCCTTAGAAAGGCCAAACAAAAGCCGAGATTTGCATTCGTTAACACCTCTTCAGGTAGGAGGCCTGGAAACCATTGTAGTGCTAATCCAGTGCTGTCTGCGCTGCTGTTCAGAGAAGGGTGGAGGCCTTCATTCCAAAATTTTTAGAACAACTGCTTTGCAGGGTCTTGTCTTAACTCTGCGTGAAATGCAAAGTCTGATTTCCCGTCCTTGTTGTAATGGTGATGAGGGGGACATAAGAAATGCGAGAAGCCGCAATGCATTTTCTTTTATTTTCGGCACATTTACTTGAAAGAGAAGGTGGAAACAACTTTCTTTCTCTTATTCTGAAGGGGAAATAGATAACAAGTAAAATGCCAGTTGTATCTTTAACTGTGCAGTAAGACCTAACCGCAACAATAACTCTGAAAAGTCTATTTTGCTTCGTACAGAGCAAGGTGCATGCAGACTGGGCCCTCTTCACGGCCCCTAAGCACAGTCAAATTTGAGGTACTTCAAAAAGTCCACTATTTCACTGCCGCGATAGAGGGACATGTTTTAATGCACTATTAAAATGATTTGTGAAGAATGTGATTGTCGCATTAATGAAACACTGGTTAACCCTCTAAATAAGAGATTCATTTTAAAAGATCTGGAAAAAATGGTTGGCGTTTGGTAAACTCTTTAAATGGAACAGTAGTGATTCAATGCCTCAAAAGCACATATTGGGAAAGAAGCAAGTTGAAATATAGGTATTTTTTCAAATTATATAGCACAAATGAATACTAAAGGCTAATTTGCACTTAAAAGATTCCATGCTAAACGAAGGGTGCATTTCCCTGGTAGAGTGGTACAATAGGTAAATGCACATCCCTGAGACCTGCCGTCAGAGCTTTTCATGCCTCTGAGGTCAATGGTGAATGTGTTAATTCATAGTGTAATGATTGCACTCATCACAAGACTTGCTAGGTTTATTATGTGCTGTATGTAAATAAATACTTATATTAAATATTATTATCATTAAAACGCCCTTCGTTCCTGGGGAATAGTGGATATTCAATTTTCTGAAAGGCAAGTTGCCATAAAGGTGCATTTATACCTCACACGTATTTTGTGACAATACACACAAGGCACCGTCTTACAGTGCCAACTTTTCTTTGTTGCAGTTTTTATATATATATATGGTACAATTATGGACCAACCAAATAGCTTTGGAGTTTATATATTGAAAAGGTTTTCTCTAACTTATCGCACACACATCGAACAGGTATACCATCGCAGCAGTGGTGGAAGAGTCACTCAGTTATGCAACAGAGACAATAGTGGTACCAACTTCCTTTCACACATAGAGCACGTACAGCAGGGACATAAGTAGTGAAAGCTTGAATGTACACAAAATAGATACCAGAACTAGGACATTTTTCCTTAAGCGGAAAGAGTACAAACTTCCCTAATACACACAGATCAGGCAGAGAGCAGGCAGCAGCCCTGTAAGCGTCCCACACCCATACATACAGCATTTACATCATGGTAAGCAGAAGTGCAAGCTTTCCTAACCCACATTCAGATTAAGCACAAACAGCAGCAGTGCACGTTTTCCTCAGAAAAAAACGTGCAACACATGTTGCAGCAGTTGAAGCTTATTCACTACACAATAGAAGCACATTGGAGATGTAAGGCGGTGCTTCCCAAACATTTAAGAACCATAACCCAATTTTCAGAATGACAAACTTTCGCGACTGTCCAAACATTAATGGATATGAGGCCAGGTGATTTTTTTATGTAACTAAAGCATTGGGTCGTAGCGCACTTTACAGACAGCACATTTTCCATTGAAATGTTCATTAAATTTGCACAGACACAGCGGCTTATTTATGAGCCCCTGCGTCACTTTTGCGCCGCTGTTGCGTCACTTTTTGTGAAGCGGCGGTGTAAATAATGCGCCATGTTGCGCCATATTTACGAAGTGACGCATCTAGGCAGATGCGCACTACATTATACCCGTGTCAGGTATAATGTATGCAGGGTGGGCGTTCCCCCGCAAGAAAGGGTCATAGGAGTGCCGCAGTGAAATCTAAAAGATTTCACTGCACCACTTCTAGGACGCCAAAGCGTCAATATCTTACGCCTGCCTCATGGCAGGCGTAAGTGTGATGCAGGACCTTTCACATGGGGCTTGCCCCATGTGAAAGGAACATTGCTGGAGTTGCGTCACACTTCCCACACAACAAAATGGATTAAACCCATGTCAGCAATTGGGCACGCTGAACTTTCGGAAAGCTCTGTGAATTTTAAAATCGGACACAAGAGCTGTTTTTGTTGCACAGTTGCTAAGTTCCTAGGCCACAAGTGGGGTATCAGGACAAAGAGGCAGGTAGGTTACACAGCACTTAGTGGAGTGGCCACTGGCATCTAAACGGTCTATTCCATCATGCACTATATAGGGGAAACAATATCACAAACTGTCGGTCAACAAGCAAGGAGGCCTTCTTATTGTACAAATTACCACCAAAGCGATTTTGGGCTGTTTTACTATTGTTTACATATGATTCTTTACTCTTATCTTCTTAGTTCAAGTGATGTTTTGAATGTCATTATTTAAAATTTGTTATGAATTTGTACTTGCAAAGTGTTCTTAACATGAATGGTTTTATCTAGACTGCTGTATGTGATACTTTTGAAGGCCTTTTGCCAAAATAAAGTAATTTGAAAGGTATACAAATGTGGAACTCTTCTTCTACGTCCTTGGCTATGGGGTTGGTATGGAATAATCCAATTCTTCTCTTCATGGAATTGCATGTCATAATATATGTAAGAGACAGTTATGTGGGAGTAGATGGTACACCATATGTGAAGTCATTTCACTTCAGTTCACATACCTTATTCGATTCCGCATGAAAATCAAATAATGATGCAACTGTCACTGGCGAAAGGCAAAGAGTACAAGGGACTTTTATGTCTTTGCCCACTTTGCTTGTGTGGTAGTTGCTATTGATTGCATCCACGTGACACTTCAGCTATTTAACCAAACAGCACTACTTTTCTACAACTGACACACGTGGCATCCCATCAATGTGTAAGCTGTCTGCGTATGTCAGGTGCTGCTTCACTTATCTGTACATGACAGATGTACCTTCAGTCAGTCACCTTTTACCTCTCCAGCACTATGGTTTGTTGCTACTGATTTTAGTGGCATGTGGCTCATTGGTGCGTAAGAACATCTCACACTAGGGCTACATGTGCATTTGGGGTATGGCAATTCAAATATATTCACTCATTCCTCACTATAACACAATAGGCATACATTAACCTGACAGTCACTGCATGTACATAGGCATGATGTATTATATATAGAATATAACCCTGTTGCAGCTGTTGCCAAGTATGTTAGTTCTGCACAAATAAGGCATGCCAAACCCAAAACAGGTAAACTTTTTTGTTTTGTGCAGAATGCAGATCCATCACGCTTGCGCATCTCCATGCACAGTGTTGCTATCAATGTATTGATTTCAGATGTTGCTTTGATGTTATCAATGATATATAGAACATGTCTTGAGTGATGTAATATGTGAGCTCATAAGCACTTCATTTCAAGGGCATGAGTTATAGATACTTATGTTAAATATAACTGGTGAATTTAAGTATTTTTTAAATTTGAAATATTACGGTTTAAACTGCCATTTTCACCCAACTATAATGTCACTTTAGCCTTTGTTTTTTTCTGAGAATTTTTTAATGTTTTTTTCTACTGCAATGTAAGATAATGTTACCATACCTTACTATAACATAATTGTAACTTTTTTCAGTTAATTTTCTGTTTTTTTAAATATTTAAACATAAAGTACGTTATTACTGTACTTAACTATGCCAATCTCCTTTGGTGTCCTTAGGGATGTCATCAATGATGTAATTGAACATGTCATGAGTGATGTACATGTGAGGTCATAAGCAGTGCAAGGTGGGGTGCAGTTACATCAAGTGCTTCAAGCTACAACTGGTGGATTTCAGTGTTTTCTTTCAGTTTAAAATGGTATTTTTAATTAGAATTTTCATTTAACTATAGTGTCACTTTGTCCTTTGGTTTTCAGTGATGTGTGTATATATATATATATATATATATATATATATATACATATATATATATATATATTATCTACTGGCGGTCGCCAGTAGATAGTTATAGTTAGGACCTATTATCCAGAGGAAATCCACAACATTCTATTTCCAATAACGTTGGCGCCGGTTGATGAACCTTCGCAAACGTTTTCAAAACTTGTGGGGCGTTCCGGTTTGCTCCTATCCTGAAAGTTTCAGGGTGATTCGGCAAGCGGGGGCCGAGAAAAAGGGGGTCCCAAAACGTGTTTTCTCCATGTTAATTTCCATAGGAAACTTTAGTCGCAAGGCTACAGCCCGAACTGCTGAACGGAATTACACCAAATTTGGCAAAGAGGTAGTTCTTGGTTCAGAAAGAACCCTTTTGCTTAAATTGTGTAAATACGTTCAGTAGCTCCTGAGAAAATCAAAAGTAAAAACACATATATATCTATGGCCGCGGAGGATCCGCGCGCTTCTCCCGATCACGAGCTGTATGCTAATTGGCTGTCAACACTCCAAACCAGGAAGTGTTGGCAGCCATCTTGTTCCTCGGTAGAACCGAGGCACAAGAAATCTGAGAAACAAGTGCGCAAAACGCAAAAAGGGGGCAGGGTAGAAACACCCTGACCCCCTAGGCCTGCTCAGGGGGTCCCACAAGGACCCCCGGACCCAAAAAAGCATTTTTTTTATTTTTTATTTATTTTAAAATCGGCGGATGCGCGGATCCTGCCGTGAAAACGAGCGCGGGCTGCCGCGCTCGTTGTTATTTGCCCCGGTGGGCCAAGTCCCGGGGCATGCGGGGTTAATAACATTTGTGTGGGGTCTCTAAGGCCTCCGAAGCCCCGGGGACCGCCACCCCGGGGCTTTGAATTAAAAATGGTGCGGGAGGGCACTCGGCCCTCCCGAAGCCCCAGGGACCGCCACCCCGGGGCTTCTTTAAAAAAAAAAAATTACCTGTGTGGGGGGGGGCTCGACCCCCACACGCCCGGGGACCGCCACCTCCCCGGGGCACTAAGAACTTAATGTGGGAGTCCGTTTCGGACTCCCGAGCCCCGGGACCACCACCTCCCCGGGGCTTTGCACATGTTGGGAGGGGGCCACGCGGCCCCCTCCTGGAGCCTGTGATGGCCCTGGAGACCACCACCCCCAGGGCCGGCTCCTGCAGTGTCCCGGGATGCCCACCCCCGGGACACTGCTGCTTGCTATGACAGGCGGGAGCCTCGCGGCTCCCGTCCTGTCATAGCAATCTTGCTTTGAATTTTGGAAGAGAGCAGGAAACCTGCTCTGTCTTCCAAAATTCAAAGCAAATTGCTTCCACACGGGGAGCTGCATCTAAGCAGTTCCCCGTGTGGAAAGCAATGCCGGCTCCCGCAGGAGGCGGGAGCCGGCGGGACCATGGGGGAGTTGGGGTCCCCCCACGGTCCCCAAAGGATAGGGCCAGCCCCGGGGGATGGGGTCCCGGGGCAAGTAGTAGCCCGGGAGGGGGGCCACGTGCCCCCCCCTATTTATCAAAAAAAAAAAATTTTTTTTTTTTTAAAAGGCCGGCCCCGGGGGTTGGGGTCCCGGGGCCTAAGGAGGCCTGAGGAGGGGGGCAACGCAGCCCCCCCCCCTCCATTAAAAATGTAAAAAAAAAACATGTGGCAATGACCCGGGGGATGGGGTCCCCGGGCCGAAATTGGCCACGGAAGGCGGGCCCAAGCGGCCCCCTTCCCGTTTCTTTTTTTTAAATAAAAAAGGGGGTCAGGCCCTGGGGGATGGGGTCCCCAGGGCCAAAAATAATTAAAAAGAAGGGGGGCCACACAGCCCCCCTTCTAAAAATATAAAGAAAAAAAAAGACCGGCATCGCGCCGGAGGCCCCGCCCTCCCTGCAGCACTCTGCAAACGCGCCCCTGGCGCGTTGTAAGATGGGGAAGTAATTTCCTTGAATACTGGGGGTCCCTGGGGGCCAACTAGCCCACCAGGAACCTCCAGTATGCGCTAGGAGCTGCGTTGCAGAGAGGTGTTCAGAGGCCACGCCCCTTTTACACCTCTCTGCAACGCAGCTCTGTGGCGCTTACTGGAGGTACCTGGTGGGCTAGTTGGACCCCAGGGACCCTCAGGATTCAAGGGGACTTAATCCCTCAACTTAAAACGCATGCGGGGCCTGAGGTGACATGTGTGCAAACACGCCCTGTGGCACGTTTGAAGTTGGGGAATTAATTCCTCTATAATACTGAGGGTCCCTGGGGGCCAATTAGCCCACCAGGTACCTTCAGTAAGCGCCACAGAGCTGCGTTGCAGAGAGGTGTAAAAAGGGGCGTGGCCTCAGACCACCTCTCTGCAACACAGCTCTGTGGCGCTTACTGGAAGTACTTGGTGGGCTAGTTGGGCCCCAGGGACCCTCAGGGTTCAAGGGGACTTTATCCCCCAACTTAAAATGCGCCACGGGGCGCGTTTGCACAGTGGTGAAGGGAGGGGGTGGGGTCTGAGGTGACATGTGTGCAAACACACCCGTGGCGCATTTTAAGTTAGGGAATTAATTCCCCTTCAATACTGAGGGCCCCTGGGGGCCGACTAGGCCACCAGGTACCTACAGTAAGCGCCACTGCGCTACGTTGCAGAGAGATGGTCCAGGCCATGCCCCCTTTTACACCTCTCTGCAACGCAGCTCTGTGGCGCTTACCGGAGGTACCTGGTGGGCTAGTTGGACCCCAGGGACCCTCAGGATTCAAAGGGACTTAATCCCTCAACTTAAAATGCGCCATGGGGCGCGTTTGCACACTTGTCACATCAGGCCCATCCCCTCCCATCACCACTGTGCAAACAGGCCCTCTGGTGCGTTGTAGGTTGGGGGATTAAGTCCCCTTGAATCCTGAGGGTCCCTGGGGTCCAACTAGCCCACGGGGGAATTTCTATGGTTTTGTACGAGTGAAATGTCCAACTAACTATAACGTCCCTGAAACCTATGGTTTTTCAGTGTGTATATATATATATATATATATATATATATATATATATATATATATTTATTTATTTATCTTTTTTACATGTTTTTTTTCCAAGATAAAAAAGAAGGGTGGGCTTCATTCTTCTTTGTGGGTGAAACATGTAAAATATTGAACGTGACCGTCCATGCTTGCACGATGTACTAAATAAATTCACTTTACTGGTTAAAGAACCTACCTGTGGATCGTTCTTTCTCCGTGCTGTGGGATCCTTGCTGAGAGCAGTGTGGAGTCCGTTTTTGCACCTAGGGGGTCAGGGTGTTTCTACCCTGCCCCCTTTGTGCGCTTTGCGCACTTGTTTCTGTCCCTCGGTTCTACCGAGGGATAAAATGGCTGCCAACATTTCCTGAATCGGAATGTTGACAGCCAGCTGACAGCCAATTAACATGCAGCTCGTGATCGGGACGGTGCGCGCAGGGTGCGCTGAGGGTACGCGACCCTACTCGGCCATAGATATCACTATCTTTTTACTTTTGGTTTTCTCAGCAACTACTGAACGGATTTACACCATTTAACAAAAAGGGTTCTTTCTGAACCAAGAACTACCTCTTTGCCAAATTTGGTGTAATTCCGTTCCAGCAGTTTGGGCTGTAGCCGTGTCTAAAGTTTCCTATGGAAAATTGCATGGGGAAAACGCGTTTTGGGACCCCTTTTTCTCGGCCCCGCTTGACGAATCCCTCCGAGACTTTCAGGGTAGGAGCGGACCGGAGCGGGCCATAAAGTTTGAAAATTTTGCGAAGATACGTCAACCGGCAAGAGAGTTATTTCAAATAGAATGTCGCGGATTTCCTATGGATAATAGGTTGTAACTATAACTATCTACTGGCGACCGCCAGTAGATAATATATATATATTTATTTATCTTTTTTACATTTTTTTTTCAAGATAAAAAAGAAGGGTGGGCTTCATTCTTCTTTTGTGGGCGAAACATGTAAAATATTGAACGTGGCCTAACGGCTAGGGCGGTCGACCTCGGAGCTGGGGAACCAGATTCGAGTCTCGGCAGGGACGCTCAACATTCTGTGATTCTGAGCAAAACACTTAATCTCCCCATGCCTAACAGAATTGAATGTGTCTGTCTGTAATGTAACTAGTGCTCATGTAAAGCGCTCCGATACCTTCGGGTCGAGTTTGCGCTAAATAAAACTCTGCAAAAAAAAAATATTGAACAAGAACAGCACCCACCTGCCTGCCACTGGCACAGAGGTTGTACAACCCCTCCTCCCTGCACACGGACCCACTAATAAAGATATATATTCAAAACCAGACTTTAGCCTCTTGCTACGTGGCAAAAAATAAATTGCACAGCAGTGAAGTAATCTCCACCTCACATTCACAGAAAACCAGGACAAGAAATGGCTGACGCATTTCATCCTTTGCCTTCAATATGTATATATATTTATATATATATAAATACACATATACATATATATATACACACATACATTATCTACTGGCGGTCGCCAGTAGATAGTTATAGTTAGGACCTAGTTTCCATAGGAAAAGCGTTTTTTCTTTTCCCAATAACTTTGGTGCTGGATGACGAATCTTCGCGAAATTTTTAAAACTAGTGGGGCGCTCCGGTCAGCTCCTATCCTGAAAGTTTCGGGGTGATTCATCAAGCGGGGAGAAAAAAGGGGGGTCCCAAAACGCATTTTCCCCATGTTATTTCCCATAGGAAACTTTAGACACGGCTACAGCCCGAACTGCTGAGCGGAATTACACCAAATTTGGCAAAAAGGTAGCCCTTGGTTCAGAAAGCGCCCTTTTTTATTTTAAATGGTGTAAATCCGTTCAGTAGTTCCTGAGAAATTCAAAAAATAGAGGTCAAAAAATCAATTTCCCATAGGAAACTTTAGACACGGTTACAGCCAAAACTGCTGAACGGAATTACACCAAATTTGGCAAAAGGTAGTGCTTGGTTCAGAAAGCGCCCTTTTTTTAAATGGTGTAAATCCGTTCAGTAGTTTTTGAGATATTAAAGGAAAAAAATCTTTATATATCTGGGCGGGACCTAACTACACAAGCACGAGCTTGGCTCTAATTGGCTGCCAACACTTCAATCCAGGAAGTGTTGGCAGCCATCTTGATGCAATGCTTTTTAGGTCTCGCCTAGCGACGCAGCACATGCGCTGCTCACTACACAAAAACCACTGCACTGCCCTAAACCCTAAAACACTACCCCAGCATGCCCCCTACACTGCACGAACACCACTGCACTGCCCTAAACCCTAAAACACTACCCCAGCATGACCCCCCTACACTGCCCGAACACCACTGCACTGCCCTAAACCCTAAAACACTACCCCCAGCACGACCCCCTACACTGCCCGAACACCACTGCACTGCCCTACACCCTGAAACACCACCCCCAGCACGACCCCCTACACTGCCCGAACACCACTGCACTGCCCTAAACCCTGAAACACCACCCCCAGCACGACCCCCTAAACTGCCCGAACACCACTGCACTGCCCTAAACCCTGAAACACTACCCCCAGCACGACCCCTACACTGCCTGAACACCACTGCACTGCCCTAAACCCTGAAACACCAGCCCCAGCACGACCCCCTACACTGCCCGAACACCACTGCACTGCCCTAAACCCAGAAACACCACCCTCAGCACGACCCCCTACACTGCCCAAACACCACTGCACTGCCCTAAACCCTGGAACACCACTGCACTGCCCTAAACCCTGAAACACCAGCCCCAGCACGACCCCCTACACTGCCCGAACACCACTGCACTGCCCTAAACCGTGAAACACCACCCCCAGCACGACCCCCTACACTGCCCGAACACCACTGCACTGCCCTAAACCCTGAAACACCACCCCCATCACGACCCCCTACACTGCCCGAACACCACTGCACTGCCCTAAACCCTGAAACACCACCCCCAGCACGACCCCCTACACTGCCCGAACACCACTGCACTGCCCTAAACCCTGAAACACCACCCCCTGCACGACCCCCTACACTGGCCATTACGGGGATCAAACATTACCTCTGTGAGGATTTCAACATGGCTATAATCACACACCAGCTCCCTGGGGACCTGGGCATCAGTATAATCACACACTACCGCTGTGGGAACCTGGTCATGATTGGAAACACCCACTATCTCTGATGGGATTTCAACATGATTATCATCGCACACTATCGCTGAAGGGACTTGAACAGGACTATAATCACACACTATCTCTGTCGGGATCTGGGCATCACTATAATCACATATAATCTCTGTAGTGCCATTGCTATTACTATAATCACACACTATCTCTGTGGGGACCTGGCCAACAGTATAATCACAAACTATCTATGTGGGGACCTGGGCATCAGTATAATCACACACCATCTCTGTGGGGACCGGAGCATCAGTATAATCACACACTATCTCTGTGGGGACATGGCCATTACTGGGATCAAACATTACCTTTGTAGGGATTTCAACATGGTTATAATCGCACACTATCTCTGAGGGGACCTGGACATCAGTATAATCACACACTATCTCAATGGGGACCTGGGCATCAGTATAATCACATACTATCTCGGTGGGGACCTCAGCATGATTGAAAACATCCATTATCTCTGCTGGTATTTCAACATGATTATCATCACATGCAATCTCTGAGGGGACTTGAACACGACTATAATCACACACTATCTCTATGGTGACCTGGCCATCACTATAATCAAAAACTGTCCATATCAGTTCTTGAACATTATTATACTTACATACCATCTCTAGTCATGCAAAGATGACGTCTAGGTGGGAAGTTTACAAAAATGGATCTTGGTAATCTGACCCTGGCTATCCCACCTGACCACACTGCATGATTTGTAGCTTGCCAATTGGTTTGTCTAGGTATTATTTTCTTTTTTCATACCATTAACTCTTTGTTTCTCTGTTAAATATATGCAAGTCTAATTACGTGGAGTTGCTCTGCTACATTTTTCTAGTGACAAATTCATACTTCTTAAAAGCCACCTTAAGTGGGCCCGATGACACAAGCAGCTATTCACATATGAATAATCTATCATATAATTTCAGGCCTGTATTGAAATAAAACATTTGACCATTTGTTCATGAATGTATTCAATAACAATAGACAATTTTGGAGCAAGTCCTCACAAGGATAGTAACACGTGTTCAAGTCCCCACAATGATGGTTCTGTGCGCGTGATTAAATTAAGCTATATTTGAAGCAGGATCCTGTATAATGATTTTTTTCTTAACATTTTTCTGCAATTAGTATATCTTAAACACATTGGGAAAGGTTAGTCCCCACAAGGCAGGTATCCACACATAGTCCCCACAAGGATGGGGGGGGGGTGGGGTGGAGGAGAGAGAGAGAGAGAGAGAGAGAGAATGTGTGTGTATATATGTGTGTATATATATATATGTGTGTGTATATATATGTGTGTATATATATATGTGTGTATATATATATGTGTGTATATATATATGTGTGTATATATATGTGTATATGATCCAACAAATGCCCTGAAGCATTGAGAGGGCACACTACGGAGCTCCGACCATCCGGTCTCTATTTGCATATCAGCTCGTCTTTTGCTTCCCCACTGTTTCTCCTGCCGACGCGTTTCACGGCACTCTGCCGCTTCTTCTTGGGCTGTTGCTAATGAGGCAAGGACAGCTCACTTCCCTTAATTTATTCATTTTCTTGACCCAGGTCACCACAAGGCAAAGTCTTCAGGAACATCTGTGTCAATTTTTACAACTTTAAAAAAAACATTGGCTTGGGGGGACCTGTGTTTCGTCAAGTGTGTTTATATTTCTGCTCAGCTCTGCCCCTGTAGACAGGAGGTGGTACTGCAGTCTTAAACACACTGCATTTAAACACACGTTGCTTCTCAGAAACACACTAGTAGCTGAAAGAGCAGACTTTTCTAAGGAAAAGATGCACAATCCTGTGTTTATCCAAATATTTTTCATACAAATTAACCCTTTCTCTATTGATTAAAATAAAATGTTATTTGCATGAAGTATTAAATGTAGACTTTTGTGTCTGAATATTCTTAGCGATTTTATAAATATTGCTCAAAGCAACTTGGATCAGTTTTGAATCCCAGAATACTTTTTTATTGACGTTTGATTCTTAATTGCAATAAAAGAATGATGGTGCACTACGCTGCAATACAATATAAATTGGTTTTATAATTTTTGGCAAATAACTTAAAGGGATCAATACTTATTGTTACATTTTTAGGCTTGTGCCAGGAATTCAAAGTATCTACGTTGCTTTGCCTTTGTTTAAATATTAATATGCGTTATGGAATATGTTCTTTTAGATGATGGCTACATGGGAAACACCCTTTACAATATTGCCTTTACCATGCATGCCTTTACCATGCATGCCTTTACCAAGCAAGTATATTTTTGTGACTTTACCATGCCAGCCTTTACCAAGCATGATATATATATGTATAGAAGTAAAGGATGGGAAGGGTAATTTTAGGGTTTATGCGTAAGGATGGTAATAGTAATTTTAGGGTTATCGGGTGGGTAGTTGTAAAGGGTGGTAAGGGTAAGTGCAGTGCAGTATTTAGGGGTAGGTGTTGGTGAAGGGTGGTTAGGGTAATTTTAGGGTTTAGGGATATATATATATATATATATATATATATATATATATATATACTGGCGATCACCAGTAGGTAGTTATAGTTAGGACCTATTTTCCATAGGGACTTGCCTTTATCTTTGGCACCAGTCGACGGATCTTCACGAAGGTTTCCAAAAAAGTGTCATAGTAAAATTTGTTGTGCATGGGAAGATTCGGGGTGATCCGTTAAGCGGGGGCCAAGAAAAAGGGGGTTAAAAAAAGTGTATTTCCCCATTTTAATTCCCATAGGACATGTAGTCAAACCTACAGCCCGAACCGCTGGACAGAATTACACCAAATTTGGCAGAAAGGTAGATGTTGTGCTTTTTGTTATTCGGTGTAAATCCATTCAATCGTTTTTGGGAAATTTAAGAAGAATTTTTTTTATATATCTCTGGCCGTAGATATTTTGCGATGCTTTCGCTATCAATCGCAAATGTTCGTGCCAACAGGAATGCTGTGATTGGCTGGACACAACCTGAGCAGAAAGTTGCGGCTGCCATTTTACTGATCGGGAACGGTTCTGGGGCTGAAAATTTGTGTGAAAGCTATCATAAGGGATATGGGTGGAGGTACTCTGACCCCATGTTTGGTGTTAGTGACACAAGTTGTGTCTCCACATTTTTTTTAAATCGCATGCGATATTTGCGATGACGACCCGACCGCCAGCACGGCCCCACCCCCTGTGTACCGTCACGGGGACATCCCGGCTATCGACGTCTTCGCAAATATTAGTGAAAAAATACATATATATATTTGTACGCACTGCCGGTCACTGTCGCAGACTCATGTATGCACTCACAAACTCACTCAGACACTTATACACCCACTCAGACACTTATACATCCAGTCACATACCCACACAGATATCCATGCACTCACTCCTATGCCCCCTCAGATACTCATGCACCCCCTTACAGACTCACTCAGAGTCATGCACCCATGTACAGACCCACTCCGAAACTCACACACCCACTTACAGACCCACTTATAGACTCATGCGCCCACTCATATTCCCACTTAGAGACTCTTACACCAACTCACAGACCCAACCAGGCACTCATGCACCCACTCACTGACCCACTGAGGGACTTAAACACCTAGTGACAGACCAATTCAGAGACTAATGCACCCAGTTAAAGAGCCAGACTCATACAGCCACTCAAAGACTTACTCAGAGACTCGCGCACTCTCTGACAGACCCACTCACAGACTCATGCACCCACTCAGAGACTCATGCACCCACTCACAAATCCACTCAGAGAGTAATGCACCCACCCAGAGACTTATGCACCCCCTCAGATACTCACTCACAGACTCATGCACCCAGTCGCATTCCCACAGAGAGACTAATGCATTGTCAGAGCTGCTTTTGAGGTCTTACTACCGGAGCAGCAGCTGGATTCTGAAGCTTATTGGAATATCAGATGATAAACTAATGTTCACATGGAGCATATCCACAGAAAGGAGGCTATCCAATACATGGTACTTACATGGGAAGCTGTATTATAAAAGGAGGGAGTAGCCACAGAGGACAGAGCCATCCTTTAGATTATACTTACAGAGCACAGAGTATTGTCTTTAGTTTATTTCCAGGCAACTTGTGATTCTATAATATATAAACTGTGAACTGAGTCTCCTCTACATGTATGGGTACGTTCAGGTTATGAGTGGGTGTGCATGATGGAGCACGGTTGAGAGCTCTAGAGTTGGGGTTAAGGCAGTGAGAGCTTCTCACAGTCCCTGTTGGTACCTCATAAGTGTATTCACACCACATATGCATCTAATAATTGGCCTCTCTACTGAGTGCACAGAAGAATGATAATCTTTTCTCGCAAAGTAATCCATGTCAGTGATACAGTCCCTTTTTAAATTTTATCTTTTACTTCATTTACATTTCCTAAGATTAGATGGATTTTCCAGAGGGCATATTTCTATATTTGTTTTCATGCAACATGTGATTCTTGTATAGTGCATACTACGAACTGTCACCTCTAGGTCTCTGGGTAAATTTGAGTTATGTTATGTACATGTACTCCTAACTGTACCTAGGTGCAGCTACCACTACCTATACATTTGTACCTGTACTCTGCCCTATACTCCAGCATCCATAACCACATCAATAGCCTAGTAACCTTATCAAAGTACCTGAATCTCTTCCGACACCCTAGTAGCTCTAGCCATGTCCATGCCTCCTTGCAGTACCCCTTACTCAACTTTGATACTGCTACTCTTGCTAATAATGGGCTTCTCCTTTTCCCCCAGTATTGATACCCTTAGTTTTACCGTACGTTTTCTATCCCATTATATCCAAATATCGCAACCTTTCTCTGTAACTTAGTATGTCTACTCAAACCATAGTAGTTCTATCCCTGCCTAAACCCTACTACTTCAACTCCTGCCTTAACATCTGAATTAATTTGCCAATACCCCAGTGCCTTTAACCCTGCCACTACCCTAGCATGCCACTCCTACCTATACCCTAGTATCTCTACTCATACACCATTGTACCTCTACCCCTAACTACATCCAAGTAACTATATTCTTGCCTATGCCTCTAGGTCGGTCTTCACCTTGTAGCTCTACTGAGTTGTGCCCTTAGTATATTTCTACATCCCCTCCATTACGCCAGCTGTCTTTTCCAGTGTTTCTTTATTTGATTTTCCTAAATACTTTGAGGACTTGGGTTTCCTCATTTCATCAAAAAGGAGGTTCACTGCCCTTGAGTCATCAGGATGTGTTCTCCATTTTGTTTTTTCTCAACAACATTATTAATGTTAATTTACAGTTGATGTGGCAGGCCTCCATCGCTATCTCATCACATTGGGGAAATACCGCAGAATGTTGTGCTCAATCATTAACACAGATCATGTTCCCGTACAGCCAGGAAAAATCTTGTTGTCTTCCTGTGCCTTGCTTCTCTTTTCTGTTGAGTGGCTGCACATAGAAATAGCCAATACATCTATTTTACGTTCTATATTTCCTGTTGTGCCATATCCGCTTCTTCTGAATCCTCTCTCTCTCTCTCTCTGTGTGTTCTTCAAACATCCCTCTTTCCCAAGTGCATGTGTGGACACGCAAATAAATACTTGTCACTCTACACAAATGCCACAGATATTGGTTTTGTCAATGCTTGTTTACTTTTGGAAATGGAGAATATATAGGTCATTTTATGTTATGGGTGTGAATCGTGCTAAATGTCTACTGGGGCAAACGAGCACTGTGTTAGGTTGCTAGCTTGTTTAGCTATTCAGTGATGTGCATTAAGTTGAAAGAAATTTAGTTGCATGTATGTGAATCAATACGTGGTGAACAATATAAATGTGAGAAGGCTGCCCACTAATAGTATTAATGTTTAGCTTTATACAAAACGTAAATAGCATGAAGAATATTGTCACGGACAAAAATTATATAAGTTGCATACACGCACATGCTTTTCAAATAGGGAAAGACAGGAATTTAAACTATGCCGTGGCAAAGCAGACATATTAAATTCCGACATTGCATTTCATCCTGCAATATATTTTCTGCGTCCTATTTAAAAGCCAAAAAAGTATGTATAAATAAACCATATTGCACAAGAAGCACCAAACAATTCATTAGCGCCGTTAACAGAAAGGAAACCAAGAGCAGGGCCTCTACCTCAGCTCGTCCACTCACAGAATGTAAATGCGCGATCACGCATCAGAAAAGGTCAATCAGCATAACAAGAGACCTGTGGCTGACACACCTAAAGCGCATGAAAACTCCCAGAGTGGGGGATGGGCTGTCCTGCAAGGAATGCACCTTGAAAGGAAGCTTACAGGAAAGCAGCATTGAATGTGACAGACTTTATTCACTGACAGAAGCAAGTACAGGCCGAGGCGCACGGAAGAGAGACTCTCAGTGACCACGGCCTCGAGCTCAGAGCAATGTTAGAATCACAGACAGAACATTGAAATATAGCATTTGCAAGTGCTCTACAAAATTCCGTGTGCATAAGCACACACTTTTCCTATTAATTATTGCATTGTTAAAGCCTGTCTAGGATGCAGGTGGGATCAGAATATGCGAACTGTCTACTCTAAGGGATACTTATGAGACACTTTTACAGACTCAGCAATGGGAGGTATTTTCATTCTTTTTTCATGTTTTAAAGCGAAACGTCATTGATTGTTTCAAAATAGAGCACTGGATTAGCAACCACATTACAAAGACTTCCTTTCATTTGGGAAAACATGTTTTGTAACTAAACAAAAGTTTGGAGGGGAAAATCGGTGACATGCAAATAAATGCCAAGTAGGGAGCAGGAGACAAAACGAAAGCAACAAAAATAACTGTAAACAAAGAAATACATGGAGAGGAAGAGACAGGAGAAAGAGAGATTGGGAAGACCAACAATATTAGAGAAGTCCTAGAAATGAGGTAAACATGCACATAGTAAAAACATGATCTGCCTAGGAGAGAGTACTGTGCAAGTTGAAATCTATGGAGCACTGAAAGAAATACAGACACTGGAACTATCAAGGGAGGATGGGCAGACAGAGGATGGTGAGCAGGAATAGCTGTAAAAGAGGAACACATAAGAAAGGAAATCACGAGCTGCACGGATTGCATTGAAGTTGTTCCATGTCAAACTTGAGTGTATTTTCCAGCCCTGATGTTTTCCTTTCATTGAAACACTTGTGGTGCTGTTTTAGTAATATGCAAGACAAGAATGCAAATGTTATGATGTAAAAAATAATTTTAGGAGCAAGACATACTGGGTGCTGCTCAGCCTGAGAGCTGTAGTAACTGCAATAGAAAGCTAAGATTATAGAGGAAAGGCAGGATAAAGAACTATTGATTAACTATTTTTATTGATTTTTGAGTTGAAACATATTCTCACCTACATCCAGACTAGGCATTGAGAATTCCAGAAGTCCTCTAAGTTCATGTACATGGCAAAGCAAACCTACAAATACAATAGCCCCTTGGGAACTCCCCCTCTGCCCTGACTCCTTAATCCTTCCTCTGTTCAGGGTCAAACCAATGCTTTTGGTGACAAAAATAGTGCCAGGTGGCATGCCAATTCCACCATAAGCAATCAGTTCAGTCCTGGCATCTCTTTCTTTTTTGCCATTTGATGGCTTCGGATTTGGCCTGCTTTGTGATCATTGTGTCACATCTGAAGGTGTCGCCCGAGGACTCTCAACTAACTATGGCATGGAAGCTCTCCAAATTCTGTTTACAAACAGTACTAACAAGGTGAATAGTGCAAATAAAAGGTTTAGGTTTAGGTCTAGGTTTCATTGACAGAATGAGTTTCTTAATTCCAAGCAGGTTGCACTCTATATGTGTTTTGATTGTCACCTTTCCCGAAGTGCTGTCAAGGTTGTGAGGCTGCACTCAAAGCTGGTGCTATTTGTGCCCCCGCCTAAGGTATAAGTGCATATGGTGTCTGTGTGAGTGTAGCATAGGTTTTGTACTGGAAGGATATTCCACTACAAAATACTATGCCTAGACAAACTTTAAAACGTTCCCACTTTGGATATGTGCAGTACAGTGCAGCACATATGAAAAGTGGGAAGTCAGGAGAAATAAAATAATTTTTAACACCTGCTTCAAAATGCGCTCTTTTTTGGTTCAAAGCCCCGTCTATTATTGTTTGTAGGTAGGATTGTGCATCAAAAACTGTGGGTGGTTGCATGGAAATGCACATGCCCCTTGCACTGCTTTGTGTTATTTTGAGGCAACTTTCCAGTGCAAAACAAGTATTGTGCTGGAAAGTAAATCCTCCAAAAATCCTTTTGCGCGGATTTGTGTCACTTTTCCGATGCAAATCCAGAGCAAACTTTTATACATCTGGGCAAAATATGTGTAAACTCAGCATCTAAAGTGAAATTTTGCAGAACAATCTATGGCATTGTTTCCATCATTTTTGCCATTTAAACATACACTGATATAAATAGGATTCCACTGTGGAAAATGAAAGTAAAGTACATGTTTGGCAAATGATAATCAAAATGTTATTTACCAAGGAAATAGTATGTTTGTTGTGCATTTTAAATCTTGTCTTCAATATTGGATGTACTTGCATTCACACTATTGGGCGCTGAGAAGCATTACTTTCAATTAGGAAACAGGCCTGATAAACTTACAGTACATCATTTATTTATTAGAGTTGTGTCTCTTAAGAGAGCACGTTTGAATTGAAGACATTTAATTTTAAAAGAGAAATGTGCCATGTTCAGGAATCCTAATAAAACCTGCGAGCCCTCGTGAAAAAAAAGTCTGTATTTACAGTAGAATAGCGCTTGTAATGTAATGTAAACAGGAATTTCCCGCCATATAAAACACAACGATTTAATGACAAAGAAGAATGCGTTTTCTTCCAGACATCAGCCTTCATTGGTAATTCAAGTTTCAAGTCAGCACTTCAGCGGGACAGGCATGTGATGCAAATGCATTAGCATCGCAAGAGACTCGTGTGCTCTTAAGCCTAGCTACCACCTTCCCAGACTGGGGGATGGGGCTTGCACCTGACAACAAACCTTCCTGGGTTCCTGGGAGGCGGCATAGGATGACATTGACTTGAGACCCTGAAAGTAACAAGAATGGGCTGAGGAGCTCAAACAAAGGCTCTCCAACACAGATTCGATCCCCCAGCAATTTTATAATAGCCACAGTATTCGATTTCAGGTAATTGCTTATTTTAACATTCTCGTTCTTATATTTTTAATTACCAAACTGCAGCTTTTTCATGACTTTCGCAGGAGGAAAAGGTTCAGTGTCTCGTAGAGCCCAGCGCAAGGCAAATGCTTATAGTTACTGTATTGCGTTTTCTAAAGGCTGTGTGCAGCTTCCACAATTCGCAATAAAAATAGAGAGATTTGGGGAAGAAAAAAATGAGCGGACGAGCAACCTGAACATATAAGACAGAGACCACATAGAGACATGACAGAGGAGAACATGGGATGTTGGGGAGTGCGATATGACGAGGGTGAAGTGTATGGAACTGGATGAGAGCCCAAAGGTAATAGAAAGATTAGAGCAAGTAGGGAGAAGAAGGGTTCAAGCAGGGAGAGAATATCCAGAATGGCATGGGAAATATGTAAGGAGGTTCAAATGGGGAGATTTCGGGGTGATATTTTAAGGGGAAGAGGCCTGCCATCTAACATTTGTAAACACCCAAGAGGCAGATTAGAGTTTTAAGAATGAGATGTATTGGCTAACAGAACTGCATATTGAGCGCCTAATTATGAGTAGTATGGTCCAGGGAGTTCATAAATACTCGACCAGAACTACCATTTCTGGCTAGTTATTTCTCCACTGTACCACTCTATTCTGAGTTAAAATTTGGAATCAGACGGAGTGGTATCTCCCCAGGGATAACATTCCACTTGACTTGTAATTGACCCAATAGTGGCTGTTTAAGTGAGTGAGTGTGAGAGAAAGAGAGAGAGTGAGAGAACATCCATAAAGATATAAAATATCATCAGTTTACATATATGGAGTCGTTCTCTATGAAATGGTGAGAGCTGTGAATTAGGTAAAAAAATCTCAAGAATGTTAAAACCCGGACTGGATTTGGGAAGGGGTAGGGTGACCTAGGAAAGGGGTAAATTAGATATCATTGCCTTCCCTCTAAGATTTCCATCATAATTGTTTGTTGGCTACGTATATATTTATTTGTATGCACGTACATGATATTGTACAGGGTCGATGACAAGCATAAAACAACTCCTAGGAGAGACAGCTGGGTAGTGAACAGTTATAGCAGTGTGGTGTAGCATTTTGTAAATAAGTGAGTCTTCGACTCTTTCCTAATTTTAAGCAGCGTTGGTGCAGTTCTGATGGATATGGGTATGTTGTTCCAAATCCTGGGTGTATATATGGAAAAGGCATAATGCCTTGTTTTTTTATTCTTCCATACATTCCTTAGTCTGCAGTCTGATGGTGTCCTGGCTCTGCATTTGCTAAGAACCAACAGAGATGGGGAGCTTGTCTGCAAGATAAGTGGGGGTGCTGATCGCGATGGCTTTGTAAAACACGTCGCTGGCTTTGAAGATGGTGCGGGCCAGCAAGGGGAGCCAATGTAGTTCCATTAGGATAAAGGTGATGAGATCATATTTCATGAGGCCCAGGATGAGATGTGCTACGGTATGTAAGAGGCTCTTAAAGGGTTGTAGGAAAGTGGGTTTCTGTTGCAGTAACACCCCCCACTTTTTGCCAGATAACTGATGCACTTTGACTTGATGTGCCCTGGGTCCCTGCCAATCAGGTTCCCAGGGCCTGTGTTCTTTTCCCAAAACTAACCCAATTGGCATTTCTAGCCACAGGTCAGCCCCTGGTAAATGGTACCACAGGTACCAGGGCACTGTGACCAGGGAAGATCCCCAAGGGCTGCAGCACTTATTGTGCCAACCTTAGAGGCCCTGTACCTTTACACAAACACACACACTGCCTTTGCAGGCTGCGTGTTTTGGTGCAGAACAAAGTGAAGAGTCGATATGGCACACATCTCTGTGTGCCATGCCTACAACCCACTGCCCTCGCATAGATCAGTCATCCCTCTAGCTGCGTGCACTATACCAGTGGTGAGGGTACAGGTGCATGTACATTGTGAGTGCAGTGCTGCCATTAAGAGTATATGGTGCTGGGAGTTTGTCATTACGAACTCCACAGCACCATAATGGCTACACTGAAAACTGAGAAGTTTGTTATTAAACCCACACTGATGCCAGTGTGGGATGTAATGAAAAATGCACACAGAGGGCATCTTAAAGATGCCCCCTGGAAACTAACCTATCACTAGTGTCCAGGCTGAGTGGCTGCTTTCAGCTGCCACCACCAGACATGTTTCTGGACCCCTGGGTCGAGAGCCTGCTGCTCTCTGGGGCCTGAAACAATGCACATCCTGGGACGAGGTGCCAAACGTCCTCCCCCATTATGGGCAAGGTTCACGAAGGGGAAGCTTCAAAGGCTTGCCGCCTTCGTGAGCTTCCCCAGGCCACTTGTTGCTTTCAGCAACTGGTCCCCACTGGTTCTCACCCCCACTTTGGGCGGGAGAACCGGCGGGAAAAACAAGTGAGGAAGAGAGGTGTGCCCACCTCTGCCAACTCCACCCCTCAGGTGGGGGAGGCGAGGTGAAGCACAACTCTCAGTCCCCGCCATCTTGCAGATGGGGGGACTCAGCCAATTAGGGAAAGGCTTATGCCCCCCTCCCACTGGAGGGTGGCATAATAGGGGGTGTACCCGCCCCAGGGAAGGGACCCATTTGTCCCAACCTTTTTACCTACCTGTAACGCCCCTAAATCTAGTATTTAGGGGCATCCCTGAACCTGGCTTCCTCAGACAAGAAGAAACTACAAGAGAAGAAGAAGAAGGACCGAACAGCCGTGCAGAAGCTAAAAAGAGGAAGACGCCCACTGATATGGCCCCAGCCCTACCTGCCTGTCTTCATCCATGAACCTGCTCCTGCGAAATCCCGGTGTGTCCTGCAGCCAGCAACCTTGAAAACCCCGGAAGACCTGCCTGCCTTCAACCTCCAAGACTGTGTCTCCCGTGAACACCGGATTTGTTCATCTGCAGCCTCGGGTTCCGGCAAGACACCGCGGATCTGCACCACTCTGCACCCGCCGTCCACGGCCCGAGCTCAAGTGGGCAAACACCACGAGGAGGTCCCCCCAGCGATCCTAACCCAACCTGCCTCAAGCCTCCAGCCAATGCCTTCAGCCTAAATCCGGAAGGTCCCCCAAACCACGACCAGGAGCTGGTAAGAAGGTCCGACCCCAAAAGGCACCCCTGCACCCGACACCCCACGGCCTTGGGTGGCCAAACCGACGGTGCCTAACCGACCCCCAACTTACCTCTCGAAGGGGTGGTCGCACCCAGAAGACCTTCGTCCCCAAGCCTGCAGTGCCTTTGCAAACCGGAGGTTCCTCTTTGCAAACAACCGGGCGCCCAACATCGAAACAGCACCCTGCACCCGGCCGCCCTACCGCCGCTGAGGGTGAACCTTTGGTGCTACTTTGTTTCCCCATTTGCCCTGAGCTAAAGTCTAGGAGCTTTGCTCCCACAACCAAGTGGCCTGCTCATCAGCAGCCACCAACCGGAGGCCCCCTATCCCCCATTGGATAACATTGGGCCTCAGCACTCTGCACCCGGCCGCCCTAGTGCCGCTGAGGGTGTAACTAGAGTGCATCCTTGACCCTGGGGGACCTCTGAGTCTACCCCTAGAACCTCAACTCCCACTACCAAATACTTACCTCAAAATCGATAGCACTATTTTCCTCTATAGGATAACATTGACTGTTTTTCTTGGAAAAGTTTCTAATTGTTGAGTTTGAAAACCTAAAGAAATTCTTTAAAATTGTACTACTTAACCAAAACGATTTTACTTACCTGTTTACAGGAAATGTCCCAAAGTAGTATCCAGGTATACTACTCTGAGTAAGAAAAGTAATCTAAAAAGTAACTTACCTGGTATTTTACTGAAAAGCCCATTCAAGTCTATGTACTGTATTTACAAAGTATTGCATTTCTCTGCAACCATACTTTAAGTCAAACTAAGTGGATATACAATTACAATTCAAACTGTTTACAAACTGCATTACTACTGTAAAGTATTTATTGCTTACCTGTACCAGGCTTGCTTGGTTCTAGAAAATAAAATAACTAAAAGAATATTTTTATAACAAAAACAAATTGGTCTGAAGTTCAGTCTTTGAGTGTGTGAATTCATTTGCTGATTGAGTGTGTACAACAAATGCTTAACACTGTCCTCTGATACTGCCTTACTGCTCGACCACACTACCACAAATAGAGAGTGAGGTGATATCTAACTTTATCTCTGCCTACCTTTGGGGTTCCACTGGACTCTGTGCACACTATACCTCACTTTGGTATAGTATATACAGAGCCAGCTTCCTACATGGGTGACAGTGGGGAGTCTGGGACGCCATGGAGTAGGGTGTTATAGCCATTCATGCGTGAGTACAAAGGCTTGAACAGCAGTTTTGAAGTTGCTTTCTGGAACAAACTGTTTCACTTTCTTCAGAAGAGAGAGCTAGTACCAGGCCACTTTTTTTTGGGTAATGTGTTCCTTGAGGACGTGGTTGGTGTCCATGGTGAATCAAAGTAACTTGGCATTCCGTGAAAGGTTGAGTTTAAAGCCGTCAAGGTACAAACCATTGAGCCAAGGTTTGAATGGTATGAGGTGCGTTGCTGCATTCCTGTCTTAAGCATTAGTTCAATAAGCTAGTGCATACTGGGAGTTGCAGTGAATATACTTCAGTCCAAACATTTACACTAACGTTCTAGATTAGAGTTGTTTGTATAATGAAACATTTATTTTAACATGTTGTCCCCATAGGGGACTTAGGGCCAGATGTACGACCATTGATGTTTGCGACTCGCAAATTGCATTAAATTGTGAGTCGCAATTTGTGAGTCGCAAACCTCAATGTACAACAGTGTCAGAGACACTGTTTGCGATTCCCAATGGGGTCGCAAATTGCATGCCTCATGCATATTAATGAGGCTGTCGCAATTTGCGACCCCATTGGGTATGGCTGGCACTCCCAGGGATGGTGGCCTGCTGGGGTCAGCAGACCACCATGTCTGGGACTGCTTTGTCAATAAAGCAGTTTTTTTAAAATGCAGCCCATTTTCCTTAAAGGAAAACGGGCTGCATTTAAAAAAAAAAAAAAAGAAATTAAACATTTTTGTTTCATTTTTTAAGGGCAGGTAGTGGTCCCTGGGACCACTGCCGCTCTTTAAAAATGTTTGTGCACCCAGTCACAAAGAGGAAGGGGTCCACTGGGGACCCCTTCCCATTTGCGAATGGTTTGGCACCCTCTTGAAGAGGGTGGTAAACTGCGAGTGTTTTGCGACCACAATTTCGGTTGCAAAACATTTTTACATATGTGTTGGACTCGCTATTAGGAAGGGACGCCCTTGGAATGCCCCTTCCTAATAGCGAGTCGCTAACCCTATTTTACGAGTCGCTATTTAATTAGCGACTCGCAAAATAGGGTTAGTACGTGGGCCACAGGTTTTTTGCGTGCGCAAACGGGTCTAAAACTCATTTGCGCACGCAAATAACCGTCGTACATCTGGCCCTTAATGTTACAGTTCATTTTTTGATCCTCATTCTTATAAAAAAAGTTATTAGGACCTGTCTGCAGAACTTACTGGACACCCAGTTTACCTGGTAGTTTAGGAAGTTGCTTCTCGATGTCTGTTGCATCTATGCAGCTTCTTTGTAGAAATCATTCTCTTGGTTACCTCTAGACCATAAAGTGCCTTTGTGGACCAATAGATACTTAGGTACTCAGTGGGTTCTGGAAGCAGAATTTTTCATTTAGTTGCCACTTTACCACACCTGTACCCCATAGACTCTTACATATTTTATATTTGTTCAGAACAGCAACATGCTCTTAGCATAGGTCAGCTGGACCCAAGCACAGTGTGCTGAGGCAAAGAGGGGTGGAAAAGGCTATCTTCATCCAAATCATGCAGCAGTCTCCCTATGACCAGGCCCCAAAGAAAAGTGTATTTAAACACTTTCTGTCGGCTGCCTTCGTACAGCTCATCTCTAAGGTATGCACTAACAACTTGAGGTGTAAGGAATCTTTTTTTGTGAAAAACGGCAGAAGGTGCGCACCAAATTGGTGTTTGCTGTGGAGCTATCAGTGCAAAGGTGAGCCCTGGCCAGTCTCTATGAAGAATATCAGCTACCCCATCAAGCAGTGGCGGCACGCAGAGGTAACGCTGTGGGGCGGCAGGGCTGGGTGGGGGGGTATGTGGAGTCCGACATACGACGGCAAAGGTGAACGTAAATAAATAAATATCTGCCGTCGTATATCGGACTCCACTACCCCCCACCCAGCCCCCGCCCCATCGCCCCACAGCATTACCTCTGCTAGCCGCCACTGCCATCAAGAGGGATTCAAACAGGTGCTCAAACACAAAGATGTCGATATCCACCAATGCAGAAACTGCATCTAATCTTAATAATTCTAATCTAACCCATCCCTCCTTACCTCTCTAGCTGTTCTGCCCCTCTTCCACCTTACCTACTTAATTCTACTGTGTCTCCTTCCTCTTTGCCCTCTCTAGTGACCCCTCTCCTCTCACTAACAGATCTCTCCACTTTCTAACTTCAACTACTCATTATACCTTGCCTACGCTCTCTGCTCAGTCATACTCAATACACGCCCTCCTACATCTCCTTAGTCAAGCACAGGCTTCTCATATACATTTCTGTTCTCCTCTAAGCACTCCTGCATTAACACACTCAGGGACTTAACTATGACTATCATTTACACACTGTCTATAGGGACTTGAGCACAAGTTTAATCACACACTATCTCTGCAGGGACCTAACCTAACACACTACCTCAACAGGGATTTAAATAGGCTATCAATAACACAATATTCCTATGAGGACTTCAACACAGGTTTAAACACGCACCATCTCTGTGGTGACCTGGGCATCACTATAGTCACACTATATGGGCACCTGGGCCTCACTATAATTACTCATATCTCTGCGGGGACTCGTGTATGACTAACCCAACACGCTATCTCAACAGGAACTTAACTATGACTATCATTAAAACACTATCTCTACAGGGACTTGAGCAGAAGTTTAATCACACTCTATCTCTGTGGTGCCGACTGCATCACTACACATATACGCTAGCTCTATGGGAATCTGGGCATCGCTACAATCACACACTATCTCTGTGGGGACTTGAGAATGACTTACCTAATACAGTATCTCAAGAGGGACTTAAACATGAGTAATCTAACATAATCTAACACACTATCTCAACAGGGACTTAACCATGGCTATCAATAACACCCTATCTCTACAAGGACTCGAGCACAAGTTTAATTACACAGTATTCCTGTGTGTACTTGGGAAAGACTAACCTAACACAGTATCTCAAGAGGGACTTAAATCTAACAATCATTAACACACTAACTCTACATGGACTTGAACATACTTTTAATCACACACTATAGTAGTGGTGACCTGGGCCTCACTATGATCAAACAGTATTTCTATAGGAACCTAGGCATCATTATAATCACACACTATGTCAGTGGGGACATCAGTATGACTAACCTAAGAAAGTATCTCAACAGGGACATGAATATGACTATCATAAACACAATATCTCTAAGTTACTTCATCACATGTTTTAACACACACCATCTCTGTGATGGCATGGACATCACTATAATCACACACTATCGCTATAGGCAACTGGGCATCACTATAATCACACATAACTGTGTGGAGACACATGAATAACTAACTTAACACACTATCTCAACAGGGACTTCAATATTACTTTCATTAACACACTATCTCTAAGTGGTATTGAAACACAAGTTTAATCACACACTATCTCTGTGGTGACTTGAGCTTCCCTATAATCGCACACTATCTCTATGGGGACCTGGACATTACAATAATCGCACAGCATTACTGCTGGGACTTGAAAATGACTAACATAACAGGCTATCTAAAAAAACACTTGGCTAGGAGTATCATTAACACACTATTTCTAATGGGACCTGAGCACAAGTTTAATCACACAATGTCTCTGTGTTGACATGGGCATCACTATAATCACACACTATCTTTGTGGGCACCTGGGCAGGGGCACATTTTATGTTTTATTTCCCCACAAAAACAGCTAATTGTCTTTTTCTGTTCCTGAAAAGAGGATTCACTAACCCCTTTGAGAAATCCTAGTTGTATACCCAACATACACCGACGTACAACATTTGGGATACTCAAAAATGTTTATGTTAACATTGTGAAAGAGTCCTGTAATTAAGGGGGCTCATTTTGAAGTGTTTATTCACATGAAAAGTACAGCTGTATGTCAGCCAAAGTGAAATTATTTACTCTTACACAATGAGCATAACAGCTCAGTTTAAGAGCCTAATTTGTACAACTCATCAACGCTGTCGAAGACTCTTATACTTAACATGAGCAACTCTGGGAATGTGCTTTTTCTATGAAAAAGGCAGTGTTTAAGACCTCCTGCATTACACCCCAAACATAAAACGTGACTCCCAAATTGATTTTTCTACTTTTTTGAACTCTCCCATGTTTTTCAGGGGCACATTTTGAGAATGTTTCTTTTCCCATTTAAAGGCTGTTGTACCACACCACTGCCAATGTGTTTTTTTCCACTCTTGCACTAAATGACAACTAGCCTTACCCTCGAAACCCAGCTGTATGTTCCACTTACAGAATTTGTGCTTCCAAACACAATTTTTTTTTTTAACTTTGTTAAACAAGGTTTATGTTTAAGCATACAATAATTTATGGAGTGTGAGCTAAGGTAGCTTGAAGGAGCCCCAACCGCAGGTAGAGAAAACACTCAAGAGAAGAAAGAACTTTGGTAGGAGAGGCCCATTATATTCTTGAATTCTAGTGACAAAAATAACAAAGATGTGCCCATCCTTAAATCTATTTCTCCAATGTAATAAACCAACAGGGTCAGAAAGAATCAGTGTGGGCAGTTTGTTACAATCAGAAATACAGTTGTATCTTCTCTATGGAGAATAGTCTATTAGGTGGTGGCTAGAAAAAAGAATGCGAACTCAGATATTTAGTTTTCTAGGGAATTATGGACCTTCATTGATGAACAAATTTTAAATCAGTTATTGTTGTATTTGAAGTGGAATTATTAGATTAGTAGGATAATTCCAGTATAACTACTGGAGGTGCTTGAATACCACTATTATCAGATCACATCCCATCATCTCATTTGCATTTTTAAAGTGCACGTTCCTGCCTGTGGGATATCTTAGTGCTGAATAACAATTGTTTTTTGTTACCCAAGTCTATGGTACTCATTTTATCAACCGTGGAAAGATGAAAGTCTAAGTGGAAGCACCAGGATTCATACATTTGAGTTGGAGGCCAAACACAGATCTCTGAAGTGCAGTGGCAGCTGATAGGGGACAGTTGTGGGGGGCAGTGGAAGGGGGGGTTAGGAAATGCATAAGAAAGAAAACTTACCTGCTGGTCGCCGTCGCCAGCTGCCGCCTCTCCTCGCAGGAACAGGAAGCGTCCAGGCTTCCAGACTCCCCTGACCAATCACGACGCTGCTGATAGCAGCATTGTGATTGGTCTGAGCACCGTGGTTCGGCACTCAGAGAGAAAGGAAGCCTGGGCATGTTCTCCACCCAGGCAGTAATGCAGCCTGGATGGAGAACATTCAAAGTGCGCATGACTGTTTGGTCGGCCAGTGACGGCGGGCCAAACAGTCATGCGCACTTTTGGTGCAGCAGAAACCAATCCTCCTCCCCAACTTCAGGGGAGACCAGCCCCACCCACCTTAACCTGGCAGCAACTGTGTTGGATTTGGCCCATTTTGCAGGGTCATCCCAGAACTTTTTGCCTTCCTTCTGTATTTTTTCTGACCTGTTTTTGTTGGTTTTATGACTCTGGGCACTTTACCACTGCTGATTTGTGCTAAAGTGCATGTGCTCTCTCTTGTAAACTTGGTAAGACTGGTCTACACCTGTTTGGCATATTTATTTTACCTGGACCCAGGGCCCGTAAATTAAATGCTACTAGTGGGCTTGAAGCTCTGCTTGCGCCCCCCACTGAAGTAGCCTTTCCAACCTATCTCAGGCCTCTGCCAATGCAGGGCCTGCGTGCGCAGTTCACTGCTCCAGTAACGGGGCATGGCAAGTGGTTGCCATGTCTGAAACTCCCCTTTTACTATATATGTCACCCCTAAGGTAGGCCCTAGGTAGCCCTATGGGAAGGGTGCTGTGTAGGTAAAAGGTAGGACATGTGCCTTAACTGGGTGGTATGTCCTGGTAGTGACAAACAGCCTATTTGGTTTCTCACTGCGGTGAGGCTGCCCTCTCATAGGGTTGCATTGGGGATTCCCTGATATGTGCTTCAGTTGTAATTCCTGACATGAGAGGGGTAGCGTGACCATGTTTGGATTAGTAGTGATAAATCCTGCTTATTGGTGAAAGCAGATTTATTATTACTAGTTTAGAAATGCCACTTTTAGAAGTGGACATTTCTGTGTGCTTAGGAGTCTTTGTGCCTGCCTGATGTGTATTGACCGTCTGGTTTTGACTGACAGGCAAGAGGGGATGTGCATTCACTGAAAAACCAATCATTGTTTTTTCCTACAAAGTTAAGGACATGAATGTAGGGCCTGGTAGGTGCCCATTTCAAAGTCAATTTTTATTAATTATTTCTGGATGTGAGATTTGATAAAACCTGCCCTACTAAAAGCAATTTGCACTTTATTACCAAACCACTGGCACCCTGGTATGGTGGGGACCTCAATGACAACAATCGCTCCCTTCATCAATAAGGAATGCCATGGAAGAAAAGCAAATCCATTGATGACTTTGTACTTCTAAAATCCATGCATGCAACACATACACCACCAATGAGGTAGCCCAACAAAAGTAGAATGCTATTCAAAACAAATCAAGACCGACCAACCTCACACTCAGAATGCAAGTGCAACACCATAATCTATTCTTTACTTACACATTACAAACAATCTGACAGTACATAGACAACACTACATCTCACTACCCTGAGAAAGTCCCCTTCCCCTTTCAGAACCCAGATGTTCCCCCTATCACCTTAAGCAACGTCTGATTATATTCCTTTCGTTTGACCTTCTACTTCCTTGTGCTGCCACTGGCTAGCTATGTGCAATATAAATATACATATACAGTTAAGTAATCAAAAATTGTACCTCACCACAACTGGTTTCTTTTTGCATTCTAGTGTTTAGTCCTGTATTTGTAAAAGGAAAAGCACAACTACAGTTTGCAGAATACCAAGAATAAAACCATAATTTGACAGGCTACTGAGATGTTTGTGTACTGTTTATGCTGAATAAGCAGCTTGCTAGGACCTAATGCAGAGGTGTCAAGCCGGCAGCACTTAATGGGAAACACCAGAAATACTGTACATGTAAAATTAAAATTAAGAAGAAAAGCACAAACCCAAAAATTAGTTTACATTGTGTACATTTCAATTATACCGCCTCTTTAATGCAAATAACGTTATTTTTAAATAACTGTTTGGGGACTTGAAATTAAACATGTTTCCTTTTACTGGGGATGTACATTTTATGCAGGAATGTGAATTTAATTTTATTTCTAAAAGTGTCTTATGGGTGCAAGCCGTTTTTTTACATTTTCAAAGACCTCAATGTGTTGAAATGCTGTGTGTTTTTTACCAGCCTGAGAAGGAAAATTCCTTTTCCCCTGTCTCTGCTAACAATCGACAGGCATTGAATGCATTAAATTGTATCATACGACCGTGGATGAGAGTTTCGTCTTAACAGAACATCTTCAGTGTCCCATCCCTTGCTGCATCCCTCCCCCATACTTCTGTTGCATTCTGTTGCCTTCTGTTTACTTCAAACTCTTGCTCTGTCTTAGCAGAATCTTATACTATTCTTACGGACATTGCTTTCTTTACTCTGCACTATGATCATAAGATATACCATAAAGGGACCTGCAGAGCTGCTCAAAGCTGCTGTCTTACTGAAAGCCATAAATCCTGTGCCTATCTCTTACACCTCTTCATTCATCGCTCTGTTCCATTCCACGATAACAGCACATTGGTGGTTATCACACATAACAGGGAAACACTTCACACAAAGTATCCATATAAAGACAATACCCACCCAGCCACACATCCCACATGGTGTAGAATGCGGCCCATGTAGGTCAGCGCTTCAACGCCTGCTTAGGGCTAGTAAGTGCTATATAAATATTGCAATACAATACAATGCATTACTGTGTGAAAAGACTCATGTCCAGATTTACCAAAATTTGAAACTACTAAGATATGGCAAATTTTTTCTTTCCCCCAGAGGTGGTGGACTTTTGACTGCCATGTGTCAAATCACACAACCTTTACGCCATAGTTCAACGCTATGTGCATTCTCTAAAGCATAGGCTGTGCAATGGAAGGGAACCCGTTCAGTACATTGACTATCTTTTAAAACTATTTCCACTTTTTGTGTGTGCTATACAAAGCAGCACACATGCAAAGTGGAAAAAATAAGGTGAAATGTAAATATTTTTCCTTGTTAAGCCTGCCTCGAGGAGGCGTACGTTTGTGGGGCAAATTCCTCTCTACGAATGTTAGTAGATAGAGATTTGTGTCAAAACCCATGGTTGGTTATGCATGGGAATGCCCATGTACCACCCTTGGAACAGCCCCATGATGCAAAGTAGATCAAAGTAGCTCATAGCACAGCTTTCCGTTACATTGGGATACTTTGCAATGCAAATTCTGGTTTGCTTTGGATTGCAAATCCCACCCCAACAATTTGAGCTGGGTTTGCATCATAAAAGTGACACAAGGACTGTGCATTGTGTTAATAAATCTGGGCCTCAGAGTAATTCATTGACTTATTTAACTTACTATAAAGTTAAATGTCACTAGTGGACTGTAGCACATGTGCCATCACTAGAGTGAGAATGAGAAACATGACTAACCTGCGCATCCAGGTTACTGGTGGCAAGCGTCAAACTACAAATTGAACCTCTGTAAATAACCCCTTTTGACAGACCTAAATCCTTCTTTTAAATATTACTTAGTCACCCATAACTTAGCCTTAATGCCCAATAAGGCCTGGCACATGGTATTGAAAGGTAGGACATCTAAATGTTTAATGTAAAACAAGTCCTCACAGTGACAAGTACCCAAAAGCTAGTTTTACTGTGACAAGGTTAACTGTTCAAAGGAAAGCATTAGGAGTTTTAAAATTAAATGTTATCTCCACCTCAGGAACCAGATAAAAAGTTAATTTTTGCACTTTCTAAAATATTAATTACAAAGCCAATTCATTGGTAAAGTAAGCTTTATGCTAAATATTGTATGTTTTGTTTTTAAAGGCACCTTCTGCCTGCATAAAGCTTCTAGAAGTCCATCTTATGAGCGTCCGACTGAATAGCTCCTTAATAGGTGTGAACTTCCTCCCAGAATTGAGCTAAAGGCCTTTGGAGTGGGGAGGTGTCCTGTTCCTCTGACAGGATTACTCTCTGGGCAGTGCCCAGGTACATAGGGCCTGATGACGATGTCAGGCCGCCGGTGGCAGTCCCACTGACGGACATGCCTTCAGTCCAACCACTGTATTAGGATGCAGGCGATCGGACCACAGAGGTTGGGAGGAAGTCCGCCGCCTCCAACAGGATCATCCGATCCAGACAGGGAAGCAGTCGGAATTGTATTCCCGAATGGCAGCAACGCCGATGCAGGCTCCGCCGTCGGGATTACGATATCACTTTCCAACAGCCTTATCATGGTGGTCCGACCGCCATGAAAAGGCTGTCAGAAACAGACTCTGGATAGACCAGAGGTCTATCCAGTCTGGTTATTACATAGCCCCTAGGAACGGCGTCTACAATGTCTAGGGCGGACTGCGCATGAAGCCATGTTTCCACTAGGAAAAGGGCAGTTATCTGTTTCTCCACAATCAGGTCTGTAATTTCAAATCTGTGCTTTGGGAGGGAGCGAGAATTTAATAGGAAAAATTGGCCTTTCTTAGGGTAGTTTACCATTATCGGACGTAGCATAAAGGAGCATCTCTCGCAGCAATTTTGTCCAAGCTCCACCTGAACCGAATGCAGACAGATGGTGTTGCGCTTGTGGTTTAGAGTGTGTAGCTCATTTGCGGAATATTGCACCAGACCTGGCCTGCAATCGGCAGGGTTTCTGGCCCCTGGCACCGTCCCAGCGAGGACGGGCGCAGACGGGCTTGCCTTTGCTCTTTTTATACAAAGCGATACCAAAGGGGATGATGGACGGAGCGTTTGAGCAAATCAAACACTCACCCCAGTCAACTGATCTGGGTTTAATCCATCATCATTCTTTAGCTCACTCCACCACCCCAGTTCAGACATGGCCATATGCAAATCAGTCTGACCCTGTGCCTCATGGGAACAGTCCAGCCCGAACTGCCAAGCCATGTCTCCCCTGGACCGGAAACAAGCATCCTGGGACCGGTTTCAGGTTCATAACCCTCATCAGCCAGGCTATCTTGAATCCAGTGGCAAAGTGAGCAAGGGACCCATGTCTGGGCATACCCTGCCTGCTTAGGGCGAACAAAGCGATACCAAAGGGGATGATGGACGGAGCGTTTGAGCAAATCAAACACTGTTCGCCCTAAGTTGGCAGGGTATGCCCAGACGTGGGTCCCTTGCTCACTTTGCCACTGGATTCAAGATAGCCTGGCTGATGAGGGTTATGAACCCGAAACCGGTCCCAGGATGCTTGTTTCCGGTCCAGGGAAGACATGGCTTGGCAGTTCTGGCTGGACTGTTCCCATAAGGCACAGGGTCAGACTGATTTGCATATGGCCATGTCTGAACTGGGGTGGTGGAGTGAGCTAAAGAATGATGATGGATTAAACCCAGATCAGTTGACTGGGGGTGAGTGTTTGATTTGCTCTAACGCTCCGTCCATCATCCCCTTGGTATCGCTTTGTTCGCCCTAAGTTGGCAGGGTATGCCCAGACGTGGGACCCTTGCTCACTTTGCCACTGGATTCAAGATAGCCTGGCTGATGAGGGTTATGAACCCGAAACCGGTCCCAGGCTGCTTGTTTCCGGTCCAGGGAAGACATGGCTTGGCAGTTCGGGCTGGACTGTTCCCATGAGGCACAGGGTCAGACTGATTTGCATATGGCCATGTCTGAACTGGGGTGGTAGAGTGAGCTAAAGAATGATGATGGATTAAACCCAGATCAGTTGACTGGGGGTGAGTGTTTGATTTGCTCTAACGCTCCGTCCATCATCCCCCTTTGGTATCGCTTTGCTCTTTTTATAGCCTGCATAACTAGAGCGCTGCAGGCCAAGATGGCGTCCCCGCTCCACCCTATGGGTGCCCAGAGGACCAAACATGACAGCGTGAGTCCGGAAAGAGAGCCACAAGCCTCAATAACTGGCGATACCCACCCCCCCGCAGCCTCTCGGTAAGCAGAATGCTCTTACTTTGCACACAATGTCAAATTCAATATTAAGGAAAGCATAGGAATTGGATGGACTAGATTTACTGTTCCCACTACAATTTAAGCAACAGTAGGGAATGTGTTGGACTTCAGAAAGGTTACATATACCATTCCAATACAGACATTAAAAAAAATATTTAAATACCTAAAAACATAAAATGATTAACCATAGTTAAACTAGAAAATATATATTGTATAAATTTAAATAAAATGCACAATTTATTATAAATATACAAAATAAACGTATAATTAAATGAAATATTTAAATAAACATACGTAGAAATTCACTTCTCTCGCTACAACTGAAAACAAGCATTGGCATAGCCAATAGGTCTCGCTTTTGGGACCTTATAAGTATTTAGTTATGCAGCACAATATCCTTGGTGCAACAACATCAACCATTGCATGGCTAAACACTTATAATGTCCCAAAAGCGAGACCTATTGGCTATGCCAATGCTTGTTTTTCCTTCCTCTGCCTCCCGGCTCCCTGAGATCATGGGTAACAAGACAAAATAAATAGCAGGTATGGGGCAGCAGCTGCTACACCATTTGACGTCCATGACATGCATCAGCTTCCTGTAACAGTGAGCAATCTTACATTATGTCAGTGGCTTCGTGTTTGGCAAATAGTGTAGTCTATTGAACACATGTTCCTGCTGTACTAAAATATTAGACAACCAAAGTCAGGTGGAACTAAAACGAAAATTAAAATGAAGGCAGACTGCTAAAGTTCAAGAGTAAAAAAAAAACCCAAAAACAGCTTCACTCTTCCCACAAAGCCCAGAAGCGTGTCCTGTTTACATGGGCGCCTTGGAACAATCTGCTAGGTCACTTCTCACGCAACCAAAGCAGGCAGCTGTCTTTTTCAAGTTAGGAAAACGTTGTGTTTTACTTTTTCAAGAATGTGCAGGCCCAGTGACTGAGTAGTCACGTTAAAAGCGAACAACTCGCAACCCTCTTCCTTACTAGTTCCTAACAGGCATAGGGAAAGTACACACTTACCGCCAGGGCTTCCAGTGCACAAGAATCGGTGCACCTCTTAAATTCACCCTAGTGGTGGTTAAAATAAAAGACGAGTGCTTCCTGTCAATTATGCCTTCCAGCTTAAAAAAAAAAAAGTGAAAGCACACACCGTCAGCATATTTATACCGCGAATGTACGTGTAAATCGGCAACGTGTATCCAGCTTAAAGAGCTTACTTATCTGGCAAAGTATAGTTGCAAGATTTGAACACGGAAAAAGAATAAGGAAAAAAAGGACGAAAAGGCTGTTCTGCGTTTTTGCAACGTGTTTTTCTTGCAATGCTCGGAATATATATATAGCCCTGAGCGATAATAAAATAATTTGAAGATCTCTAAATTCCACTGCAGGTCTGTGAGCAGACTCAGTGCATTTTACACCCCAGAAACGAGTGCAACACCTCGCATGTTATATCAATCCCATGATTTAAAAAATAATCATACCACATAAACAAAAACGAATTTTGGTTACTGGAAGACTTGCCCACCACCCCTCCCTTATAAATCCCGGTCTGGTGACTTACTGGACAGCTCCACTGTAAGGGCCTGTCTTTGACCTCGTGGTCATAGATTCAAATCCCAGCGGGTCCACTCAGCCTTTCATCCTTCTGAGGTCGATAAAATTAGTACAATTGAGCTAGGTAAAAATAAACATCTGTTATTCAGTGCCAAGATGCACACAGGTGATCGTGCGCTTTACAGATACACGTGTTATGTACTCCCGTGCCTGTTTGGCACGTTTTATATTTAATTTTTCCTGTATAAGATATACCTAGTATGCGCAACTGCCTGAACAAAATCTCTTCCCATGTTAGCCCTGGAAGTCAGCTTCGACCTTGCCTGTGTGACCCCGCTCGCACAGCTCTGTACATTCCTGCCTGCTCGGGCACGTCTTAAGCAGCAACGCGACCTCTTTCTCTCTCGCTCAATCTCCCCTCGTAATGAATGCGTTCAGCAAAGAGCTGGGAAGACCGGCTGGATGTGAACCCGATTAACATTCTTCTGTTTTATCCTTCTAGTGCTTACTTATTTACGTAATGGCTTTTGGCATCAGGTTGGACACATAAGTGGCTTTATTGCTGCCAAATGCGGCTTTCAGTTTCAACCGAACATGGCACCCTTTTAAGACTCCTGCAAGGTACAGCGCATCTGGAGAGGCATGGCGGCTGCAGGGCCTCCTCCCGCCAGAGGTCAGTTTTCTTTCTCAGAGGGACGTGCTGTACCGCGATCATTAGGAACGAGTGGTGGCGCGCGCGCGCAAGCGAGCGATCTGCTTCCATTATCGCGCCCGCGTCTGGGCACGATAATTGCAAACAGATGGCACCCGTACGGGTAACCGTAGGGAAAAGACCATGACGCACGAGCGTCTGGTCAGCTTTTTGAAACACCTAACTTAAAGTCTTGCCAGAGCAGAGCTTGCGCGCTACTCGAGGCTCGACCTAAAAATTGCCTCACTGGCAAATAATGCCAGTATTTTCTACACTTATACGCTTAAGATTGTGTGCAGTTTTCACAAATCACCTCCTCCTATGTTGCTAAACCCTGCATAGAAACTTTACCTTGGTTTACAAGTATTAAATGCCCCCTCTCCTCTTCTCCTTCACCGCTATCGAACAACCCCTCTCACGACACACCTGTATACCCTATCACTATTTATTTAGAAAGTTTTATACAACGCGAGCATGACCCCTGCGGGTATCAGAGCGCTTTACAATTGTTCAGAGACAAATAACATCAATCATGTCACAGTCAAGAAAAATACAGGATAAGGCAGCACCCAGATAAGGGAGGGTACGACACAATGTCAGGACCGATACATCGAAAACAAAGACACGGCAGGAGAGCAGGATTCATGGCGTAATTGACGCGTCAGGTGCCATTCCCTTTCTGACAGGGCATGACATGCTACAAAGTGAAAGTGGGCCAACCTGAAATGATGCTTTTCTTACACTAATTTGCATGCCCCTTTGCACTTATTTCCTATTATATAGCTCTGTAAGCTGTCTACACCTCATTCCATACATAACCTCTACTTTCTTTAAACCAAATAATACATACTCTGTTGCAGCCCTCGCATCAGTCATTTGCATCACGCCAGCAAGCCTCTACTAATGATGTCACTTCACTCCTAGTAATTACATTCATCACAAAAGCAACTGAAGTAAATGCATTGAACGCTTTCCATGAAAGCACAAGACTAAACCTAGTAACCTACTAACCGCTGGATCTAACCACTAATCCTGGGTTACAGAGTAGTATGCTACTCGCCGTAAAGCACGTCAACACATCTTCAGGGGTAGAAAGCGCTATGTGAATGAAATTACGATACAACCATCCTTGAATCTTAGCAGGCCTCTCCTTCCTCGCTGCTTCTCTGCCTGGTACCACAAATATTCGGTTGCTGGACCTTAGTGGCTCTTTATAGCAATTAAACGCCAAAAGGCATCTGAGGCCCAGCCCTTTCATACCACATAGTGACTCTGAGCTTTCTGCTCAACACTGACACAAGAACCCTTTGGTTGTCCTCGTTGCCACCTCTGGCACTAGGGGCAGGTCACCAGGTGGCGCTCTGTCACCAAAGACTCAAGGGTCCAGAACATTCCTTTTACAAATGATTGTTTTCAGAAGTATTAGGTCAGTTGGAGCCCCTGAACCAGGACCACCGCTCCCAGATTGAACTGAGTTGGCAATCGAACAGGCAGTACAGGAGCACGGAATCTTGTGAGATGGAGTCACCTAATAACCTTACTCCAGGGGGTTCAGTCCCCAAGGTCCCCTCTCCCACTGCATGCTTTCCCCTCCCTCTGCATGCGCCCTTTTCCACTGCGTGCTCTCCACTTACACTGCGTGCTCTCCACTTACACTGCATGCTCTCCACTTACACTGCATGCTCTCCACTTACACTGCATGCTCTCCCCTCCCACTGCATGCACCCCTTTCCACTGCATGCTCTCCCCTCCCTCTGCATGCTCTCCCCTCCCTCTGCATGCGCTCTCCCCTCCCTCTGCATGCTCTCCTCTCCCTCTGCATGCTCTCCTCTCCCTCTGCATGCACCCCCTTCCACTGCATGCTCTCCCCTCCCTCTGCATGCACCCCCTTCCACTGCATGCTCTCCCCTTCCACTGCATGCTCTCCCCTTCCACTGCATGCTCTCCCCTTCCACTGCATGCTCTCCCCTCCCTCTGTATGCTCTCCCCTCCCTCTGTATGCTCTCCCCTCCCTCTGCATGCACCCCTTTCCACTGCATGTTCTCCCCTCCCTCTGCATGTTCTCCCCTCCCTCTGCATGTTCTCCCCTTCCTCTGCATCCCATTCCCACCGGACAGGACTTACCTGAACACAAGATCCCCAGCCACAGCCATGTTGCTAGGAGACGGGCCTCCATGGGCACGGGCCTACGGGTACCCAGTGGTGCCCAGTGGTCCCGTGTTCACTAGACCGGCCTGGAAAGGACCAGAGGTCAAGTGCTCGACAGACAGGCCCCTCGCCAAAGAACTGGCATAGCAAGGCTTGAGTGGACTTGAGGAAGCAAAGCCGGATGAGCAGCACTGGCAGTGCTTCTGGTCACTAGTTGTGTGTGCTTCCAGGCACTAGTTGTGTGTGCTTCCGTAGAGCATGGGACGCACAAGCGGTGCACGAGGAGAGAGGCGAGCAGGCATCAGAACAGGTACAGTCGGTAGCAGAAGAGCTGGGGCGTTGAGGCGGAAGTTGAGAGGAGATGAAAAGGGGTATAGTAAGCAGGCAGGAAGGAGAGAAGATAAAAAGGAAAAGAGCGTTGGGAAAGGAGGAGAAGGGAGTGGAGGAAGGAGAGGCGCTGAGATGGAAGGAGTGAGATAGGAAGGAGGTGGGATGAGAACGGAGGGTGTGTTTCAGATAAGGTGGTGGCGTGGTTAGGATGAGTTACAAGGAGGGGTGTAAGGAGGAGGAACGGGCGGAGATGCTGAAGAGAACATATGGAAATGAGCGGGAGAGGGGAGAAGGAGGGAGAGGAGGTCAGAAGACACGATGGGTTGAGAATGAAGCAAGGGCAGCGGAAAGGAGAGAGGATATGAAGTGACGAGGATGGAGAGGCGATGGCAGAGGAGAGATGAGATGGCAGGGAGGAGGGCGAGGAGGGGCAAAGAGAGAGCAGCTGAGGCGGCGAAATGGAGAAGGGGAGGAGCTAAGAAGATGACAAGGAAGGGCAGGTGACGAGAGGCAAGAAGGGACGAGGGAGGATGCTGAATGAAGGAGAGGTTGTAAGAAAGCGGGCAGAACGAAGGGAGAGGGGAGATGAGAGAGAGTATATGAGGAAAAAGGACGGATGGGAAGGCGAGGAGGAGAAAGTTTGAGGAACAAGGAAACGAGGTGAGAAAGAAGGTGGGGAAGCAGAGAAACGTGAGGAAAGAAAAGGGAGAACCGAATCTAAAAATAACTCGGAATAGAGAAATGCAAGGGGTGTTAAGAAGGGGGGTAGGAGGTGGAATAAGCGGTGACGACAGGGAAGAGCGAGGCAGGGTGTAAAAACGAGGAGATGGAAAGAAGGTTATAGAAGGGAAGGTGAAAGAAAGAGCGAGAATGAGAAACGCGAGGTGAGAGCGGAGGCGAGGAAAGAGCAGCTGCCGGCTTCGGTGTTAAAAAAACAAGAGAGGAGCGGGGCGAGCGAGCGCGGCAGCCTGGGCTTTTGAAAGCTGACCAGACGCTCGTGCGTCATGGCCTTTTCCCTGCGATTACCCGCACGGCCGGCATGTGTTTCCAATTATCGCGCCCGCGTCTGGGCACGATAATTGGAAACAGATGTCGGCCCTGCGGGTAACCGCAGGGAAAAGGCCATGACGCACGAGCGTGTGGTCAGCTTTCTGAAACCCCTAACAAAGTCTTGCCAGAGCAGCGCTTGCGCGCTACTCGAGGCTCGACCTAAAAACCACAAACACCAAAAAGATAAATTAAAAAATAAATAAAGCAATAATAAAATTAAAATAAATGAAACATAAAAATAATAGATATAATATACACTTGCTGATATATATTGCTAATTATTTCTTGCATAGTCTAAATAAAACTATTTTTTCATTTTGAATATTCAATGTAAAAATTATGATTTATGAATTAAATATTTAAATAGCAAAAAAGTAATAAAGAAAACTATTTTCATTGAAATAATTTCTCACCCTATTCCCCTACAAACTGACATGCTGCTAAATTAGCTATAACTAATTATACTATACAATATATAAATTGAAAATCTGAAATTAAACCCAGATAAATGAAAGAACAATTAAAACATTACATATGAACCATTTATATATTTATTTTACCTTACATTACTTAACATTACAAAATAATTAGTTAAAATGTAATTAACCTCCCACCATATTCCCCCAAAAACCCAGTATCCCGCTACTAAATTATAAACTACTTAACATAGGTATTTGTAGATCACACAATAACTCTTAAGCATCTTGGCACTAACAGATGTTTATTGTTACCCAACAGTACTCATTTTATCGACCTCAGATGGTTGAAAGCCTGAGTGGACCCACCAGGATTTGAACCTATGTCCATGACATTGAACACAGGGCCCTGCAGTGGACACATTAGTCCACTGAGCCACCAGACCCATCTAATTGCCTTTTAAAAATTCAATTACACATTTAAAATTGCAAACTATATTTAAAAAAGACAATTTTACTAATATTACAAGTGTGTGTGTATATATAGATATATATATATATATATATATATATAATTAAAAAAATGTTTATTACAAGTATACTAAAGTACACAATATTAATTACAACAATTGTCTTCATTGCCATATTGTATACAATAAAACCTGCATTCTTAATTTTGATATTCTGTTCCACTATATTTTTGAAGTGGTGATATTTTTGACAACATATTTATGTCACATGATATTTTGGAATCAATATTGGTTTCATTCACCATATTTAACATGTACCCATTTGGAAAATGTCCCTTTTCTCATGAAAAGTGTAGTTACAGAACTATTAGCCATTTTCTCGACTCCGGCACAAAGGGAACACAAACCTAATTGCAAAATGAGGAGCTTATTGATGAGCCCCTTGTTACACTTTGGCCCCGCCGTTGCGTCACTTTTTGTGAGGCTGCAGCAGCATAAATATTGTGCCATGTTGCACCATATATACAAAGTGATGCGTCGGGTATAATGTATGTAGGGTGGGTATTCCCCCGCAAAAAGCCTTGTAGAAGTGGCACAGTGAAATCTATCAGATTTCACGGTGCCACTTCTAGGACGCCACTGCGTCAAAACCTTACGCCTCCCTCATAGCAGGCTTAAGGGTGACGCAGTGCAATGGGAATAGGCTTCCCCCATGCATTGCTGGAGTTGCATCATGCTTAGGACACAACTCCAGTAATGCATGGGTTTCGCGCCGACAGATACGACAGGATTCCTGACGTATCTGCCATTCCTTGCGACATGGTGCTCCATACAATAAATGCGGCACATCCATCATGTTGCAAGGAGGGCGCACTGAAAAGTGTTGCATCGCTGCTTTCACGCAGCGATGCAACACTTTTCATAAATGAGGCCCTTAGTGTTTAAGACTGTATGTATAAAATGCCCACTGCCAAAAAAACGTTTTTCAACTTTGTGAAGGACTCCTATCTTTAACATGGGCACATTTTAAGGTTTCTTTTCTCACAAAAACAGCTAGTGCATGACTAGCAAATTGTCCTTCTCTATTCCTAAACAAAGGATTTACCGGCTCCTTTTAGGAAGCCTAGTTTTATACCTCACACACACCGAAGTTCAACATTTGGGCTCACTCCTCAAAAAAAAAATTGTTAACATTGTGAAAGATTCCTATAATTAAAGTAGGCACATTCTGAGGTTTTTATTCCCATGAAAAAGACAGCTGTGTGTCAGCCAAAGTGACTTTCTCTACTCTTACATTATGAGCATACCAGCTCAGTTCAGGAATACAATTTGTAAGACTCTTGTATATGATTTGCCCTTCAAATAAAGAGACCATCAACGCTGAGAAAGTCTTTTGTAGCTGACATGGGCACTTTTGAGAATGTTTAAGCCTTGTTAAGAATTTCTATTTTACACTCCAAATATAAAAGGCTGAACAAATAGATGTTTCAACTTTGTGAAAGATTCCCATGTTTCACCTGGGCACATTTTGAGAATGTGTCTTCCCATAAAAAGGCAGATGTACCACTGCCAACTTGATTTTTTTCTATTCTTGCACAAAGGACTGCTAGCTCCATTCTGGAAATCCACTTACAGAATTTGTGCTCTCAAACACAGTAAATGTTTAAAGTTTGTTAAACAAGGTTTATTGTATATATATATATATATATATATATATATATATATATATTGCAACCTGAGTTTTGTGGATTACGGAGTGCTTCCTAATCGCCAGTGGTGCTGGTTTGAGGCGATGCCACATCATGCCTCTAACAATCGAGAAATTCCACTTCTCACATGAAGGATGGACCAGCACTCAAATCTCTGGAATTATTCAATTTAATTCAAAGGCAGCATTCGTGAGGACATATATATATACAGGTATTTATAGAGTGAGCCTGGTTAGCTAGAAAGAGCCCCAAGAGCAGGTATAAGGAATATTTTGAGAGAAAGAAGAGCTTTGTGAGGAGAGGACAATTTCATTCTTGAATTATAGAGACAAAAATTATAAAGATGTGCCAGTTCTTAAATCAATTTCTCTATTGTAATAATCCTAAAGTGTCAGAACGAATCAGTATGGGGAGTTTATTGCAATCAGAAATACAGTTATATCTTCTTAATGGAGGCTAGAGTTGATAAGATGGGGGCTGGAAAAGAAAATGAGAACTCTGATACTTGGATTTGTAAGGAAGTGTAAACCTTCCTGGATGAACACAGTTTAAATCAGTTAATGCTGCATTTGAAGTGGGATTCATAGATATGGGATAATTCCAGTCTATCTCTAGTGGTGGCTTGAGTACCACTATTATCACATCATCTCATGTGCATATATAAAGTGCACATTCACACCGGAGGGTATCTTGTTGCTGAATACCATATGTTTTTTGTTATCCAAGTAAATAATACTTATTGTATAGACCTTGGAAGGAATAAAGGCTGAGTGGTAGCACCAGGATTCAAACATGTGAGAGAGTGGTCAAACACATATCCCTCAAGTGGATTAATTCATTTAATAAGCCACCAGACTAATACGATCTGTATGGGTTCTTCAAGATACCTATCATTACACACATCACTGTGGAGATTTGAATATGACTGTAATCACACATTATCACTGTGGGGACTTAAAAATCACTATAATCGCACAATATCTCTGTGAGAACTTGTACATGACTATAATCACGCACTATAACTGTGTGCTATCCCTGTGCATCCCATTAATCACACGCTATCTCTGTGGGGACCTGGGCATGTCTATAATCACACACTATCTCTGTGAGGACCTGGGCATGTCTTTAATCATACTCTATCTCTGTGGGGACCTGGGCATGTCTATAATCTCACACATGCTCTTTGGCAACCGTGGTAATACTATAGTCACACACTATCTCTGTGGGGACCTGGGCATGTCTATAATCACACACTATCTCTGTGGGGACCTCAACATCTCTATAATCACACACTATCTCTGTGGGGACCTGGGAATGTCTATAATCACACACCATCTCTGTGGGGACCTCGACATCTCTATAATCACACACTATCTCTGTGGGGACCTGGGCATGTCTTTAATCACACACATTCTCTTTGGCAACCGTGGTAATACTATAGTCACTCACCATCTCTGTGGGGACTTGAGCATTCCTGTAATTACACGCAAGCTCTGTTTTGGCTTGAGCATCATCAGCTTCGCATTCTCTGTATGGGGCTTTGTGAATACTGATAAGTAGTAAAGTTAGACTTTTGGTCTAAGTTTACATTGTTGAAACTGAAAAGTAGAAAAGTTAGATTTTTTGTCTAAGTTTACCATTGTGAATCGGGCCCTATTTTAATGAGGACTTAAACACAATCATCTTCATGCACTATATCTGTGGGGACTTAAACATCGCTATAATAACACACTATCTTTGTGGGGGCTTGAACATCACTATAAAAACATCATCTTTGTGGGGACTTGAGCATTCCTGTAATTAAACACAAGCTCTGTTTCGACTTGAAGCACCAGGGGGTGCCATGAGGCATAGGGTTAAGACTGATTTGCATATAGCTGGGTCTGAACTGGGGTGGCAAAGTGAGCTAAAGAACGATGATGGATTGAATCCAGATCTGTGACTGGGGGTGAGTGACTGAAAAGTTTCAGCACTCCGTCCATAATCTTCTTGTGTTTGCTTTGTTCGCCCTAAGTTGGCAGGGTATGCCCAGGCATGGGTCCCTTGCCCACTTTGCCACTGGATTCAAGCTAGCCTGGCTGATGAGGGGCTGTTACCCGAAATCGGTCCCAGGCTGCTTGTTTCCGGTCCAGGGAAGACCTGGCTTGGCAGTTCGGGCTGGACTGTTCACATGAGGCACAGGGTCAAGACTGATTTGCATATAGCTGGGTCTGAACTGGGGTGGCTAAGTGAGCTAAAGAACGATGATGGATTTAGCCCAGATCTGTGACTGGGGGGTGAGTGACTGAAAAATTTCAGCACTCCGTCCATCATCTCCTTGTGTTTGCTTCGACTTGAACATCATCAGCTTCACATTCTCTGTATGGGGCTTTGTGAATATTGAAAAGTAGTAAAGTTAGACTTTTGGTCTAAATTTACCTTCGTGAATACTGAAAAAAGAAGTAAAGTTAGACTTTTTGTCTAAGTTTACCTTTGTGAATCGGGCCCTATTTTAATGAGGACTTAAACACAATCACCTTCATGCACTCTCTCTGTGGGGACTTGAACATCACTATAATAACACACTATCTCTGTGGGGACTTGAGCATTCCTATAATTACACACAACCTGTGTGTGGACTTGAACATCATTAGCTTCACACTCTTTATAATGGGATTTAAGCTTTGAATGTACACACTGTTTCTATGGAGACTTAAACACAATGATCTTCACCCACTATCTCTGTGGGGACTTGAACATCTATTTTGGCAAAACTTTAAGCGGCTAATCAAGCTCTGGGTTCCACTTGACCATATTTCTTAGTTCCATATGTTAATTTCTTTATGTGTTAGTTCCCTTATCCCCTAAGATTTTAAGCACTAATAAATAGGTTAAATAAAGCTTTAAGTCTCTTTCTTTAAGCATGATATGATATTTTCTGGCACATTAACATAATCTATCTTTAATGTATACCCCTAGTATATATGCAGCAATTCATATATGAATAGATTATAATGTTGTTTGTGTATATTGTTGATAAAATAAACATTTAGCCATGTGCCTTCGACTGTATTCAATCACAAATAGTGTTACGGACTAGGTCCCCACAAGGATGGTAGCACGTGTTCAAGTCCCCACAAGGATGGTGCTGTGCGCACGATTAAATAACAATATATTTGCAAATTTGAAGCAGGATCCTGTATCATGTATTTTTTCTTAACATTTTTCTGTTATTAGTGTGTTGTAAAAACATTGGGAAAGGTTAGTCCCCACAAGGCAGGTATTCACACATAGTCCCCACAAGGATTGGGTGGGGGGGGGGAGGGGGAAGAGAGGGGGAGAGAGGGAGAGAGAGTGTGTGTTTTTTTGTTGTTTTTTTTAGGTACTAAGCCACTCTGGTCTTCCACTATTTTTGTGGGTATGCGTTGGTTTAGGTAAATCACCCTGTTGGTGTGGAGTTCACTGGGTAGGAGTCGCTCGCGTCTAACGCCTTTGTGTGGTTGGTGGTTGACTTTAGGTATCACCCACTTGTTTTGGCGTAATAGTTGAGAGCTGTTTGCGTGCTCGTTCGCGCAGTCCTTCCTCTTTTGTGTGGTTGTGGGTTGGTCTCTCACGTTCGTGTTATTGTGGAGTGATTTCTATTGCACCGTTGGTGTTTGGTTCCCTGTGTTTTCCCTTTCATGTCAGTCTGGCCAACTGGTATGTTTGTGGCATATGGGGTTTGGTTTGTTGTGCGCGGTGTAGTAGAATGCCTGTTTTGTTTGGTTTTGTGTTGAAAGGGGGAAGATGTGGGTAGGTGGAGTCTTTTTGCCTTCTTAAAGACCGTTTTTTATTTTTTCCCAGTTCGTTGTTTTTATTAATGTTGAGTACATGAGTGGGCATTGGCATTTTTCATCACTTCATATCTTATGTTGTCAATTGTTACATCCTTCTGTGCTTTCTTTGCATTTTGATGTTAACTTGTATACCCACTAGACATGTGCTTTCTTTGCTTTTAACTTGTATGCCCTTTAGTTATCTTCAGGTCTGTGCAATTGGTCCTCATGTTATTTCTATGCATGTACCTTTTTCCAATACATATTTTTCCTTGGACCATTGCATTGCCTTCTTGTTCACTGTAAAGAAGGGAGCTGTGTTATACTTGCTGCTCAGCCAGTGTGAGTGTGGTGTGGAATGTTGGTGCGTGGTGATGCTGTGGAATGTTGGATGAGTGAGGTTGGCAGTTGGTGTATGGACTCAGCAGCAGGAAAGCTGCTCCTGGTTGGTCTCTCTGTACTTTTATTCTTGATCTTACCATCTTAATAAATACTAGCTAAACTACCTTGGAGATGGATCCTCATTTCATTACAGCAAAACCCTCTGATGGCAAAGCCAATTTTATCACGACAGAAAGACTGTGGGGGCGTCCCTCCTACCTTATAACCTGTGTGTTGTTTCACCATCTTGCACCAAACGTGGCTCATTCTTCGATGTCCTACTAAACATTTTATATAACTCAAGGCAAATCGGTCAGGAGGTATTAGGGGGTACAAATATTGCATTTTGTTTGGCGAGTGCGATCAATCTTATTAACTACAGAGGCACATCTGTGCTTTTGTAATATACAGACGTTCATTTACATGTTTTGTACAGAAATGCATGGCTTCTCTCTGAAGTAAGCAGAATGCAGCCTAAGGCCCAGATGGTGCCATTTGATGCCTGAAAATAGGATCCTTGTGGAATGAGTGACCATCCAAAGTTGACAAGTTTGATTTTGAGGGCTGTAGGAGAGCCAGAAGTCAACACTGTGTTCAAGAGGCCTCAACTTCAAGGTACCGTTGACATTGAGGCACCTTCGCTGTCATCCTCAACACCTCCAACACAATGACAGTCATGATCAAGGAAATTGTGGCAAAGCTCCTGAGGGACCACAGGAGGGTGTCAAGGGGTGTTGTAGACAGAACTGAATTAGGGCTTGATCTCCCTCGTCCCTTTGCTGCACTAGCCTGGTTGTATGAGTTTACATGCCTTTACCATGCAATGAAAGTAAAGTGAAACCCCTACTTAAAATATATACCCCCCCAGTTTATTATTAAAATATTTTTTTCTTTTTTTGCTGGATCTTCCACTTTTTTTTGGTAACTTTATTACCCTATTCCCATTCTCACCGCTATACCCTAAAAATAATCAATCAGAGGTTTATAGAGCGCGGCTACTCACCCGTGAGGGTCTCAAGGTGCTGGGAGGGGAGCTGCCGATCCATCTGGGCGCTGGGGTTCAGTCGAAGAGCCAGGTCTTGAGATTCTTCCTGAATTGGGTTAGCAAAGGGGATTACCCGAGGTGGAGAGGCAGGGTGTTCCAGGTCTTGGCGACAAGGTAGGAGAAGGATCTTCCTCCGACTCTGGTCTTGTGATCCATGGGACCATAGCGTTACCAACCTATACCCTTACACACCCCTAAACCCTAAAAAACACCCATACCACCCCATACCCCTACCCAACCCTAAAAACACCCTTATCACTCGCTATACCCTTAACCACACCAAAGCCCTAAAACACCTTTACGATCCTATATCCCTACCCACCCAAAAAACATCCTTATTGCCCTATACTCTAACTCACCAACAAACCCTAAAAACACCCTTATCAGACCCACCCTATATTCTTACTCACCCCTAAACCTAAAAACACCCTTGCCACCCAATACCCTTATCCCATTGTAAAGACAGAGTAGTATAGGCTGTCTCCCCTCAGACGCCTTTCAAAATGGCAAAGTTCCACAAACAAGAGTGCAGATATAGTTTGGAAGTGTTCCTTTCAGATTTTGTCCTTCCACAGACAACACATTTAACTTCCAAGTCCACAAGAAAAACCCTCATATTGAGGAGAGTGGATCGAGTTAGGGGCATGAGGTCACAGTACCTCGTTTCTGATAGGGGCTTGAGGGCATAGTACCTCATTTTTGATAGGCTCCAACCATAAGTGGACAAGTTTGACAGAAAACAGCCTCTGAGGGACAAAACAGCAAGAGTGAAAGAAAGAAATAAACTGTGCAAAGATATGCTGTGGAATCATTTTCTTTAATCTGTTTAACAAGAGAGAACAAACATTTAGTGCAATAATGTATCTTAAAAGTACATTTTCAACTTATTCATGTACTTTCATTTTCAGAATGTTTCTTTACATTTATTTACATGAAAACATAAAATAAAAATTGCCTTTATGTAGAAGTTTATGATTGGAAACATTTTCTCTCTGTTGATGATTTGTTCCTGAATGCTGCCCATGCACAGAGATATTTAATGGGTCTGAGCGTGATGAGGGTCTCATGATGGAGAACTGCATGAGTGAAGGTGACAGTGCAGACTAGAGGGTGTGGGGAATGCATGGTGGGGTACAAGCTGTGTTTTCATTACCTGCCACAACTAACAGACAATTTGTCTTGATCTGCATTTTCCCCATGCATCACCATGATTTCCCACTTCATTGCTCCTCATATTTCCTTCACCTCGTGTCTCTATTTATTTATAGCACTGGGTCAGAAAGAAAGACTCAATCCTTGATGTCTTTAGCTTCTATGGATCTGGAGATAGTTCACAAAAGTACATTTCCAGGGCAGTCATGCTCCATGTCAATTTACGACCTCTTTTTAAATGAGCCAGTGAAACAGCTTCAAGATGTCTTGGACTAATAATCCAAAGGTTTTCAGCCTGCAGAGAAAAATAAGAGCTAGAAATGCAGAAAATGGTTGCTTGTGCGTGCCAGCAATTTCTTTAAGATATTACAGTGTTTAAGATCAGCAACACTTATTGCACATTTTCAAACCTCCAAGTTCATGGCTGCAGTTTGGGAAGTGGATAATCTCTGCCTCTTCCACTTTTTCTTTGACGATGGGTTTGCTTTTAAAAGGTTAGATTAGATTCAATGTGAACATATTTGGAGGTGCGCATGTATTATGACATCAAGTTCTGGTTAGCACCGTCCGAGTGATTTTGCACTGTTCATTTTCGAGAAGCAACACTACAAGCCTCAACAACCTTCCAACAACGTCACCATTCTACTTCAGCCTGCAAGAGGTCCGCATACTCCCTTTCTAGGCTATGCAACAGAGCTTTGAAAAGTCTGTAGAGAAGGGCTTTGGCTGAATACAATTCATCTTCATAACATTGTTATTTCAGTTGGAGTGAGAAGTTGGCCTGGTATATGCTGTCCACTAATTAAAGTGGGCACCTTGTACCAGTCCAAATGACCCTTATGATGTATGAGGTCAAAGATAACCTTTAGAAAGCTATCCTAGTGGTAGCTGTGGAGAGCAGCCTTCAGGCTTAATCTTGAAGGAATGTAAAGCAGCTTGTTTTACCAGAACATCACCTCCTGAATGACTAAATGAAAGGAGAACCACACAGTAGTTATATAAAAATATGTATTTATTAATATAACACTCTCTACTATCCTCTACACGAGGATAGAACACAAAGCACACAATACGAAATCAATAGAACAGTTGTAAGCAATGTTCCCTCTAATTTCTTTCCTCTGTGTGCGGCAGTGTAAGGTCTCTGTGCGCTGCAGCCAAGGTTATGTGCGCCAGGAACCAGACCGCGTGTGTGGGTGCAGCATCTAAAGAAAGGGCGCGGCCAACATTAAAGTGAAAGTGCCTATGGGGCGCTTTACACAAAGTGTAATAAAAATAAAGAAAGAAAGAAAAAAGCTTTTGTAGCGCGGCCGCTGAAGTGAAAGCGGTCGCGCTGTAAATTAAATAAATAAATAAGCGCAGCTGCTCAAGTGAAAGCGTACCACGCCGTAAATTAAATAAATAAGCGCGGCCACTGTAGTTAAAGCGGACTGCGCTGGAAATGAAAAAATACATGAGTAAATGACATGATATAAAAGCTGGCGGCGTGCTGCAACGTCGTGGGTGGAATAGGGAAGATCATTAAAGAAAAAAGTACTCACCCACTAGATAAAGCAGACCGTGTAACAACACAAGTAAAAAGTCCAGTCGTTATGAGAGGATACAAATGCAGACAAGGCGGTACCAAGGAGGGACTACTAAGTCTATTCACAAATGAAAAGCAACGATTTCAAAAGGACAGTAACAGGAGCCAATTAAAGAGATGGGTGGGAAATAGGCAGAGCTTCTATGCCATACCTCAATATAGCATGCCTCGCAGAGCAGCACATGCGCTGCCCAGGCTCGAACTAAAAACAAACAGGCGCTTGGCCTAAAATGATACGGCGCTGTGTGAAGAAAATGTGCAAAAGCGCCAGTTGGGCCTCCAGGGCACTGTATCTAATATGACCCCCGGGCGGTTCCTTTTATTAAAGGGCGGAGGAGCGTCGCCCCACCTACTCACATCCTACATGATTTTACACCTCTTTTGACCACTGCAGCTAAGCTGACTCAGAAGGTCTAAGCACACGATGAAGGATAAGTCTGGAGCTCAGTGGATAATCAGGCGGGCAAGCAGCTTAGTTCCTACCATCACCAGCTACCCTTGGATTGGTGGCAAGATAACACATTACTTGTGCCTAAGTTTAAATACAATTATGCCAATGTTTCTCCAACAACAAGGTGTTGTCTCTATTTGTGCCCTTGTGTTCTTTTATATGGGTTTGTGTATACATCTGACTGGGACTACAAGTGTGGCCCTGACTATGGGATAACAGCTCTATGATGGCAGAGCAGGAGTCTCCACTGGCAGATGTCTACATTTGGAGTGTCGGCATGTCAGAGGAGAGAGAATCTGTTACATTATTTACAGATTCTTGCTGTTCGCTCTTAAGTCACGTGTTAACATAATAAAATCTCAAATAACATAAGTCACTGGGACAGCTCAGCTTCTTTTACATTTGCAAAGTGAACATCCAAGCTATAGGGTTCTCTAGCACTCTGGCTCCTACCAGAGTAAACATCTATATATTATTTCCTCGCCCCTTACCTGCTCTTATATTTCATGAAACCCCGTAAAATATCTCCACATCTGGCTGTCCCCATATTTGACAGTGAAAGCCCTTCCTGAATGTCCTCTCCCCTCTGACTGCCGTTCCTGACACACAAACCAGTCTGAGCCACTGGACTCCATGTGTTTTTGACATTTTCCATCAGATGTTTGCTTAAAAGGTCATACGCCGATATCTTAAGGTTCAGTAGTTTTAAGACAAAACTTCAAATCACAGCCCTGTGCTTGCCCACTTAGATAGGAGCTGAAATTATCTCCGACCCCTTCCCAAGAGGCCACCCATGGCACGTTCTGAAATGTACCGCGAAAAAGACGTGCAGAGTAGAAGGAGGGGAACGGGACGAAACGAGAAATGGAGGGATAAAATGAACAAAAAAAAGAAGAAAAGCAGTAAAAAAAGAAAGGAAAAAAGCCAGTAAGAGCACGAAAGAGAGCAATAAAGAATGGTTGAATGAATTAAGTTCTGGCTGAGGAGCGCGAGAGTCAGAGATAAGACAGGCAGAAAGGGGAAAGCGAGGCCGAGAGAAGAAGAAGTTTGAAAAGTACAGTCAGGGAGTTGCAGTTTCGCTATTAAGGTTGCATGTGTGGGTTCAGTCAGTGGTATACGCTTTCAAAGCGCTGTTAGGTTACTTAAAAAGCCAGTACTGGCTAGGGAGTCCACATGACATGATCCCAGTCAGTAGCTGTGCTCGCTTGCTGTTGTGTGCTTCTCTGCAGCGCGAGTGCACTGCTTTACACTGTAATGTGCCAGGCAGAGGCGCAAATAGAGCCAAATTTCGAGGAGAGGGGGTTGATTAAAATTTCGGGGAGGGGGGCTAATTCTTCCAGCAATATGCTGAGTGGAGATGTAGGGGCTCTAAAAAGGGGTGAGACAAAGCCTCGTTAACAAGTGAATGGTCTTTTAAAGACCTGTGAAGTACTCGGGTGCGGCTGGCAGCTGAAAGACTGTCTGTGTGTGTGCCCGGGAAGCTGTCTCAGCCCGGGCTGACACACACGATGGGGGGGGGGGGGGGGGAGGGGGCGTAGCCCTTTGAGCCCTAAGGGCGTTGCGCGCCTGCACTGCCAGGCGACCCGGTTTCTTACGGCCTACCTGGTGCATGGGCGCACGGACATCTGTATTTGAGGGGGCACTGAAAGACTGAATGTGCGCGCGTTTGCACGCCCCATGAACAAACCTGTCTGGAGTGCCCTGGCGCCTTCTATCAAGATATCAAACGGTCATCTTCAGGTGAACACCAGATGGTCCGGATGGAGCCCTCCCACGGGTGAGTTATATTGTATGGTCAGCGCAGATTCAGACATTTCTGCAGGGGCGGCAGAGGTCGCAATGGTGGATGTGCTACGCTTAGGAGATGGACAGCTGAGTGGGTGGTCTTTGCGGGGATGACTGAGATGAACGACGTTAGGCCATCATATTAGGCAGGTTAATTGACTGTCACGTCGGTGCTAGTGAATTTGAATGTGCCACGACGGGGTGTTGCAGAGTGAATGTTACATTTGTTGACAGCCCAGATCGAGCTGAGTGAATCAGCCCCCTGCTGCAAGCTGCTCGAAGGATGGCTATGTGCGCGCTTCACATAGGACAATGCGCGCTCGGGGTGAAAGAGGTGCGCGCTCGCGCACAGGTTCGAGGGAACACTGGTTGTAAGTAGCACAATACACAGTGGGCTCCAGGGGGAGACCAAACCATATACTAAAATAGTGGTATAACAGTCACGACTGAGGTCAAGACAAGGTCTGGAGCACGTAGAATCGCTGCGACCCCAAAGAACCACCCAAAGTGAGTAGACAGGGACCCCACGGAGGCCGGGTGCAGTGTGGGAACACGACCGCGGGCTCCGTACAATTCTATGGGGAAGTCAGGGTTACACTTTTAAAGTTTAAGGACCCTTCTAGGAGGACTTCGAGCAAACCTGTTGGAACTTAAGAGTTTGAAGAGCCACCCGTGGATACCGTAGTACCCGAGTTACCTATCCCAGGGGAGCTGGGTGCATAGGTCTGAAGTGGCGTCGGAAACTGCCGTCGTTCTCAAAGGAGAGCTGCAAAGAAGTACTGCTGCCGTGAAGGTGAAATGGTTCGGTGGAATCCAAGCCTGGATTCGAGGAAGATGGAACCTGAAAGCAGAGGGGACAGGGTCTGGGTCACTTCAGAGTGACCAGGGGCTCTGTAGCCGAATGCCCACTGATGTCGGGTGCTTCAGGTGCGAAGAAGGGATGCTTGACTCTGCAGCCATGAGGACCAGGAGACGTCGAGGACGACCAGGAGCCGGAGGTGAACTGTCCCACGAAGGATGTCGAGTGCTGAGGGGTCAGTGTCCGGATGGAGCACCAACAAGCCTTGGCAAAAGCAACCCACGCAGGAAGGTCAAGCAGGTTACGGGGTGGACCAGCAAGGTCCAGGGGACTCACCAAGCAATGGGGAGTCAGAGCACATCTGGAGCAACCAGGAAAGCCCAACAGAAATCAAGATGACCCTCGGGAGGACCCACAGGCCGGATGACCAGGAGGCGCGAGGGGACCTCGAGCAAGATTGCAAAGTACCAGCCCACGGAGCACTCGGTGCGAGGAGGCCGGAGATCTTTGGTGCAAATACTGCTCAGGGTCAGGACTACACAGAGTCCAATGCACAAGCTCAGGAATCGCCAACAAGCATATTCACTTGCAAATGGACGCGTGCACAGGGGTTCGGGTCACACGGTCCCCACGAGGGATACTGGCCTCATACTCGGTGAGAGGGCAGCTCGACCTCAGGGACCTTCGGAAACCCACCTCCTGTGTTGCTGAAATCTTCAAAGTCCGCAGGAGCTCAGGAGCAGCAGCCGGTCAGTTGCGCTTAGGTGCCTGCGAAGCAGGGGAGTGACTCCTTCACTCCGAGGGAGATTCTTCAGTTGTCTTTGAGAGCACCGCAGGTCCTGCACGGAGCCTGTATGGTGCACGGGCACAGACAAAGCTTTGGACGGAGAGGGAGACGAAGTCGGGCCCAGTCGAAGTCCAGAGTGTCCAGACTGTCGAAGATCAGTGGTTTCTTCTTGCAGAATCTTGTCCCCGTAAAATCTAAAGTCTTACAGCCAGGTAAGCCCTTTTGTACCCACGGGAGAGGGTTGGACAGATTCAGGGGACCCTCCTAGGGTAGGGTCAGGACAGAGGGGTGGTTACACCCATGTCCTTTGTCTAGTTTCGCGCCAGAGCAGGAGTCACTGGCTCCCAGAACTGGACTATGCACAGGGACACCAAATGTGCCCCAGATGCAGACTTTCAGGCAATATCAAGAGTGCACCCACCCAGCCCAAATACAAAAAACCCTGTCTGGGAGGAGGTCACATCTCCCTGTGACAGGATGCCTATGGTGCTGCCTTCCTCTGCTCGAGCTTGGCTCAGCAGCAGGTGGGCAGAAATAAGTCTCTGGTCGGCAGCATCCATTTTGTGCTTTCCGGGTCGAGAAGGCTGGCACCGGTTAGACCAGTGACCCCACGAAGCTCGCTTCTGAAGGGTGGAATCATATCTCCCACACCAGTTACTGGTGTGGAGGTATGATTCCAAGGTGTGTGATACCAAACACAACATGTTTCTATGCAGCCGTTTGAGATAGCATTTACCGCGAGGTTATAATGCACCTCTACCTATATGTCTGGCTGAGTCACAGACAACCCGGGCGAATGGTCTCCGAAGGCTGCAAAGGGGCTCTGCTCATGCAGGGGCACCATCTCACTAAAAACCCAGCACCCTGCCTTCAGGATTGATAAGGCCTGCTATAGGGGTGACTTACAAGGTTTTACATGTAGTGACCTATAGATATAGGGAACCTATATCTGAAGTAAGTGGTGCAAGCACCATCTTACACAGGCTGCTGTAGCAGACCTGGAGTTCCATTTTGCATGGCCTCTCATGGGTGGCATAATACATGCTTCAGCCCATGGGAGGCCTCTGGGGTACCTATGCCCTGGGTACATGGGTACCATATACTAGGGACTTATAAGGGTCTTCCAGTATCCAATCTGGAGTGTACCAAAGTACCTGTATGTCAATTTAAGGGAGAAAGCAGATAGACTGGGGTCCTGATTAGCAGGATCCCAGTCAGACTAGTCAAAAACAGTGAGACATCAAGCAAAAAGTGGGGGTAACAATAAGAAGCAGATCCTACTTTCCTACAGTTGGTTCCTTTTTTTATTTTTTATTTATTTGAAAAGTTTTATATAGCGCTGGCTAGACCCTGAGGTATCAGAGCGCTTTACATGAGGAAGAACATTGTTTCAGAACGCATTTACAAAGTTACATCAGTTGCTAGAGCGTAGTTACAAGAGTTACATGAGTTACAAAAGCATAGCATAGATATAAGGGAAAAACAGGCAAGGGGAGAGAAATTCGAGGGAGAGAGGGAAGGAAACAAGGGAGGTAGACAAAGAGTAATGGAGGGAAGAGGTGGGGGAGGGGGTAGGAAACAACGGGGAGACGAGGAAAAACAGTGTCCGACGTCCGGCTGGGTAGGTGACGGCCGAGGGTGAACCAGAGCCTGACTCCTCTATAGCTGCATAGGACAGCTCCACCGGTCATCGGCCAAAGGTTGCTCGGGCTCCGCAGTACATATAGAAGGTTCTAGTTTCCGCCAGGGGGGGCATCATCAAAAAGTTCCATCGAGAGCGTCGGTCACGGTGTACGGCGCTGTGCTCCCAGCGGTAATGGGATCATTCCCAATCCTCCACTATGTGCGACTCCCTTGTCGCTGTGGTCACTCTGAGGGGTCTCAAACTCCAGGGCATAAATGCAGGATCTCTCCCCAACAAGGGAAGAAGGAGTGCTTTGGCGAGGGGTCCACTCATGGCGGCCATTTTAGGGACGGTCGGGCTGGTAGAGAAACAGTAATTAGAGATATTAACGTATAAGCTAGGAAGGGGAGGTAGCCACAGCATCACGGAGGGAGGAGGCGGTGGAGGGAAAGAAACACAACGGGGAGACAAAGAAAAACTATGTCCAATGTCCGGCTGGGTAGGTGACGGCTGAGGGGATGAACCAGCGCCAAACTCCTCTATAGCTGCCTAAACAGCTCCACCGGGCATCTGCCATGTTGCTCAGTCTCCACGGTAAGTACAATATTCATGGTATCCGCCCAGGGCGGCCTCGTCATAGCTCCAACTGCCGCACCAGTCCCGGTGTTACTGGGAAACCCTGAGCGTAATTCAAACATCAAGCGGTGCTTGCTCCGTGGCGCTTGTCCAGCTGGTTCTTCAGACCGTGCTGCAGCGCGTTCCATGCCTCCCTCAATAGTTCCTGTATTCCAGTGTGATCAAACAGTGAGGTGGGGAGATCTTTGGCAGGCTGACTCTCTTTCAAAGCAGGCTGCTTCTGGCAGAATATGGTAGGATCTGAGTCTCAATGACCTGAGCCTCTCCAATCCATCAAAGCTGTGCACTCTTCATTAAGGCTAGGCATGCAGCAACATCAGGAAATGCGGGGGCCCGGGCCTTTCATCAGCAGGTAGTAGCAATAGTAGATCACCGTTCTAGGGGCAATGTCCCAGGAAGCCGCCATCTTAGAATCAGGCAGTCCTGATCTCCGGTGTTCACGGCTCACCCGCTCTTTAGACCATCAGTTAAATCACCCAGTGAGTTTCTCCTGCCCTTCCCCTTTTACATAGGCTCAACGGTATGGCAGCTAGTCACAAAACTTGGTGCCAACCAAGGTCGCTGGTGCTTGGAGAAGCCTGATGGGCGCCATCTTAAGGACAGGCAATTCTCACACCGGCCAAGGAGGGGGCCCCGCTTAGCATAAGTCGTGCTGCATGCATTTTGGGGGAGACACAGATGGACAAATGCTCTACCCTGGACTAAAAACGGGCCCCCACCTTGATTCACAGCGAGCTTCGGCGTGCTCCTCTATCATCCACGCCAGGGCCGCTTCTCCTCACGTCGCCGCTGCCGTACCTCCTGTGCTCATTGCACTGGACGCCCTCAGGTCCCGGGCAGCGGAAGGCTGAACTATCGTCTGGGTAGCGCACTCCCGGTGAGTTTAGCTGCCAAAGGAGAGCCACCTCCAGCCGTCTGCAGTCACCAGGCAGGGGCCGCCGCTGCCATCTTGATAGCCGCTCCTCGTCTCACGGCCAAGTTGTCATTCCGGCGGTGAAACCAGCATGTGAGGGGTGCTCGGTGCAGTCAGAGTATCCGTTCGGTGCCCTTGCTTTACTTCTTCCGAAACTGCAGACCGGGCCGCATTCTGCGCAGGGCATCCTCTATATCCCCGGGGCTTGGAGCCGAGCGAAACTACGTCCGCCCGGCCATGATGGCTCCTCCTCCAACTTCCTGGAGAGGGTTCATGGTTCAAGAGATCAGAGGAGGCCTTTGTAGAGAACTGTGCTTTTGTTGCAGTTACACCCCCCCCCCCCTCACTTGGAGGCTTCAAGACATGGTGCAAATCATGAGTGAAAACATGACATAACACTCCTATCTGTCATGCCAAAGTCACTGCATCTGATATATTTAAGTCACCCCTACAGCAGGCCTTTGAGCCCTAAGTCAGAGTGATTTATATTTTATGTGAGGACATATCTGAATGAGCAGATATGCCCCTGTGTTGTCTAGTTCTATTACGAGATATAGTAAGTGGGCAGGGAAGAAGTCTTAAGGTATGTACTGAGCACTGGTCAGAACGAGTTCCCCACCTTCACGGAAACATATGGTGTTTGGTATCAAACACCTTGTATTAATAAGCCCACACCGATGCCAGTGTCGGATTTAGCAATACATGCACACAGAGGGCACCATAGAGGTGCCCCCTGAAAACCAACTACCAGTGTGCTGACGTACTGGTCTTAGCCGGCCTGCCGCCACAGATGAGTTTCTGACCACAGGGGTGAGGGCCTTTGCTCTCAGGAGTCCAGAGACAAAGCGTCCTCGGGCAGAGGGTGGTTACACCCCCTCCCAAACGATGACCTGCAAATTAGCATTCCAAGGCAGGGGACTTCAAATAGCCCACCATTTTTGGGATGCAAATCTGGCTTCCCTCACAGAAGACGATGCAGACCCCCACCTTGACCAGGGCTTATTTGGCGCCTTGACAAGGCGGGGAAAATTAGCTATGCAGGAGGCGTGTGGCACCCAGGCTGGACACACCTCTAGGGTGACCTGCTGGAAGTGAATACGACTGTAGAAATTCCACCATCTTGTGTGTGGTGGAATTAGGAATTCTGCGACAGGGTGATGCCCACTACCAAAACTAAGTGGTCATCCAGGGGGTGTAGTGACCCCCAGGGGTAATTAGCCCATTGGCTACTACCCCTCATTCTGCTTACTGCCCTTGATTGAGTATTTAGGGGACTCCCTGATACCAGTACTTAGGATTTTGACGAATCAAGAGAAGGAGTGGACGAAGAAGAGTCCTGCCAAGAGAACAGAAGAGCAACAACTGACTTGGCGACAACTCTGCCAGGCTGACTGCGGCCCCCAACAATCGTAGAAGAAGCAGACTTGTCCTGCCACTGTGCAGTCTCCAAGAAACCCGGAGGGCTGCCAGTGCTTCGCCAATTGCCTGAAGAAACTCAGCTGAAGTAGAGGAGCTACTCCCCTGGAGCTGCAGGCACCAAAGAATCAAGGTAAGTTCCACTGAGCTTTTGCTCCACAGCCAGCCCAACGCAGCAGCTCCCCAGGAAGAGGGCCACGTGCTCCTGATGGTCAGATCTGTCCTCCCACCGAGTGAGATTAACCAGGACCAACTGGAGCCGCACAGGACTAATACCTGGGGTTTTGGACCCCTTGCAGCAGCCGAGGGTAGTAGTGCCCAGACCGAACACCAACATCAAGGAAGACCGACCTACACATCGAGGGACGTCGGGGACAGTGAGACCCATTTCATGAGTGGCTCAGCTGTCCTGTTTGCCCCCCTTCTGCAAAACAAAGATCAAAGCGTGAGTCTGTGACTCCTTCCACCGAAGCCTCAAAGCACCTGTGCACCCGCGCCACAAGAGCCAGAGGAGGTGACAGTGCCAACGGGGTCCCCAGACCCACAACCCCATATCTGATCCTTGGGTTTGCCCAGACTGGACTTCCAGTCGCCCCCTGCAGCCTCTTTCTGCAGGTCCCCTCTAACCAAGAGAGACTCCAGCACCGGATCCGACGGCAAAAGACACCACTGCACTTGAGCCCCACAGCCCATGGAGAAGTGGACCAAGGGTGTCCCTGTGTGCTTAAGGGTTGAGCCCCCCCTGTGGTTTCCCCCAGACTGGTCCCCTAGTTCCAGCTTGCAGCCTCTTTGTTACCAGACTGTTCTACATTAAAAATGAATGGGACACCAAAAGCCATGACACCTCTGCACCAGGACGCCCCAGAGCTTCCCAATGTGATCTGTTGGTGTGGCCTTGGCGCTTGCCCCATACTCACCTTAAGTCCTGAAGAGCAGTCCTGTAAGTTTGTCAAGTGCCAAAATGCAATACATGTTTTTCCTCCATAGGATAACATTGCTGATCCAGAAGATGCACTGTCTCCATTTCTGAAAATTCATAACTCTAAAGAATTTACCCGATTCCGATGATCTTGGTATCTAAATTTATATAAAAGTACATTACTTTCATAAATTGGTGTCGGATTTGTTTATTGAGTGTGGTCTCACTTACTGCCTTTGTGTGTGTAATAAATGCTTAGAACTACCCTCTGATATGCCTAACTGCTCACCCACACTACCACAAAAGAAAGTATTTGGGATGTCATTTGTGCCTCTGTATTTCCTTTAGGGTTTGCCTAAACTCTTTACATAGTGCACCTCTTTTTGGTCCACTATATAAAAAAGTCAACTTCTTATAGTCACCACCACCTACTTCTGTCCGTCTGCATCGTCGCCAGCCGCTAAGCAGATGTATGCACTTGGAATAAACCATGTGGTTATCTTTGTCTCTGTAACTTAAGTACTCACCACTCTAAACTCTGCTGAAATACCATTACACTGTACTGATAGGAGTGGTTACCTACTTGTTAATGATATTTTACTTTACCAATATAAATACAGAAAATAACGTTTCCAAAAAAAAAAAAAAACCAGTGGCAAAGGCAATAGGTCTCCCAATGTGTTTTAGCCAGTGTGGATGCTGTTAAGCATGGCTTAAAGTTAGTGGCATGGGGTGGGGCAGATTAGAATAGAGTTGAGTAGATTGGAGTAGAGAGGAATGGGGTAGAATGGGATAGATTGTAGTGGGGTAGACTGGGGTAAAGTGAGGTAGACTAATGTGGAGTAGATTGTAGTGGAGTTGACTGGGGTATTTTTTTTATTTTTATTTTACCGAGATTTGTATAGCGCGAACTTGACCCGAATCGGGTATCAGAGCACTTTACATAGCACCAGTTGCGTTACATGAGGACACATTCATTTTTGTTAGGCACGGGGAGATTAAGTGATTGCCCAGAATCACAGGATGTTCGGCGTCATTGCCGAGACTCGAACCCAGTTCCCCGGATTCGAGGTCGACCACTCTAGCCGTTAGGCCAACTCCTCACCCCTGGGGTAGATTAGATTCGGGTAGAATAATGTGGCAGACTGGGTAGACTGCAGTGGGGTAGAGTGGAGTGTGGTAGATTTGAGTGGGGTGTGGTAATTGAGTGGGGTAGACTGGAGATGAGTGGGGTAGATTGGATTGGAGAGTGGTAGACTGTGGTGGATTGGAGAGTTGCAGACTGTGGTGGATTGGAGTGGGGGTAGATTGTGGTAGGCTTATGGGGAGAGATTAGTAACGATGGACACACAGGTGACCAGAGGATTCCACATTACATCTATTGGAATGTAGGGAGGAGCAGTTGCTGGGAGGAGAGAAGGATAACTGCTGGCTATGATGGAGATGTCATCTGAATAAAGAGCTAATTAGAAGTCCTAGAGCTGGGTCTTTTTACATGGCGACAAGGATGAGATCCTGTGCAGGGGACAGATATGACAGCTCCACCCCTAGAAAAGTCCGGTAATAGGCGTTAAGCCTCGAAGGGAGCACTGAAAAGCAGGAGTTATGGTGCTTGTGCCTATCTGGTGCCTATTGCCTGGTGGGACTACGAAAACTGGATGCTGGTGAGGAGTTTAAATGTTGTCAGACTGGGAAGGGAACCACGTGTAAATGGAAGTTGGGGAAACTAAGGGAGAGCAAGAAGTGTGTTTGACTTTGAGGTGATTACAAGCTACCTCTAATTGCTGCCAGGCATCGCAGTCACCAAGGCTTATGCGTGTAATGAACATCAGGGCAGTAACAGTGAAATTACTGGAGTTGTTTTGAATTATGCTGCATGAACCCCATGGATCTTAGAAAGTGGCAAGTTTGTTTACTGCCAGGCACCGCGGGCTTGTGCGCGTAATGGACATCAGGGCAGTAACAGTGTTGTGATGCGCATGGGCCTGTGGATTGCAAGTGCCATGTGCCAAGTTTGAAAAGCATTTGATAAGCGCATTTAGCACAACTCGCGGCACAGAACCCTAGCGTGTCATGGCAAGTAATACAGAAATTCATCGCGGGATCAAGGCGCGTGGAGGTTGCTGCATGCGCATATAAAGCTGCATGAGCTCCCCGTGGAGCGCACGTGGGAGCTGTGACTCTCTGTATGATAGGCTGCTAATAAGGCTTATCGCGCACCGATAAGATGGTGTGTGAGTATATTTGAACAGAGTGAGCAGTTGCAATTTAACAGTGATTTTGATATCATCATGGTGACGAGTATTCCATGATGAAGCTGTCGGGAAACGGAGAGGAGGAAAAAGAAAAAGTAAAAATGAGGACAAACTTTAAAGCCAAGGAGGAGCATTAGAGGAAAGTTGTTAAGCGTTGACATTCACATAAGGAAAAGGAGGAGAGATAAAAAACAGAGGAAGGACCACAGAGCAGGGAAACAGAATTACAGGAAACAGAAGAAGGAGCAACAGTGATATTGCTATTAGATTATTTTTTCCTTATTTTTACAGTTTTACAGCGCGACTAGACCCAAAGGCATCAGAGTGCTTTACAAGGATTACATATTCATCGTTTACAGGAGGTATAACAGAGATGGATAGGAAAAATTCATACAATATAAAGGCAGGAGGTGGGTAGACAGGGGTCATTTATAGGACATTCAATTACAGGAGATAGATACAAGTGGGACATATATATTAATACAGAATATGGCATGTCAAACAAAATAGTTCAGGTGAATGAGTTTAGGATGTTAGATTGTTATTTTAAATTGTTATGGTAATTCATTGTGTTAGATATTTATTTACATTTTTTATTTTGAGTTTTTGTTTTGTATTATTTTTCAGGTACCATGGCAGATCAAAGTATGGCATCTTCTTCGCCATTTTTAATGTCTCCTGGTGAGCCGATAATACACTGTAAGCAGTGGAAAAAATAATTTTTAGCATATGTACTAGAGATTGGAGGGGATAAATACTGTACGGTACGAAAACAAGCCATCTTACTTCATCACTTTGGGGTGGAAGAAAGAAGAGTGTATGAGGATTTACCTGAGAAATCGTTAGGTATGGGGGATGGCCAACCTGACATTGTGTATGAAGTGACTATTCAAATGTTAGATTAGCATTTTACACCCAAAACAATGTAGCGCTGGAGCAGCACAAGTTTTTTTTCAAGAGTACAAAAAATGTATGAAGATATTGCATCTTATGTAGCACCGTTGAGGAGCCTAGTTTTATCCTGGCGATGTCAGCAATTAACTTGTTAAGGGATCAAATAGTGCAGTGTACCAATAAAAAGAGGATAAAAGAAAAACTTTTAATGAAAAATCCTACCCTAGAGGAGGCTATTCAAATAGCAAAGGAGATAGAACACAGCCATGTGACTGAAGGAGATCGACAGTACACCAAGTAGTAAGAAAGAAACGGTGGAAGTTGTGGAAGATTAAAGAAATAAAAAGAAAGATGTAAAAACGACACCGGAATTCTCAAAGGGGAAGAGTGAGAGGAAAAACCTTTCTTCTTGAGAGATAAAGTGTTTTGGTGTGGAAAACCAGGAAACATTGCTTCAAGCTCAAATTGTGCTGCTAGAAACGTCATATGCAGAAACTGCAGAAGGAGGGGACCTTTAGCAAAAAAGTTTGCAGAACAAGAGTATCAAAGAAAAAGAAAACCCAGGAAGTGGATGATATGCGAGATTGTGCAAAACAATTGTACTGACAATTGATGGGGTGGTAGATGCAGATACAAAAGAAGAAGTTGCAATAATTGCTTCTCATGCGAAAATGGAAAGTGTGGCTAAGTTGGACAAACCCCATTGTGATACATCTTTTGATGACAAGCTTGTTACAATGCAGGCAGATTCGGGGAGTCTGTATACTCTCAATTCTAATAAAGCAAATGAAGGGAAGTGGTCCGTTGGTAATAGTCCACCGCTAAGTGAACTGGACATCAAAGGGGTAAGATATGCAGGGAAACTGATAGAGGTACTGGATATGCCTTGGATGACAAAGTTCAAAATTGAAAAGAAGAGTATATATTACTAATTAGGGATTCAATTTATTGGGGTGGCATCACCAAAGAGATTTGAGCATCATTATAAATCCGAATGCTAAAGAACCGGTAATGATAACTAAAAGAACAGATATTGGAGATGTTAATGAGAGAAATGAGGATGTGGAGAGAAGGTATTCAAAAGGGTTTAGAGGGGAAATGGGCTTGTTGAAAAGATTTTAACAAAAGATCGTCTTGAAGAAGCAAGCTAACCCAGTAGTCCATTAGCTAAGGAATATCCCAAACATAATGAGAGAACCATTGCGCCAAGAACTGAAAAATTTACTGAATCAAGGAATCATTGAGCATATTGAGGCATCAGAGTGGTTGGCGCCAGCGGTAATAGCGCCAAAGGAGGGAGGAAACATTTGCTTAGGTATAGATTTGCATGATTTTCATAAGGACATTTGGGTAGACCGGCAACCCTTTCCCAATATATCCGAGATGCTAGCGACTATGGGGAGGGGGCGCATCTTTAGTGTGTTGGATAGGTCTGCCACCAACCATCAGGTTAACTTGCATGAAGATTCGAGGCAATGGAGAACTTACAGTGGCTAGAGACCGGGGAAGGGTATGGCCGTAAAATCGCCTCGATATTCCGTGGGGAACATGTATGATATGGGGAATTGTGATGATAAAGACGTAAGCACATGTGTAATCACCTGACTATGCCACTCAAAACAAGATGTGAAGCCTACTTTTTGTTTAATAAAAAGAATTTTTTTTTTTTTTTTTAAAGAAAGTTTCGAGGCATTTAACCTCATTCGTGACACCATTGAGAGCTTTCCGATATCAAAGACTGCCGTTTGGATTAGCTTTGGCTTTTGCGTTACTCCAAAGAGTGCTTCCAAGATGATATCCTGATTGTAGGGAAGGATGGGTGTGAGCATGACAGAGTATTTCAGGAGGTGATGCATTTGGAGAAGCACGACTTAACAATTAAAAAGGAAAAGTGCCAATTAAGAAAAGAGAAAGTAAATTAATTTGGTCATAAAATAACACCGGACGGTATAAGGCTGAAGAAAAGCATAGTTATGGCTGTGAGAATGGCGCCTGAACCAACCAATAAGCATGAGCTAAGATCTTTTCTTGGATTGGCAGAATATTGTGCAAAATATGGGAGGAACCTTTCTGAGATAGTGCAAACATTGAGAAGAATAATGAAGAAGGCAATACTTGTATGGGATGATGAATGTGAGAAGGCTTTCAGAATGATCAAGGAAAGTAGAAGTCACGCACCCACACTAGGGCGTTTGAAGGGTCTGGTAAAACATGTTTTACTACTGATGCTAGTGGAGTAGGACTTGGCACAGTAATGATGCAGGTAGTGGAAGGGTAAGAGCGAATCACTGGGCTTGCGTTTAGGAGGTTGCAAGGAGCAGAATGTACCTATTCTGTCATTGAAAGGCAGGCTTTGGCTTGCTGTTGGGGGATAAATCACTTCAGGTTTCATGTGTGGAGCACACCTTTTAAAGTACGAACAGACCACAAACCTCTAACATATGTGTTCAAGAGAGGACAAGGATTGGAGGGTGGCATAACCCCACAAATTTCTAGATGCATGTTATCAGTGATGGAGTACATTTTTGTGGTGGAATACGTGAAAGGAAGCAAAAACATAATTGCAGATTACCTGTCAAGGATACCTGTAGTTGAAGGCACTGAAGAGATATGCCATGATATTGTGAATGGGGGAGAAGGTAAAATGGCCTTGAGCAAGGAGGAGTAGAATCTTGCAAAGGAAAATGATTCAGTGTTGAGAATGGTGGAGGAGAAAATTGTACAAGGATGGAGTCATGGGGATAGTGTGAATAAAGAAATAAACGAGTTTTTAAGGTGAAGGATGAATTAAGTTTAAGTGAGGGAACAGTAAAGAAGTTAAGACAGATTGTACCTCCTTGCGGTACTCGTAAACAAATTACGGCTATTGCATATGAAGGGCATCCGGAGCAAAGTATGACCAAAAGAAGAGTGAAACAGTCATTTTGGTGGCCTGGCATGGATAGTGATCGAGGATATAGTAAAGACCTGCCATGTGTGTGCTAACAGGGACAAGTTCAAGCTGGGGCCGTATTATGCATTTTGATTGGTTGCGCCAGGCGCACCTATTAAAAGGTGCGCCCAGTGCAAATGAAAGTGCTCCCTATTACGGTGAATGCGCTGCCCCTAGGGTAGCGTGAACTCGCGCTGCCCAAGGCAGCGCATTCATGTGAAAACAGAGTTATTTTCTCAGTGCAAGCGGCACCTGCCTGCACTTTTACAAGGGATTAGAGATCAGCCCTTGTAGGCGGGTGCAGTTAGTGAGTGCACCCGCCTGCAAGGGGATGTCTGGGGGGGGTCCATGGGACCCCCATCCACCCCGCCAGATGGCTGCCATCAAGGGGCGCACTGACAGCTCCTTTGCCTCTGCGTCGGTAATACGGTGTGGGCGCAGATGCAAAGGAATTCCCTCATTTGCATGATAGCGCTGGCGCTTTATGTGCCCCAGCACTGTCAGTATTACTGAAGGGGACACACAAGCGTCTGCGCCACCTTCTGTAATACCAAAGTGCCCCAGGGGCACGCAAAGCGGGTGCAAATGCCCGTTGTGCCCCCTGGACACCTACTATAATATGGACCCTGGTGAGGTAACCTCCACTAGTGTGTACCAAATTTCCTGAAAGGCCATGGGAAAGAGTTGCTATTGATTTTGCTGGGCCTGTGCAGAGATTGAGTTCTAGAGAGAAGTACATTCTTATACTTGTAGATTATCACCCCAAATGGTCTGTGGTGGAAACAATGGGAGAGATAAATACTGCCAATGTAATTCGGTTTTTGAAGAAAGTTTTCCATGACGATGGAATTCCTAAGACTATAGTGTCTGACAACGGGGTGCAATTTGTATCCAAAGTTATCATACAAGGATGGGAATCACACATGAAAGGGTGGCTCTCTTCAGACCTCAGGCAAACTGATTGGTTGAGAGGGTGAATCGCCTTGTCATTGAAAATGTTCAGTTGTCCCTTGCCAATGGGTTGTCATGGTGAATGGCACTGTGGAAAATGATATGGCCACACAGGATAACTCCTCATTCTGCAACAGGAGTGTCACCATTTGTGTCTTTAAAGGGAAGAGAACCAGGCAGGAACGAATGTCCTGTGTGGTTGAGTGAGAAAGATATGGTGTTGGCTGACTGGGAGTAAGTGAAAAGAAAAGTGAGTGATGTGCAAAAGAAGTGCTACAACATGAGTGAAAGGTGTGAAGAAACTGTGGGTGCAAAGTGGTGATTGGGTAATGGTACGGAAGAATGGAATAGTTTGCAAGGGTGAGAGCAAACACTCTGGTCCTTAGAAGGTTAAGGAGGTTAAAGGTAATGTAGTAGTGTTAGACAAGGGCACTACTTGGAGTATGGTTAATATATGCAACGCTTACAAACCTTAGAAAATTGTGGATTAATATGCATTATATCATCTATATGAAATGTAGGAAGAAAAGGTTACTAATGTAGTTATTTATCTATCATACGAAGGTATTTTGTGAGTCTGTACATTCTTGTTTGGCTTTAGTTGTGTGGTTAATTTCCATATTGTGTGTTCTTATGGTTTACTATGAAATTATTAAAGGAGGGGGATATGTGGAGATGTTAGTAATGATGGTCGCCTAGGTGACCAGGGGATTTCATATCACATCTATTGGAAGGTAGGGTGGAGCAGTAGCTAGGAGGAGCAGTTGCTGGGAGGAGAGAAGGATAACTGCTGGAGATGTCATCTGAATAAAGAGTTACTAAGAAATCCTAGAGCTGGGACTTTTTACAGCTTATATTCACAGAGTTGAGGAGGACTGCTTACCATCCTAACTGGTATGTGGATATTGGAGGCCGAGTGAGCTCTGCATAGATTATGTCGATCTTAAAAAGAAAACAAGACAACGCAACACAAAACTCCTCCGAGAGAGGACAGTTGTTTTATTACATCAGGACCAGCTAATTCTTCCATGACCTTAAAGAGTTTGTATTATTTAGGAATCCTAGTCACATAAAACACCGATCTCACCATTTTAAATGCTCGCTGTGTTACTTTAACATCGGCCTATAAATTGCACGACTGATCTGACTATAATCCAAATGTGTTCTAAAACTTTGCATGCAAGTTTAGATTTTTTATGTATCAGAGAACTACGGTAACAAGAGGGTCTTCCTCATCTTATTTACCACTCTAGGTGGGGCAATTTCCTAAATGCCGTTGGATGTCCAGCAGCTCATGGTACCTGCAGCTATATATCAAGTCAGCTTCCATTGGGAGGGCGGGGGGGGGGGGTCGAAGAAGGGTCTTTACAAATAAAGTGCATACCTCACTAAGTGAGCTACGACAAATTCCGTGTAATACCACTTTTAGGTTGGGGACTGTTACTAACAGGAGCAGATATCAAAGTTATGCTGAAAAACATCAGTAATTGATCATGCCAGTGTGTGCCTAATCTGAGATATAAAATCATTAATCCAATGAACAGGAGTCATTTGTGTTCATTTCTTGGACTGCTACATATATAGTCAGTCTCTAATTCAAACTCCCTCCCCATAACTAACCCCCTCCCTGACCTCCCCCAGGCGTGTCACTTATATACAGATTACACATTTGTGATAAGCTTCTGCTTCAAGCTTTGCTTTACGATTGTCTGAGGTACCACTTTAGGAACCCTCGGTCTATGACGGCGGCGGTGCACTAAGGTTGCTATCCAACTCCCTGGGTCTATAAGGTGGTCAGGGGTGAAGAGGGACTAGCCTACCCCTACCGGGGGTTCTCCAATCGATTCCTCATCTTCAGCGTCATCTGGGATACTACTAGGGTTTCCCATGCTCTTGCTGCTTCCACAGACCACAAGCCCCATATCCATAAAAGGTACCCCCTATATGTGCTTAAAGATCCAAGAGTAAGGGGGGGAAAAACAACAAATAAATACTCTTACAAGTACTCTTGTCAGACCTCTATTACTTTGCTGATGGCCTCAAAGGGCTCTTCATACCGGGCTGTTCCACAACAAATAGTCTTTCCATTCAAGATTGTACAAAATTCATTAATTTTAATTAAACAAAAAAAAAATGTCATTTTATATATAGTCAACATTTTCTCAGATTTTTATACAATTGTGTAATTTTTTGTTCAAAACATCAAACAGTGCAGACATGTACAATTAATTACAATTGTCAATTTGGTAGAAAACATTTCATATTTCACATTAACCAAAAACATTATTTACAGATCAAATACACGGAAAGACATGAAAAATCACTATATGAATTCATACATATAACCCCAAAAACAAACCATCAAGCAATCACTTTCACCAATCAGGACACTCACACAAGCAACACACTCACACACAGACAACAATCCTAGGGAAACTTCTGCTTATTCATACGACTTACACTGATGGTAGTACTGTGGATTGACTCAATCTCTAAATTTTCCACTATTGTGTTGTCTTTAGGAGGTTTCCCCATATACGGTATGAAGAGCCCTTTGAGGCCATCAGCAAAGTAATAGAGGTCTTACAAGAGTACTTGTAAGAGTATTTGCAGGCCCCAGCCACCTCAGCGGCACAGGAAGCCGCCAAGTCCCTTCCGCACCAGGTGGCGCTCGTTAAAAGCCCACCGGGCTCCCGCAGCGTGAGGCGCGCGCGGGCACGTGTGAAGACCGGGCCAAGAGCGGGCACGTCTGCGGCCAGTCCATCTCTCTTAGCTGTCGTGTCTGGATCCTGTTCTTAAATTTCTGCCACTGAATCTCTGAAGATTTAAGCAGAGGCGAAGCCTTGTTCTGCGGATGCTAATGGGCCATGATCAATTGAGGATACTAATTATGGGAAGAAGGAATCCGCAGCAGTTGCAACCCCCGCTAGTACCACACTGGATGGTTTTCTGCAGAAGGCTGTGGGGGTAATTAACAAGGAAATTGAAATGACGGAGCGAAGACTTTCACTTGTCCCTATTCCATCAGTTTTTCCTCTGGCCTCTTCGAACATTTTTATCAGTGACACCAAGTCCAGTCCCCCATTACAACTTTCGCCAGAGGTGAACATTATCATCAGAGATAACTGTTGTAAACATGTTGATTCAAACTCACCAACACCTAGCCTGTCTATGGGGGAGGCTATAGGAGGGGAAAAGGAAAAGGGTAGGCGGAGGAGATAGATCCCAAGTCAAAGGGTAAGTGCCCTGTGCTTAAAAAAACCAGGAAGGAGCCTTTAAAGGGGAGTGCCAACAGGGCAAGAGGTGGTTTGGGGAGGGGGGCCTCGCTAGAGACACTGGATACTTCCTTCCTTACCAAAGTAAATCAAATGATGGTAGAGGCCTTGAACCCTATTTTCGAACATCTGGCTCTGTTTATTGGTGAGGAACTGAAAAAAAATCACACAGCCAGGTAAGGGATGCGGCTACCCACACTGATAACCATGACGCCACCCTCGCTGAGAAAAGCGCCCGCTTGACTATCACACACTCCCCCCACTTCGAATGTAGCTGGCCCCAATAAGTCTACTTTTCCGATCAATCAGGATCCCTGGGTAACAGTTCCATCTAGGAGAACACGGGAGGCGTGCCAAGAGGATGGCACTTCTGGTCAGACCAGGCGGACCAATGGGAGATTGTATCATGCATACACCAATTGTCCACTACTTATCTACGGACGGGGCTGGGGGAAGGTTTGCAAGATTTATTAAATCTACCGCCTGACTGCACCTCCTATACCCTGTTATTAGCTGGAGTCCCCCAACTGCCATCAGGGTCGCATGAAGACTGCCAAAGCCTTATAAACAAATCTGCCCATTGGTGCACTAGCGAAATAAATTGCCAGACTAAGTTGCTCGATAACATCATTATGGCACGACGGTTGGGCTGGTTAGGCCACACACCGAAATCCGTGGGGTATGACTGTGTGGTCCTCACCTATAGGGACCCTAGATGTACATTCTTTGTGTTTCAGCACATTAAGGATGTGTTGGGGGTGAACGGTCCCATAAGGGCATATCCCCTAGGGTTCTTTTATCCTCCCCATATGGGCTTATACCTCAGAGAAAGGCAAAATCAATCCAGACCCAAACAAAACAATTTTAGTAACTCCCAGCCTATCACCCTGTCAAATCGTTTTGAAGTGTTTTCTGGTCTAACAGATATTGATTGACTGCAGGATTTGCCCTGTCAACCAGACGATGAGGGAAGCCTGGCCAACTTAGGTAAAAATCTTCGGGGTATGACATGTGAGGAGGTAAATGTATCTGTAGAAGAGGTTACTCCAGTTGATGGCATATTTGAGGTGCCTGTCAGCTTAAACCAGGGCCCTGCTCAGCAGGCAGTTGTTGCCACAGAAAACTTTAAAACACTATCATGGAATATAGCAGGCATTCACTCTAAATTGGGCAATGAGGACTGGGTGGGTTTCATTAAAGGCTTTGACCTTTTATGTTTACAAGAAACCTGGTCTTTAGATAATATTTTTATTGATGGCTACCGCTCTTTGTGTTCCCGCAACTCAATCCTCATCAGGGAGAGCTAAGGGTGGTATTATGGTGCTTATTGCGGTTAAACATCGACCTATAGTAGTCAAATGTATAAGTGTATCTCCTTGGTTCCAACTAATAACCATCTCGGCTCTGGCCAAGGTTAAAATATTATTGGTAAATTGGTACCATAACATTATTTACAAAGGGAATTGTCAAGTGATAGAGTCCCTGCAAGTGGAAATTACGAAAGCAACCATGAAATGGCAACCATTATGTCTTTTATGGGTTGGGGATATTAATTGTACAATTTGTAAGTTTAGTTCTCAGTGTGTGTGCGAGTTGGAAGACACTGAGGGGCAGCCCCTGACTCACTTTACTCACTCTCCCCAGGGCGATGCACTAAATTCTATTCTTACGACCAATTATTTAAGTTTTTTTTAAATAACTATGGTTGCAAGCCTCCTTTGGATCACTCAACTTTCACTGGTGGGGATAGGGCTAGCTCGATTGATTTTATGTTAATGTCAGAGCATTTCACCACTTTGGCCCAGGATTTTAAGGTCAAGCCAAATTGTGTGAGTGATCACCACCCTCTCATTGCTTCTTTTGATCTGCAACCAAATAGAGGGTGTGGTGATAATCGCCCAATCCATTTTAACCCCAACAAAGGATGTAGGCTGAACTGGGGACATGTAAACTCGGTAAAATGCGAGAATAATACTAATTATAACCTAATAGACAGATGTTTACAGTTTGATTCTTCCCTGACAGAGGTGGTTCGGGCATTTGAGCAATTTTGCCGTGATGTAGCGCAGAGGCTGACTAGGAAGGTCACTCAAAAGCAACCACTTGAGGCGAGATGGTTCAATACAGAATGCTCCAAACCCCACAAGGAATTAAAAAGTGCACTACATAATACCCCTGTGATAGGGAGCTAATCAAAGCCACAAGGAGTAAATACAAAAAGGTGATTGAAGATAGGAAAAAGGAATTAAGGAAGATGGCGTGGGAGGACCTGGAACAAGCTGGCTCACTCAAAGATTCTAAAAAATTCTGGGAAATCATTAACCGCCCATTGTTTACCGAAGAGGTGAGGCAGGTAGACTCACCGATCCTAGGAGAAACATGGGACGCCCATTTTACAGGCATTTTGAATCCCTTATATAAGGGGCCAGAAGATGAAACAAGGCCATTTACCTAACTTTAGCCACCAAACTAAGTATATCCATTACAGTGGACGAGGTGGAGGTTGCTCTATCACAGGGCATTTGTCTGAAAGCCTCTGGCCCCGATGGGGTGGCCCTTGACCTCTTTAAAAAGAATTTTAAGCTTTGGGCACCTTTGCTTACGAATATCTTCAAAGCAGTCATTATTGGCCCATTGCCCTCATCATGGAAGGAAGCAACAATGGTCCCAGTCTTTAAAAAATGGCGCAAGAAGTAACCCGGCATGCTATAGGCCCATTTAATTGATGGATGCCACAGCTAAGGTTTTGGGCAGGGTCCTCCTTGCACACTTCGAAGATTGGGCATCAGCAAATGTGATTATGTCCAATACTCAATATGGCTTTAGGAGAGGGCGGGTTACAACTGAACAATGTCTTAATTTATCTCCAATCATTAATAAGCATGTAATGTCCATGAAGTGCTCTATCCATCTGGCCTTCATGGACCTATCTAGCACTTTTGACACCGTCAACCGAGATAAATTATGGGCTATGTTGGAAGGCATGGGTGTGGAAAAAGCATTAGTAACCCTACTCCGCAGTAAAGGGGAAAAAAACACAACCAATTATTTCTACGGAGGGAGTCAGGCAAGGATGCATCCTTTTTAATTGATACAAATGGGTTGGAGGCTTTCTTATTAAGTAAGGAACTTGATTTTCCCAAAATTGGCAATAAACCAGTCCCACTTTTATCTTATGCAGATGACACAGTTTTATTAGCAAGGACAGCTATGAGTTTGCAGAAATCTCTTGATGCTTTTACTGATTTTTTTTTAACCTCGCTGGATTTAAAAGTTAATTTTATCGAATCATATACAATGGTAAGTGGACCTAAATCCACCAAAACTTTTATTGTGCAGGGAAAGATGGAAAAGGTCAGTAATTTCTCATACTTGGGCAATTTATTTTAGCAACCAGTTGAGTTGGGAACCACTTTTAACCTTAAGAGCGCAGCAGACAAGTAGGGCGATGGATGCACTATTCCGTTTTGCTTGTAAATTGGGGCATAAGCCTGTGAAGGAAATATTTACCCTTTATAGAGCCAAATGTCTCTCTATTGCCACGTATGGAGCTGGGGTTTGGGGCTACGCTAAAAGCCAACAGCTTGTAGTAATCGAAAATAAATTTATGAAAAGATTACATATGCTCTTGAAAAGAACTCCTACCCTATTCTGCCACACAGAACTTGGCCTAGAATCTATAGAAGACCGCATAGGCAGTGCCCCTTTGCTCCGATGGTCCAAGATATGGACCACTGAGGATTTAATGTTTTCACGTGATGTTATTAAAGACTGCCTAAAATCAGACAATATTTTAAAGATGCCATGGTTTCAATATTTAAGGAGGAAATACCATGAGATAAGTCTGGAATACTTTTCTGAAAACCCTGAAGGAATTCCTCTGAATGCCAAAGGTATTATCAAGGAGGCATACTGCTCCAGGGGCAATAGGCTTATTAGTTACCTACATGACGATATGGGAGACCCCCGTTTGCTTTCTGCCCCTGCACAATTTTATCTATCTTTTTCTACTAAGTCTCAGTTCCGATTTTATCTAACCAGGTTCCATTTATGCACTGTGCACTTTTTGCTGGCATTTCCTTGCCACGGAGGGTGGTCAAACAAGCCTATGGCCTGCCCCGTTCAAAGCACTAGACACTTTATATTATTTTGCGCATTGTATAAATCGGAGAGAACTAGATTTCTGCTCCCATTACTAAGGAATACTCGCCCTTGCTTGTATATTGATGGTTTTAACTTTTTACAGTCTTTGGCTAAGGCTGAAATCTGTATTGAAGTAGCTACTTCCATAAGAGGCTCCATTGCGATCAGAAACCATTATGAGTAAAATCTGTATAGAGGCTTTAACTTTTTATTGTGAATCTTGTATTTTAATCTTTTTAATTTGTAAATCCTTTTATGGTTCTCTGAGTCGAAATAAAGTTATTCTGGACTTGACTCAGAAAAGCCTTATGTTCCAATCTCAAAAAGTTCCTGTGCCATATAACATATTGAAGTAACCTGATCTGGACAAAAACAGTCAGGGAACCGGCCTTGGCTGTTTCAGGGACACTTCCATGGTCAGACAGGTTTGCCTAAGCTGCACCTGCACTACATCCGTGTATGCTTAAATTTCACACACACCCTCCCCAAGGCCCAGCAAATAATCCCAAAGAACTAGCACGCTACCCACTTCCCAATCCATGATGGCGCTACTTAGTAGGAAACACAGTGGAGTGGTGGAACCTCTCACTTCCTACACCCATGAAAACAAAGTGAAGTGAAGACATATTTACCAATTCTTTAAAAATGTAATCTGCTAAAACCTCTTCAAAACAATTACAGACTAGTCTCACAAAAAAGTAAAAAGAAATAATCACTCCTACGTATGGCGAGAAAGTAAACATTCACACTTTAACAGCAAGTTGGTAAAACATTCAGCTCTGTGTAGGAAACATCTTTATAGTGGCTGGCATTCTTTGTATAACTGGGTCACATCCTACCAGACCTTGTTAATGTATTCATCTCTTTCACATGGCATATTCCCAGATTCTACCAGGTCTCACCACATCTAAAGACAACTTTGGCAGATGCTAATGATCTCAATAAAGGTCACCCTTTAATTGGTCTACCTTTTTTCGAAAAGGTGTTGGACAGTGGGGTCTTTTTACAGTTTTCGCTACACACCACAGACAATGATGTCCTTGAGAAGTGTCATTTAGATTTTTGCCAGGAGTGCAGCACTGAAGCTGCCCTACTTCGAAGTGTTGACAATGCTAGGATTCTTTGACACAAGAAACTCTGGCTTTCTCGGGGCCCTTGATCTGTCTGCAGCATTTTACAGAGTCAATCAGTCCTCATCAACATCCACAGACAGAAAGGTCATTGAGGGTGAAGTACTTAATGGTTCACTTCGTACCCGATTAACCGGTACCAAGTTGTTAAAATTGGGATCTCTCTCTAGTGTGGTTCAATTACAACAAGGTGCACCTCCACCAAGGCTCCATCATTTCCCCCACTAAAGTCAATCTCTAAAGAACGGAATGTTTAGGGGCCATCTTTAAAAACCAGAACCAATACACTGAAAACGCTCAGTGAGATCTAAAAATTTCAAATCCAAGGACTGTTTAACGCAGCAATCCAATGTGTCTCAGAATGCAAGAGCTAAGTCCAGTGCTTTTAACACTACTGTTGCCCCAGTGTGAAGTGAGAACTCTGTTCAGGTCAGCTTGTATCAAACAAAAACCATTGCACTCAGCCATTCCCAGCTATCTGGCAAAAAAAGCTGAAACTCTCACCATTTCTAATTCACTCCTGGCCTTCAAGAGAGAAAGAACTATACCTCAAACTTCCTCTGGCAGTGTGAAACTCTTGTTACTACCTATTCATCTATAGACATAGAAAAAGGAACTGAAGTTTTCCCGTTTAAGACAATTCCCAGACGTGGCAGGCGTAATATTTTTAAAAGATGCAGCATTTCAAGATCTGGTACACGCAGCTCATCTCACTCGCTCCAAAGCCATAATGTACAAGCAATCAGAGTAAACCCTAAACCATGTCTTTTTTTTTTTTTTTTAAGATTTTCAACAGTAGGGGACCTGTTCCACAAAAAAGGGTGAAATAAGAACCTTACTGCACAATGCAATCTAGGAACACAGTACAATACAATGAGCAGTAAGTAAACACCACTATATGAACAGAACAATAAGAACGCTCAGCAGTGGTAGATCCAAGAATAAAAAACTAACCTCTGTACTGTAAATCTTTTTTTCTGAACAGCGCTAAAACGTCACTTATGACTGACCCATGCTATTGGAAACTATGAGAATACAATAAATTTAAAAGATGTGCAAGTCTATAAAATCAGCAATTCCTTCTTAAGTTGAAAGAGCACCTTTGAATGGCCTCATGTCCCACGGCATGGAAAAATACTACTCTTCCATGTACTACAACTTTATGTCAACTATTATTCGAGCCAAGGTCTCTAAACCAAGACATGGCAACTATTTTTTTTAGTCAGCAGCCTGCAAAGCCTAGCAACCTCCAGGGCACAGCAGGGCCATTTTCATATTGGGTTTGAGGGGCAAGAAATGACCAATCAATAACCCTGCAAGTCTGGACACCCATGCAAGAACGCCACCATCTGAAAAGCACCCCTTGGACAAATGGCTTTGAAAATCTCAATAAAACTGACACTGCAGGTGCAGAAATTGATGGACACATTTTAATTGTATCCATAACACAATGTAAATTATTTTGTCTGTCTATATATGTGACCAATAATCTCTGTTGCTCTGGAGCTCAGATGTTGAGGTAGCAAAAAAAACAGAAATCCAATCCAATCCCATTTGTAGAGCGCACAACTACCGAAGAGGAGACATCCCGGCGCTAGCGAAAAAGAACACCCAGACAAACAGCATAAAAAAGGCTAACAGATACCTATACAGGAATCAAAAATTAAGGTTTTTAAGGACTTTCTAAAAGTAGTTTCAGAAGGGATGCTTCTCAGATCAAGAGGAAGTGTGTTCCATAGCTTAGTTCCCAGGAAGATGAACAATCTTCCTCCTCTTCGGACACTGTGAATAAGGTGGATCTCAAAATGGCTCCTAAGGTAAAGAGGGATCCTGTGGCTGTAGGCCCTAAAGGCCAGGATCAGTGCTTTAAACTGGATCCTATTGTTGACAGGAGGTCAGTGATGGTCACGTAGATGACCCTATACCGAGACCCAAAGAGGGATCTTGGGAATCAGCCAGGCAGCAGCATTCTGAAGTGTTTGAAGGCACTAAATCAGGAAGGCCGGGAGAGGCAACTAGAGATTGTCGGAATAGTCCAACCCAGAGGTTATTGAAGCGTAGACGATCGTCTTGTGATGCCCTACGGGGAAAAGGTGCAGCATCCTTCTCAGAGACCAGTGGGTGAAGAAACAGGAGGAGGATAGTGCCTTAACCTGGGGCTCAAAGGTCAGGTCTGAGTGGGGGATGCGTAGGTGGGGGTACACCCATCTCCGATGGCCACCAGAGGCTGGTTGACGGGGTGGAATTAATACCCAAAAAGAGAACCTCGGTCTTGTCTGCGTTAAGTCTCAGACAGCTTGCGTTCATCCAGTCCACCACAGATTTCAGGCAGAGCTTAAAGGAGTCAAGGGATGTGGACACATGTTCCTGGAAAGCTAGGAGGAGTAGAGTATCAGCCACATACAGTATAACTCTCACTCCCCAGGATTCAACTAACTTAGCCAAGGGCTCCAGATAAATATTTAAAAAGATAAGGGCTCATAGCCAAGCCCTAAGAGACTCCACATTCCATGTGTTTAGCCTCAGAAGTGAAAGGGGCAAGGAAGACAGCATGGGAGTGCCCGCTAATGTAGGGTTTAAGCCAATGTAGGGTTCGACCTCTGACACCGATCTTATCAAGTCCCTCCAGCAAAATAGCATGCGAGACCATGTCGAATGCCGAGGAGGGATTCAGAAGCATCACCATGACCGGAGTGTTTAAATCAAGGTTAACTCTGATGTATTCCAAGACTTCATGTAGAGCAGTCTTGGTGCTGTATCCAGCATGGAAACCTGATTGAAAGTAATATAGCAAGTAGTTTGATTCCAGAAAGTTTGATAGCTGCCTATTTATGTTCTTCTCAAGAAGTTTAGCAACTTTGGGCAAAAGTAAAATGGGTCCAAAGTTGCTAAAGATATTGGAGTCGGCTGAAGTCTTCTTCAGTAGTGGGAGCAGAAGTGCATGTTTCCAGCTGGAGGAGACACGGGCCTGGTCATGAGAATCACTGAGCAGCCTATTCAAACAGGGATTCACCACCGGTGCAGCAAGACTGAGGATGGCAGGGGTGAAAAGGGGAGCCTGACTTGCACCTTGCGAGGCCAACTGCAGATTCCTCAAGAGAAATTGGGGCAAAGCGATACAATAACGGAGTGGAAGAGGTGTGAGGTGATGCTTGGTTACTGGTACTCCATCCAGGAAATTGCTGATAAGTGGCTTGAATTTTCCTATGAAAGAAGCCTTAGAGGCCCTTGCAAAGTTCCATAGTAGGAGTGAGGATATTTTTAGTTGCCATGGGGGAAAGGAAAGAGTTGACTACTTTGAACAGTTCTCGCAGACGGTTCACAGCCTTTTAAATGGACGTGGCAATGAGTGGTTCTTGAGCCAACCAAATAGTCGCATAGAAAGCAACCTAACAGTCCAGTTAACTACAATAGCAAATTCTAAAATTTAAACGGGAGAAACAGTAAATCACAAAGTTTAGCACATGTTTGACCTTAAGAAAGTATGCATAGGAGCGTAGACATAACATATAAAGTATATAACACGTGCCTATCTTAATATATGCTACATCGAAAATAAACAGATTAGGAAGCCAGTCCCCAAACACAGGTTATTTGCATATTATACAAATTCTTCCCAAAAGTTAGCAAGAGTCCAGTTACATCATTCATGCACAACAGATAGGAATACAAAAGAGTCTTGGTGCAATCAGAAACTGGTTTAATCCCAATCTTCACCACAAAGGCCAGTGGAAAAATATGATGCTTCTCAGTTTACCCTTAATGCACCTCAAAAGGTGGAATTTCATCTAGCAGTGTATTCAAATTCACACCCAGCTGTCAGGCACAAAAAAACAATATTGTGTGGAGAGAGAATAATGACAGTCTTCTTAATGGGGACGTAAATAGCCCTACTTGGATGCTTATCAAAGGTAAGGCAAGCCTCTGGGTCGATGACAAGAACAGCAGGGAGGCAGTGGGCATCCTTGTTTGGTCTCCTTAGCATGGGTTAATAAACTACGAAATTGGAACGAATACAAAGCAGTGGAGATACTGATGTGTACCTACCAGGAAAGGCATAATATCACGTATGTCCTGGCAGCTAAGAATCTGGGAAAGAAACAATTATTCATCCAGCAGACCCACAACAGAAGAAAACAGCGGAATTAACCCAATTAAGCGCTACTATCAACCTATGCAATGTAGGTCTGCCAGAACGAAAAGCCCAATTGATCGGTATTATTAACTTGAGCATCGGTGACCTACTAAAAATTACTTTAGCCAGTATGGTCATTTAGGTTAATCAGGTTACAGGTGTAGTACAAGCCCCATGACTTAAATAGATTCAGCAATAAGAGACAATTCTAAGGTGGACTGATGTACTACACTATCCTGTAGGACCCCATCCTGTAGTACACAGATTATGAATTAGCATACCTACAAAGTCTCCTAGAACCCACCAGGTGGGTATTCAAAGGAAAGGTCAGACACCCCCTTCCACAACATCCATGGAACCAGGTCAAGAAATGGATTTGGAAGATTTGATTGATCAAAGTACAATATGCACAGAGTGTGTCACAGTACAGAGCAAAAGCCAGTTTAGCATTCTTGATTGCACACTGCTATATTTCCATCCATGTTCTTACCTCCACTAATGGTACCTAGATCCATTTCAGACATTCACTGCCATGACACTCTCCATCATCTTAGACCCTACCCAGCAGCCAGTAACACCACAGGAACTTCACCTTCTTAGCAGCAGTAGCTGAAATGTATAGAAGTCTTACCCATGCTCTCAGTTTTTTACCAATTTGTTTGAGAACCTAAATTATCCAAGGTGTCCCACAAACTTCAGTAACCTTGCCTCATGCACCAACATTAACCTCTTGTTTCCTCCGCCCTTTAATCCCCTTACTCCTGTGACTCCCTAGCACAGATTACAACACAGGAACGGTGACCTCATTCATGAACTTTAATTTATCAACTCTCAAAAGATAGTGCGCAGGGTTAAATTACATGTGCCATTAATAGAATATTAAAGCACATCCAGCGCTGAATAGTGTGTCAACAAAACACAGGTTTTGCTATAGATCTAGGTCACACTTCAAAATAAAGAAGCTTGCCTTAGTCAATCCTTTGCAAGGAGCCAGGTCTTAACCCATGTCTTGGAAGGAGATTAAGTGATACTTTTTATGAGGCCCCAGGAAAAAAGGTCCATCTGGCCACAAGTGGCCATGTAACAAATACGGTCTCGGAAGTACTGCATTTATAATCCTACAAATTAAAATGATTGTAATAAAGCATGCAATACCTTTTTACTGACAGTCTACTCATCCTTTCCTGATCATTCCTTCCCATGAAAGCTTGTATCTCTGAAAGGGACCTCTCAACATGGGCGCTGGAAACTGGAAGGGCAAGAATACTTAACACACACGCAGCCAGCTCAGGCCACTGTTGTCGTTTTGCCAACCAATATTCATGCACCTGTAGATGGTCATACTCAGGTACGCCCTCTGCAACATATTCATTAAACTGACTGCAAATACATTCTCTGCTATCAAAACAATCAAAAATAAACTTATATTTTTCAAAGTTCGGAGGCATTTCTCCCTTATGGAAGGGGTCAAGAACTTGCACCGAGTACCACAATGAGGCTTCGTTCACTTCGAAAGACATGGTTGCTGATGGGAGATTACGACACATGATCACCTGCCATTTATCATGCAATGTTGAATAATATATCCGGAACATTTCTTCAACAGTTCTTTGTTGCCCAAGTGGCAGACACTCTAGCAATGCACATGTTACATAACCAAAGTCATTGAAAGTGTCTCCCAACTTCTCCTCAAGTAAAAGTTTGACTTCCACACCAACTGCGTTGTACACTTGGTAGATGTATGTGTTTTCACACTCTAATGTTTTTATTATGTCACGTAATGCAGGCATGTTCTCTTGTAAAAACCGGAGAGAGCAGTAGACTGTATTTTTTTTAATATCATTATCTATGTGTGCCCGAAGAAAGTCACACTTCTTGCCTGCAGAATCACTCAAGACAAATTCTGTAAATGGTCGCCACATGGATAGTATTGCATTGACTGCATCCAGCAGTGAGAATGACCAGCGTGAGGACACAGTTGGGATCACTTTCCCGGTCATGCCATACAAAGTGCAAAACGAGAAGTATTTTTGTTTTAGCTTGCGAGCATATCGAAAAAGTGTACCAGCATTTACTACAAAGTCAACTGTGCTCCTCATTAGTTCTGAAGAAGTTAAAGCTGCTTTCAACACACCATCCAGTAAGCAGCAAGGATCTCGCACTTGGATAGCCTTGAAATCGGGCACACTATTTCCTAGACCATCACATAACTTTTTCATAGAAGTACCAGAATCACTGCCAATACATACAACATCACTCCAGCTCTTGTGAAACCTCTCAAGCGCCTTCAGGAGCAATGCTGAAATTGATAATGCGTTGCAAGTCTCTACAACATCCAGGTCAGCCATAACAGTACGACGAACCCATCCATTTTCTGCATCACAAAATGTGAATAGGACTGCCACCGCTGGATCCCCGTGCATCTCTGCAGTCTCATCAACTGTGACGGAAATTTTTACACCATCAGAGATTAATGCAGCAATGTGATCAAGATCGGTTTGAAAAACCTCTGGTAGGTATTTACAGTACATTTCAGAACATGTAGGTATTGTTTCTCCTGCAGGAGCAAATTTGCGGAAGAGATCCCCGATAGGACCATCGGCCTGATTTAAACTGGTTCCCGACTGCACTAAAGCACGAGTAAATTCATGTGCTAAGTCTTTTTCTTCGTGTTCCCTTTTAAAACAGGTCTTCATCTCTGCCACAGGCACCTGGCCAAGATCATCATCAGAACTGTACATGATTTTCAATTTCAAGTGGGTCTTTGATGAAAGATGATCTTTGATTCTGCTTGCAGTCTTTCCAGATATAATTGGAACAGACACTCGGCAATACTTGCACATTAACAGTTTTCTTCCAGTTGCCTCTTCCACTGACAAATCTGGATGTACTCTTACATAATCTTCGGCATTCTTGAGTCTACGAGGGGTATTCTGTGTCCGGCTGGGATAACAAAAATAGTAAATTAGTTTTCCTAGAATTTGACTGAATTTTGTGCTCGCTTTATTTCCCCCATTTCTGACTCACCAAGCCCCATAAACTACCAGCAACTCTCACAGATCGCATGGACACTAGTAGCACTGCTCCTCAGCATTATTTTACTTGCAATTGGAAGTACCCACAAGAAGCCACGTACATTTTGGGTCCTTAAGTACAGATACTGGTGATAGAAGAGGGTCAGTCATATGTATGAGCAACAGCTGTGACAATCTTTGTTTGCCAAGTAATTAAGCCCATAATCAGCAACCACTGTCTCACCCTGAACCCTTATTCAAACCACGTCCTGTAGACACATCCTGAAAACAATTTCACTAGAAGAGGGAAAAAAAAATACTCTTACCTCCGGTGAGTTCCTGGAGACAACTTCCAGTGGGTCTTTGATGCCAGATGATCTGTAATACGGCTTGCAGTCTTCCCAGTTATTATTGGGATACGCACTCTACAAAACTTGCAAATTAACAATTTTCTTCCATTCACCTCTTCCACTGCCAAATCTTTGTGTTCTCTTACATAGTCCTCGGCGATCTTGACTCTGCGGGGCATTGTGCTGTGTTGTCTAAAGGAACTACAAAAATACCTTAAATAGGTTGCGGATTCATGTTTATATCGTTTTCCTCACTGCCCCAAACACACTACCAGTAACCCTTGCATACAGCAGGGTGTTGCTTTCTGGTTTATCTTTGAGAAGCAAAGTTTTACTTATTGAAGTTCATAAATAGGTACTGAATGGGTAAAACAGGTTGATGTACCAGTGAAGTCTGAAACTGTATTTGTTAACAAATTGTTTCAGTTTACATATACGCATGCAGAAAACAACCCACAACATAATTGCTTCCTACCAACCCGCACGGCACACATTGTATCCCATAATAGACAACTCTCCCCATCCTCCAGCATTTTTACTGAACTCTTACAAAAAATAAAAAACAATAAAAAAACCTACAAATGTACCTTTGGTGAATTCAGTGTGCCATAAAGATTTCTTCTCAGGCAGCACTAGCCTATTGGCTATCAATCACCTGCAGAAAGAATAAAAACAGAGAGTTCGACATATTAATCAAAGAGGAGATTTATGTGCATAATGGACATCTGAATCAAAGTCCGACATGTCAATCATTTAAAGGAAAAAAAAACCTTCAAATAGAACGGCACCATGGCCACCATTTTGTGAAGCCTACATTTCAATGAAAATATTTCCTTCTGAAACTTGCCACCCTCTCCCGCTACTTTCCAGCAATAGAGCAGTTGCATGCTAGAACGGCCCAAGAGTGAAAGAAAGTAAGACAGAACAAGCATTGGCAAAGCCAACAGGTTTTGACTATGCAAAATCTATTGTCTTTGTCAATCGTTTTGTACATGGTTGACAGCAGTTGACCTGCTGTGTAACATGGCTTAAAGTTAAAAAAAAATTTTTAAAGCTATGACGTGGCCAGCTTTGACTGTCTCATAGTGTTTTTTATTTACTTGAAGCCATGGTACACAGTAGCTGCTGTGCAATGTGCAAAAAAACATTGATAAAGCTAATAGATTTCGCATAGGCGAAACCTATTGACTTTGCCAGGGCTTGTTTTATGTGCTATTACAAAGAACTGCGGGAATCTTCCACAAGATGGAAAACAAGTGGTGCATCAAGTATTAGTCATATGCATTTTGTAAATTTCCAGTTTTGTGAAACGTGATCTGCTGTAGTGGTGCACAAAACTCATCTTGATTTAAATGTTGTTTAAGATAGCCTATTCATGAATTAAAAATGTGCGTTTAAGACCAGAACCTATTTTCAGCTGTGACGACAAACACACAGTCACTAAAAGATTCTGCTCTCTCTTGGTCCCTGTGGGAATACACAAAGGGTAAATTTAGATCCAAGGCCCTTTGCCAATCGGTCAACAGAAGTGCAATCTGTTTGACAACTCCATCTCTACAGAACGCAGCATCGCTGTGTAAATAAAAGGACCGAAATGACATGCTCCAGTGTATCCATTCAGCAATGGAACTTAGATGGGCAAATGGGAGCACTGCATGCGCAGACTCAAGCTAGGGACAAAATGGCCTTCAGATGTTCCTACATTCCCTAAAGGAAGAAACATGTAAGCCAAGTGCCGATGAAAGTCAAGACACGTTATTTTTTTCTTGCTGTACACCTCAACATAAATGCATGTAGCTGGGTGCCACACATGCATGTACAAATGCAAGCGTAGAGACCGCCTGCAAACAATGCACTCTGATGGAGTGCTACACTTCAAAATAAAATAAAAAAGTAACTTTGCAGGCGTGCGGACACTGGCCACCAGAAGCAGTGCTTCGCCCAGGCTCCCACCCAGGATTACGGATACGGCGCTCACCAGCAAACTAAACAAGTGATGCAGGTGCCTTCGTGGAAGCCAGCCAATGGTAAGTAAAGTGAGGAGGGAGTGACATGGGAGCCAGCCAATGGTAAGTAAAGTGAGGAGGGAGCCACGTGAGAGCCAGCCAATAGTAAGTAAAGTGATGAATAAGCCATGTGGGAACCAGCCAATGGTAAGTAAAGTGACGCAGAAGCCATGTGGGAGCTAGGCAATGGTAAGTATAGGTAAATAAGGAGAGGGTTCTAAGCCCCTTTTAAGACTTTTTTTTAAATACAAAAGATTATGCTTATGGTCCACAGCAATCAGTACTTCCCAGCAGTGTTGGCTGATGATCAACTGCAACAAACAAGGAGGAGATGGATGGAATGGTGGAATTAATCTCAGCCACTGGTAACTGTATTTGCATATGGCTGAGTGTAATCTGAGGTGACAGGCAGCCTGGGATGCAGTGGGTAAAGACTGGTGGCTCAGATTAATTCAAGCATTTTGTCCATCACTTTTTTGTATTCTTCATTGCTACTTTAGAAGATACAGGGGACAGGGCTTTAATTTGAATCTCTACAGCATCCAATGTATGACTACAGCAAGGAAAATCAGCGTTTATCAATTTTAACTAATATGAGTAAGCACCAGCCCAGCGGTGTTTGCTAGAATCACTGGTGGCGAAAAAGCATAAACACTTGGAGCGAACATCTACTGTAGGCATCAACAGCAAAACTACTGGTTGAAGTTCTTGTTATAAAATATAAATTCACTCAAACAATCCATCTAGGCATGGCTTTGTTGAGGTAAGTGGTCAGCGAATGAGTTAGCGCTGTGGGTATTTTGTCTGCAAAAAGGGCGTTAGCAAATGAGTTTAATACTGTAATTAGTAGGATCTCCATGCTATTGAAACCGCTACAGAGGTACCTTGAATTTGTGAATGGTCTGGGTCTTGCCATAGTGAGGAATATTTCTGCAGGTTAGCCTTTGGTGAAGAAGCTGGGGTGGAGCCTGAAGGTGGTACTAAGGCTGGGTGTGCGTTTCGGAGTTATTTCTATAAAGGTGTTTCTAGGTTTGCAGAGTGTGGTTAAGACAGTGCAAGTGGAAGGATGGGCTATGAATCTTTTCATAGCTCTAAGACATTTGCAGAAATATGACTGTTCAAGGCTAACTGCAGTTGAGTTACAAATACACCAGATGATCATGATTTTAAGGCTTCTGAAATAATGATCCATATTGTCAATTTGAAAATGCAGTATAAGACCTGCAGTGGCGGTATCAGCAATTATGGAGCTTCTGAAGGACAACAAAAGTTTTACATACGGATGGAAAAAACTCACTTGATAACCCTGCTAGACTACTTCTACCACCCATCTGACCTGAATTTTCAACAGCCAGTTTGCTGTGAAGTACTTCAATCAACTACTTGGGGTTAGTGGGAGAGGGTTTGCATACGATCACCTAGATTGTCATGCATTTGGTGGTTGAGGAGTGGTTATTAGAGCCGCAGGCTGAAACAGGGACTTGTCAAACATAGGGGTTTTCAAACTACCGACCCTGACTCTAAAGGGCTAGACATTCTTTGATGTGACAGGATGAATAGCCTTTTGAAACCATATCCTCTCAGTGTAACAACACATACTGCTCGAACGACAGTCTTGATTTTGGAGTTGTGGCGCTCAGATGCCACTAGGGAAATTATGTTGAAGAAACATACTACACAGCACTAGCTAGATTCATCACATAACCATAAGCCACCAAAAGAGTGCTCCAGACTACGCAAAGTCATAAGACAGCTAGTCTAATTTTGGTACATGCCATACAGTCCTCACTGGAATTAGACATAGGCCATATGACCTGAAGCCATGGCAGTCCCATTTTTCCAACTGCCACGAGTTCCTTTGACCAATCTATTATTTTGAGACGGATATCCGTTTTCCGTTATTGCGCCTTTAACTGCCATCTTTAGTCTCTTAAGCAGGGCACACCCTCTGGGGACAACAAGTAACCAGCAGTACACCACGCGATCACAATGTTTTGATAATTGCATCTCCTCCGAAGGACGCACTGTTCATGTTTCATTTGTGTGCATATTCAGACTGTATTTCATTTTTTCCTACTTGGTGGGTTCTGACTGGATACATTAATTACAAGTAGCAGGGGTCAAAGGCGGTGACGGAGCTTTCTCTGACCAGAGAAATTGTAGTCAGCAGAGTGGATGCATTTACATGCTATGAAATACCCCAAAAATGAGTTTGTATTACTTACCATCAATGGAGACTGGGCACATAACGAGCTAGTGAATACTGGCTTGCTGTACTACTGGTGTGCTCTTGAATGATGAATTAATAGGCTGATAGTATTCTTCACGGACACTGGGCTGCTGACCGAGCAATAAAGAAACATGGGTCTTGGTTCGCAGCAGTGAAGTGTTTCCGATGGGGCTCAAAGGAAATTGGCTTTTGAGAGCATTTTTTAGTAGCACCAAGTGGCCAAGTGCAGCCCAGTCATACAGGTTGCTAGAAACTGCCCTAGTAGCAAATCAGTGTGCCCAGGCATGACCGGGGTATAATCAGTCACCGCTTCTAGTAGACCCAAAGCTCAAGAGCCGCATAATCTAGCTGCTTGTGCTGGTGAACGAGCATAGGAATACCACAGAGGGAAGCTTGTTCATGTCTAACAAGAGTGTAGCAGACAGAAATCATTATCTAATTTTCTATGTCTAAAGATTACGGATCAAGGTATGATGTCATGCCAGAGTTCTTATAAGTAGACAAGAGCCAGCCTCTTTTCCTGCTAAACACCTCAACCCACCAAAAGCCATCACAATATCTACACCTATTACTTACATCTTCCCATCACATATACCTATCATCCTTCTGTCACTTACTGTCTCCCAGCCTTTTCGGCTACTAACCCTCATCATAGATCCCCTACTAAAATTCAAGCTTCCCAATACAGATCCCACTCCTATCTCTGTCCTTCTCTTCCTAAATTTTCCCCCCTCTACTTTATGGCACCATCCCCTCTAGACACCAAAGCTCGCCGCTCTCCAGTAAATTAACCCTGCCTCTTCCTGTGAGCTATGTACTACTAGTACCATCTACTGTGTTACAGGTCCTGTGCTTGATCCCTCCTTTTATGTACTAATTTCAACCACTCTGTCATGCATCTCAAATCCTTTCCTGTTACGCCTCCTAATTTCTGCTCCCTCCTCATCTGCCACCTATACCACTTCACCTCCTAGTCCCTCTCCGCTTCTTATATCCATTGTCTGCCACACATCATTTGCCCCAAGTCAGCTGGTCAACTATCTCAACTCTGCCCCTCATTCTTAGTTCATCAGTTCACATCCCTCTCCTGTCTTGTGGAGGTCTTCTCCCATCAGTCCAGTGTGAACACTCCTTTCTTGGCTAATCTGTCACCCCTTTCTGTCACCCACTTTTTACCTTGTCACCCCATTACAGTTAACTTGGCTCTCGTCATCTACTTCCGGTCTAGTTCTATCAAACTGCTGCTATTTGTTCCTTTCACATTTTGTAACTATTCTTCGAGTTCCAGTACCCTTCCCTTGCACCCCACTTTGCATGAATAGTCTGTGCAAGGTAATCATACTTTCCCCATGCTGTTGCTCAACCCCATCTTTTATCATTTTGAGGGCACGACAGACACACAGAGAGTTGCTGTTGATTGGGTAGGAACTAGATACGATAAAGTTAACAGTGAAAGAAACACTGAAAGGTGTAAACCAAACTTTTTTTTCTTTTTTTTTTTTTTTAAAGCGGGCATTAGTTATTGGTAGGTTTATGCAAACTTAACTTACTGACCATTGTCCGTGTGTCAATGTTGGCAAATTAATTTATTATTGCTGCTTAACGCCAAACAATAAAAATATTTTAAAGCAATCTTTTATCTGTCCAGATGCACTACCATCCTTATTACCATATCCCCTGTACCGTTTGCTCCCCACCTTTTCTTTTGTCATTGGTAAAAATTCTAAGAGAATTCAAAACACACCACAGACATCTAGTAATTTGCAGGTCATGACTTCAAATTCGTCTAATGCCAACTCAATATTCCATTCTTTCAAGGTTTCTAAGCGGAGTACCATTCAACACTGTAAAAGGAATACTTGTTATCTATAGTTCTTACAGGCGGCTTAAGTGTGATAGCAAGCCTTTGATAAAATAAGTTATCATCATTTCCGGTTATTAAACTGTTGTAGCCCCACCTCTAGTCACATATGACCAACAATGGCTTTCTATACATCTCACCAATTGTCTCCTCTGTGCATTTTTGTTAATTCCTCTTAAGTCACACAAAGTCACTCCAGCATGGTTCATACCTCCATTATGCCCCTTTATAAACCATTCCACTACCATGACTCATTGTCAGACCACTTCACGCAATCTCTGGCTATACATCCCACTGATCAATGCCAAGTACTTCTTTCAATGACACTCTCTTTTTCTGTCAATCGTCTAGAGTCTCTCAGTGTCACTTAACTGCCTCCTCTATGAGTCACTCCACCGTCCTGTCAGCATCTGTCTGTTGCACACACCATCAAGCTCTGCTGTCACTGCCTTCTCTCTCTTAATCTTAGTTAGGCTCCATCTCTCGCTGTCCAGTGTGTAAGTTGAGTCAGTGGTCACAGCGGGGGCCCACCAGCACCCATTGTTGGGGACTGCAACTAATTTTATCATCAGACTTTCACCCTGAACAAAGGAAAGGCAGAAAATGAGGATAGAAAAAGGAAGATGGAAAAACAGTGACAAAGAGAGATAAAGGAGCCAAAAAGAAGCTGACATTTTGAGATAAAAGAGACAGGAAGTATAGGGTGGTGAATAAATGAGGCATGAACTGGGATCAAGACTATGCAGCCTTAGTCTCTGGCAACCTCATCATTCATCAGTGCCTGTAGCGGGCTACTCAGCAATAGCTTGGGCCCCAGTACTTAGTAAGCACTATGGGCCTCATGTACTAAGAATAATTTGGTAAAATTGGTTGCATTTTGCGCACTGACCTTTACCACACGTATTAATACTTTACGAACAGACCTATGCATTAATAGGTTGGTTAAAAAATAATTCAGAATAGTAGAGGGTTGTAGCTCAATCTACCTCATGAATATTAATGAGGTCAATCAATCAATCAATCACGGCATTTATAGAGCGCGCTACTCACCCGGGAGGGTCTCAAGGCGCTGGGGGAGGGGGTAAGTTACTGCTCGAACAGCCAGGTCTTGAGCTGCTTCCTGAAGGAGAGATGGTCCTGGGTTCGCCGAAGGTGAGTTGGGAGGGAGTTCCAGGTCTTGGCTGCCAGGTAGGAGAAGGATCTTCCTCCGGCGGTGGTTCTGCGGATGCGTGGTACGGTGGCGAGGCGTGGCTGGTTGATCGTAGCTGGCGGGTGGGCGTGTAGAAGGTCATGCGGTTGTTGAGGTACTTTGGGCCCAGGTCGTGGAGGGCCTTGTGTGCGTGGGTGAGGAGTCTGAACGTGATTCTCTTTCTGACGGGGAGCCAGTGCAGGTCTTTCAGGTGTCCGGTGATGTGGCTGTGTCGGGGATGTCCAGGATGAGTCATGCGCAGGCGTTCTGGATGCGCTGGAGTCTTTTTGAAGTTTGGCTGTGGTTCCGGCGTAGAGGGTGTTCCCATAGTCCAGTCGGCTGGTGACGAGTGCCTGGGTGACGGTCTTCCTGGTTTCAGTGGGGATCCATTTGAAGATCTTGCGGAGCATGCGCAGGGTGTTGAAGCACGAGGATGAGACGGCGTTGACTTGTCTGGTCATCGACAGGGAGGAGTCCAGGATGAAGCCCAGGTTGCGTGCGTGGTCCGTTGGCTTGGGCGCGGTGCCCAGGGCCGGGGGCCACCAGGAGTCGTCCCAGGCGGAGGGTGATGAGCCCAGGATGAGGACTTCCGTCTTGTCTGAGTTTAGTTTAAGGCGGCTGTTCCTCATCCAGTCGGCGACGTCTCTCATCCCGTCGTGTAGGTTTGCTCTGGCGGTGGTGGGGTCGTTGGTGAGGGAGAGGATCAGCTGGGTGTCGTCGGCGTAGGAGATGATGTTGAGGTTGTGTTGGCGTGCGATGGCTGCGAGGGGGCTCATGTAGACGTTGAAGAGCGTTGGACTGAGTGAAGATCCTTGTGGAACGCCGCAGATGACTTCAGTGGCCTCGGATCTGAACGGGGGAGGCGGACTCTCTGGGTTCTTCCGGCGAGGAACGAGATGATCCATTCCAGTGCTTTCTCTCGGATTCCGATGTTGCTGAGGCGCTTCACTAGGGTGCGGTGGCAGACGGTGTCGAACGCCGCGGAGAGGTCCAAGAGGATGAGGGCTGCTGTTTCCCCGTTGTCGGTTAGGGTTCTGATGTCGTCGGTGGCTGCGATGAGGGCGGTCTCGGTGCTGTGGTTGGCCCGAAACCCGGACTGCGAGGGGTCGAGGATCCATTCGTCTCGAGGAAGGCGGCAAGCTGTCCGTTGACGGTCTTCTCGATGACTTTGGCCGGAAACGGAAGGAGCGAGATGGGACGGTAGTTCTTGAGGTCGGTGGGGTCCGCCGTTGGTTTCTTCAGGAGGGCGGTAAGCTCGGCGTGCTTCCAGCTCTCCGGGAAGGTGGCAGTGTGGAAGGAGGAGTTGATGATGTCCCGGAGATGGGGTGCGATGGTGGCGTCGGCTTTGTTGAAGACGTGGTGTGGGCAGGGGTCGGTTGGTGATCCGGAGTGGATGGAGTTCATCGTGCGGGTGGTGTCTTCGGTGCTGATCGGGGTCCAGTTGCAGAGGGTGGTGGTGGCGGGCGTTGGTTCGGCGGTAGGGTGCGTGGTTTGTGCGTCGAAGCTGTTATGTATGTCGGTGATCTTGCGGTGGAAGAACGTGGCGAGTGAGTTGCAGAGGTCTTGCGAGGGGTGATGTCGTTGTTTCCGGTGCTGGGGTTGGAGAACTCTTTGACGATGCTGAAAAGTTCCTTGCTGTCGTGGGCGTTGTTGTCCAGTCGTTCTTTGAGTGCCGACTTCTTGGTGGCACGGATCAGCTGGTGGTGTTTGCGGGTGGCGTGCTTGAGGGCGGTCCTTTTGTCTGTGGTCTGGTCGAGTCGCCAGGTTCTCTCGAGAGTGCGGCAGTTCTTCTTGGATTCCTTGAGGTCGTTGGTGAACCAAGGGGTTTCTTGCTTCCGGGTCTGCTGGGAGGGTTTTTAGTGGTGCGAGGTCGTCGGCGCAGGCGGTCAGCCACTTGGCGAGGTTGCTGGCTGCTTCGTTTGGGTCCGTTGTGTTGGTGGGTGTGTTCTGGCTGAGGGAGGCGGTGAGCTGCTCGGTGGTGATCTTGCTCCAGCTCCGGCGGGGAGCCTGTTGCGGGTGGTGGTGGGTCGCAGTCTTTCTGAAGCTGAAGTGGACGCAGCTGTGGTCGGTCCAGTGTAGTCCGGTGGCGTGGCTGAAGGAGATGTGCTTGCTGGAAGAGAAGACGGGGTCAAGCGTGTGGCCGGCGTAGTGGGTGGGCGTGTTCACCAGTTGCTTGAGTCCGAGGTTGGCGAGGTTGTCCAGCAGGGCGGTGGTGTTTCTGTCGTTGTTGTTCTCCAGGTGGAAGTTGAGGTCCCCTAGGAGGATGTAGTCGGCTGAGGGCATGGCGTGCGGGATGATGAAGTCTGCGATGTCTTCGCTGAATAGTGTGCGTGGTCCCGGGGGTCTGTAGATGAGGGTGCCTCGGAGGGTGGTCTTGGGGTCAGTGTGTATCTGGAAGTGTAGGTGTTCGGCGGCGGTGAAGGTCTCGTCGGAGTTAGTCGAGATGCGGATGGTGTTCTTGTGTACGATGGCGATGCCTCCTCCCGTCTGGTTGACGCGGTCCCTCCGGGTGATCTTGTATCCGTCCGGGATGGCTATGGCGATGTCGGGCGCTGAGGAGGCGTTCATCCAGGTTTCCGGTGAGGAAGGCGATGTCCGGTGCTGTTGCGTCGAGCAGGTCCCAGAGTTCCACGGCGTGCCTGTGGACGGAGCGGGTGTTCAACAGGATGCATTTCAGGTTGTTGCTGCTGGTGCTCGACTTGGCGGAGGTGGTGCACGTCCGGGGGCAGGTGAATCGGCAGGTTTGGCAGGTGAAGGGTCCGTGGGTGCGTCTCGGTGAGGCTCGGTAGCAGGCAGGGTTCCGGCCGGCATTGAGTGCGGTGAGTGTGGCGGCGTCGTAGGTCCGTCGAGTAGTGTTGCATCGGTGGGATCCAGGGGTTCTGGCGCTGGGCGCGGTCCAGGCACGGACGGGCGCAGACGGGCTTGCCTTAGGCGCGCCTTCGGCCGCCATTTATGGGGAGGTGGGAGGGAGGAGCAGCTGGGAGGCGGGAGGCAGGGGCAGCGAATGGGCAGTCAGGGGCGGGGCCGCAGGGGACGCAGCGGCGGGAATGGCGAGAGGCAGCGGGGGCACAGAAAGGAAATGGGGGGAAAGCAGACAAAATCACGGGCACAACGTAAATGGGGCAGCGAGGGGCACAGAAGGAAAAAGGGGATAAAAACAGACAAAATCACGGGCACAACGTAAATGGGGCAGCGAGGGGCACAGAAGGAAAAAGGGGATAAAAACAGACAAAATCACGGGCACAACGTAAATGGGGCAGCGAGGGCACAGAAGGAAAAAGGGGATAAAAACAGACAAAATCACGGGCACAACGTAAATGGGGCAGCGAGGGGCACAGAAGGAAAAAAAGGGGGAAGCAAGAAGTGCGGGCACCGGGGCCGCGGCTGAGGGGCGATCTTACCTGCAGAAGCAGCGGGCAGACAACACAGGCGGAGCTGTGTGGTGGGGGAGCGACCTACCTGGCAGGGTCAAGGGTCGCTCTCCTCACCGCGCAGCGGCCGCCATTTATGGGGAGGTGGGAGGGAGGAGCAGCTGGGAGGCGGGAGGCAGGGGCAGCGAATGGGCAGTCAGGGGCGGGGCCGCAGGGGACGCAGCGGCGGGAATGGCGAGAGGCAGCGGGGGCACAGAAAGGAAATGGGGGAAAGCAGACAAAATCACGGGCACAACGTAAATGGGGCAGCGAGGGGCACAGAAGGAAAAAGGGGATAAAAACAGACAAAATCACCGGTACAACGTAAATGGGGCAGCGAGGGGCACAGAAGGAAAAAGGGGATAAAAACAGACAAAATCACGGGCACAACGTAAATGGGGCAGCGAGGGGCACAGAAGGAAAAAGGGGATAAAACCAGACAAAATCACGGGCACAACGTAAATGGGGCAGCGAGGGGCACAGAAGGAAAAAGGGGATAAAACCAGACAAAATCACGGGCACAACGTAAATGGGGCAGCGAGGGCACAGAAGGAAAAAGGGGATAAAAACAGACAAAATCACGGGCACAACGTAAATGGGGCAGCGAGGGGCACAGAAGGAAAAAGGGGATAAAAACAGACAAAATCACGGGCACAACGTAAATGGGGCAGCGAGGGGCACAGAAGGAAAAAGGGGATAAAAACAGACAAAATCACGGGCACAACGTAAATGGGGCAGCGAGGGGCACAGAAGGAAAAAGGGGATAAAAACAGACAAAATCACGGGCACAACGTAAATGGGGCAGCGAGGGGCACAGAAGGAAAAAGGGGATAAAACCAGACAAAATCACGGGCACAACGTAAATGGGGCAGCGAGGGGCACAGAAGGAAAAAGGGGATAAAAACAGACAAAATCACGGGTACAACGTAAATGGGGCAGCGAGGGGCACAGAAGGAAAAAGGGGATAAAAACAGACAAATCACGGGTACAACGTAAATGGGGCAGCGAGGGGCACAGAAGGAAAAAGGGGATAAAAACAGACAAAATCACGGGCACAACGTAAATGGGGCAGCGAGGGGCACAGAAGGAAAAAGGGGATAAAAACAGACAAAATCACGGGCACAACGTAAATGGGGCAGCGAGGGGCACAGGAGGAAAAAGGGGATAAAAACAGACAAAATCACGGGCACAACGTAAATGGGGCAGCGAGGGGCACAGAAGGAAAAAGGGGATAAAAACAGACAAAATCACGGGCACAACGTAAATGGGGCAGCGAGGGGCACAGAAGGAAAAAGGGGATAAAAACAGACAAAATCACGGGCACAACGTAAATGGGGCAGCGAGGGGCACAGAAGGAAAAAAGGGGGAAGCAAGAAGTGCGGGCACCTGGGCTGCGGCTGAGGGGCGATCTTACCTGCAGAAGCAGCGGGCAGACAACACAGGCGGAGCTGTGTGGTGGGGAGCGACCTACCTGGCAGGGTCAAGGGTCGCTCTCCTCACCGCGCAGCGGCCGCCATTTATGGGGAGGTGGGAGGGAGGAGCAGCTGGGAGGCGGGAGGCAGGGGCAGCGAATGGGCAGTCAGGGGGCGGGGCCGCAGGGACGCAGCGGCGGGGAATGGCGAGAGGCAGCGGGGGCACAGAAAGGAAATGGGGGAAAGCAGACAAAATCACGGGCACAACGTAAATGGGGCAGCGAGGGGCACAGAAGGAAAAAGGGGATAAAAACAGACAAAATCACGGGTACAACGTAAATGGGGCAGCGAGGGGCACAGAAGGAAAAAGGGGATAAAAACAGACAAAATCACGGGTACAACGTAAATGGGGCAGCGAGGGCACAGAAGGAAAAAGGGGATAAAAACAGACAAAATCACGGGCACAACGTAAATGGGGCAGCGAGGGGCACAGAAGGAAAAAGGGGATAAAAACAGACAAAATCACGGGCACAACGTAAATGGGGCAGCGAGGGGCACAGAAGGAAAAAGGGGATAAAAACAGACAAAATCACGGGCACAACGTAAATGGGGCAGCGAGGGGCACAGAAGGAAAAAGGGGATAAAAACAGACAAAATCACGGGCACAACGTAAATGGGGCAGCGAGGGGCACAGAAGGAAAAAGGGGATAAAAACAGACAAAATCACGGGCACAACGTAAATGGGGCAGCGAGGGGCACAGAAGGAAAAAGGGGATAAAAACAGACAAAATCACGGGCACAACGTAAATGGGGCAGCGAGGGGCACAGAAGGAAAAAGGGGATAAAAACAGACAAAATCACGGGCACAACGTAAATGGGGCAGCGAGGGGCACAGAAGGAAAAAGGGGATAAAAACAGACAAAATCACGGGCACAACGTAAATGGGGCAGCGAGGGCACAGAAGGAAAAAGGGGATAAAAACAGACAAAATCACGGGCACAACGTAAATGGGGCAGCGAGGGGCACAGAAGGAAAAAGGGGATAAAAACAGACAAAATCACGGGCACAACGTAAATGGGGCAGCGAGGGGCACAGAAGGAAAAAGGGGATAAAAACAGACAAAATCACGGGCACAACGTAAATGGGGCAGCGAGGGGCACAGAAGGAAAAAAAGGGGGGAAGCAAGGGCAGACAACACAGGCGGAGCTGTGTGGTGGGGGAGCGACCTACCTGGCAGGGTCAAGGGTACTTGACGCACTGATTCGTTGCCATCAGAGGGATTGTGGCCTGCTTGGTTCAGCAGACCACCATTTCTGTGTTTGCTTTTGAATAAAGAAATATTTTTTTAAAAAGCAGCACATTTTTCTCAAAAGGAAAATGGGATGCTTTTAAAACAAAAAAAAAAATCTAGTTATACAAAACGTTCTTTTTAAAAAAAAAAAAAATTAGGAGAAGACAGTAGTCTTATGGAGCACTGCCTGCTGCTAAAAAATGTTTTTGTCCACAGTAACGAAGGGGTCCTTCCAGTTTGCAAATGTGTTACCTTCTCCTGGAAGGCAGTGGTAAATTGTTAATGTTCTGCAACCGAATTTCAGTCACAAGATATAAAAAGGTACCATAAGAAATTGGTATTTGGAAGGGACTCCCATAACATGCCCTTCCGAATACTGATGTGTAATCGCTTCCTAAACCCATTTAATGATTCGTGAAACCTTTCCGAATCATTAAATGGGCTTACAACATTTGGGGGAAAAAGTGTTTTAGCATTCGCAAGCCCTCTGAATTACTAAATCACAGGATTTGTGAATGTTAAAACCTTAGTACAGGAGTCCCTATATGCTCTATTTACTACTAGCCAATCTATCTTGTTTCAACTCCCTTTGATTTTTATCTCACTGCAATAGTCAGTATGGAATGTGTTAGAACTGGGGGTCTCTAGTTGGCAATGGTTTGCACCTTTGTCCAAATAGGGACCCTTGCTTCTAGTCAGGATAAGGGGGATACACTCCTAAAATAACCCCTGCTCACCCCCTGGTAGCTTGGCACGAGCAGACAGGCTTATCTCAGAGGCAGTGTGTAAAGCATTTGGGAACACATACAGTAATACAGTGAAAACACTACAGATGGACACCACACAGGTTATGTAAAAATAAGTAATCTTTATATAGACTTATCACAAGACCCAATAGCAAAAATCCACAATACTGTACTCAAAAATAGACTTTAAAAGGTTATAAAATAGTTCAGTTCTCTCAAGTTGTAAATGCGACACTTTACTCTCAATGTACCTTGAATGCGTAACGCAAAGAAAACAAAAGGGTCGCAGGGAAGGTGATGCGTCGGTTCCTTACACTCAGGGAGTGGATGCGTCGGTTCCTTACTGCTGTGCAGGGAGTTGATGCTCGCTTCCTTACTGTGTGGGGAGGTGATGCGTCGGTTTCTTACTGCTTTCCGGTGCGATGCGACAAGATGGCACCTCGATGCGATACTCTTCTCCGGTACGATGCGACAAAATGGCGTCTTGGTTGCGATGTGACAACGTTGGTGTGATGCGTGCACGCCTGGCGGCCGTGCGGCGACTCGATGATCTTTGGAGCCGCGACAGGCCCTGCGACGCGCTTCTCCGGTGATGCGACGATGACCTCTGTGGCAGCGTCCCGCTTCTCCGGTGATGCGCCGCGCTTCGGCGATGCGAGGATGACAGCGGCAGCGGCATCTCGCTTCCTTGGCGATGCGATGACCGCGGCTGCGGCGGCGACACGCTTCTCGTTGTTGCGTCGCGCTTCCAGCTCCCAGCGACACGCAGTCTCTCAGAAGGCCCAGCACAACAGCAGGCACTTCAATTCCCAGCAAGGGAATGCAGGGGGAGCTGGTTGGTGAAGTCTTGTATCCCTGAGACTTCAGGCAGGAGGCAAGCTCTAGTTCAAGCCCTTGGAGATTCTCTTCTTCAAGATGACAAAGCACAGCAAAGTCTTTTCTCCTGTCCTTGGTAGAAAGCAACCACTGCAGGCCAACCCCAATCAGCAAAACAGCACAGGGGCAGTACTCCTCCTTCAGCTTCTCCGGTTCTTCTCCTTGGCAACAGGTTTCTTGATTTCCCAGAAGTGATCTAATTTCCTAGGGGTCTGGGTCCCCTTTTTATACACAGTTTCTCTTTGTTCTCTGAAGGCATAGAGGCCTCTGTCTAGTCCAAAACCAGTTCTGGTCAGTCCTGGAGCACTTTGTTTTTCTGACTCCTTCTTTCCTTTGTGAGTGAGGGGCAGAGCCATCAGACGCCAGGCAGGAGGTGGAGCCAGCATTGTGGAAGGCAGGCACAGCCCTATTCAGACCCAGGTGCAACTCCTCCCTCCACTCTGGATGCAGATCTTTCTATTCAGCCCTGTGCTGACTCACCCTGTCTCCTGTAGCCACCCCCAGCCCCTGTCACTCAATCTCCAGACAAGGAATACACAACCTAGCAGAGGCAGGCTTGGAAGTTTAGGCAAGAAAATACCCACTTTCTAAAAGTGGTATTTTCAAACACAGAATGTTAAAACCAACATCACTAAAAGATGTATTTTATCATTCTGAGTTCAGGCATACTAAATTCGTTTTTCTACCATGTTCCCTGGGTCAGTTAGGATTATAAGGTGTAATAATCAAACTGCCCATTCTGGCCTATGGAGAACAGGTAGCCTTGCAATAGTGAAAAACGAAAATGGCTGTAATTCACTATTAGGACATGCCACACACACCAGGGCATTTCCTACCTTATACTTACAATGCACCCTGCCCTTGGGCCTACCTTAGGGGTGTCTGATATGAAGATAAGGGAAGGTTTAGGGACTGGCAAGTGGGTGCACTTGCCAAGTCGACATGGCAGTCACAGACCGCACACAGGCTCTGCAATGGCAGGCCTGAGACACATTTTACAAGCTGCTTCTGTGGGTGGCACAACCAGTGCTGCAAGCCCACCAGCAGCATTGGATTTACAAGCCCTGGGCACACTCAGTGCACTGTACTAGGGACTGACAAGTAAACCAATCATCCAATCATGGAGTCACTAATCCATACATCAATTTACAGTAGGGAGAGCATATGCACTTTAGCACTGATCAGCAGTGGTAAAGTGCCCAGAGTCATAAAACCAACAAAAACAGGTCAGAGAAAATAAAGGAGGAAGGCAAAAGTTCAGGGATGACCCTGCAAAAGGGCCAAGTCCAACACAACCCCCTTCCAGCCAAAACGCAGGGGAGACCAATCACTACCCTGATGGGCTTCTCTGCTTTGGGCGATAGAACCTGGACCCTGGCCCACAACAGCAGGGGCATACTCCAGTTCTACGCCAATCTGAACCTATTTGGATCCCTCTGTCCATACTCTCAGGGCCCACTAAGCTAACCCATAGGGAACCCTTTTCCTCACCTGTGGACACCATCTGAGCAGCACCTAACCTTAGCTTGCTCACAGGTGTGTCCCAACAGACAGAAAGCAAGCCACAGTGGCCACTGACAGTGGTCAGGGATGAGACCCAGGCCTTATGCCTCTCAGGGCTCTCAAGCGTCTGTGGCGTCAGAGAGCGGGGCAGTAGCCCCAGGTGCTTGGCACCCTTTGTCCATTCTCCCTCCTGTCAGGTCAGGTATGACATCCTGACACTGATCTACCAGCCCGGGCCTGTACCCGGCGGCTGGACTGGAGACTGGGGGGCTTGCCCACACCCGGTCCTCCTCCTTGGGGCTCTGTACCCTCCCACCTGGAGCGGTACCCCCTTCCAGAATTGTCAGGGCACCTGTGGCCGGTGTCCTGCACAATTCTCCCACCAGTTCAGGGGTTTTATCCTGCAACTGGGCGCCCAGGTCAGGGGGACACCTGAACCTGGTCCTTCAATCTAGGGTCTAAACCCTCTAGTTGAACCGGGGTCAGAGGCGAGGACTCCCTCCCTCGGCACCCCTTCCAGAGTACTGCCCCTCCCATCAGGAGCGGTACCCCCTACCAGAATTGTCAGGGCACCTGTGGCAGGTGTCCTGCACAGATCGCCCACCAGTTCAGGGGTTCTATCCTGCAACTGGGATCCCAGCTTAGGGTCTGTACCCTTAGACTGGGCAGAGGTCAGGGGTGAGGCTGCCCTCTCCCTGCCTCCCTCAGTGGGGCCCTGCACCCTCCCACCTGGAGTGGTGCCCCCAGAAGACAGACTGGTAGGGGCACTGTTAGCAGCCGCCCCTTCCTCCAGGTCAGGGGGGACACCCTGAACCTGGCCCTCCAACCCAGGGTCTGTACCCTTAGGCTGTGCCTGGCATCCCAGGACTTCCGGGAGGGTACACCAACCCCCCCCCCCCCCCAAGGGAAACACACTCCACTAGAGTTGTGTAATAATCTGCCTGGCGCACCAGGACTTCATGGGGAGCACGCATGCCCCCCCAGAGTGTAACACATCTCTCATGTGTTGTGTGACAGTCCGCCTGGCGCAGATCTCCCGACCCCTGTCCATCTGACAGCGCGTGAAGATCCCCCAGGACAGAAGTGGTGTCACCATGGTCATTCACTGGTGACTCAGCCCTTCTGGCTGGTCCCTGACCCACTGGTTCTTCCACTGGGGACTCTCTCCCCCTCTCTGGACTTCTGCACCCTCCCAACTGGAGCGGCACTGCCAGACACCAGAAACACTGGAGCTCCATTTAGAGACGCTCCAGGTTCTCTAGACACTAGGAGATCCTCCTCAACAGGCGGCCCATCAGGACAGCCTAGGCTCCCTACCTGGTGTTCCCTTAAAGAACCATCCATGCTCTGAGACTGGGTTTCGGGCACCTTGGGACACGCAGCCCCACACTCACTCCTTCTCCACTGAGACAGGACGTGAGTCCCCACACCCTCCCATTACCACAGGACCTAGCTGGGCTACACTGAACCTCTCCCACCACTCTGGGTTGGAAGACACTAGAGCCACTCCTCTTAGGGTCACTCCCCAATGCCTCTTCAGACCCTCTGGAATCCACCAAAAGGTCTGCCTCCAATGTGAGCTCCCTGAGGTCAGAGAACTCACTCTCCAACAGGTGTTGGCATAGCTCTGGAAAACAGGGACTTACAATATGCTCTCCCAAAATTGGATCACACAGTCCCCCACAGGGGTTAACCAAACTATCCTTCACCTCACCATCCAGTGCCTCGCACACGTACCCCACACCACTCTTCTGAGATTGGCAAGACAGTATCTGACTGTCTCGGTCACTCAACCCACACTCTTCTGGGCGGTCTTCACACTCACATACCAGGACTTCAACTGTGGGGGAACCACTCTCCCTGCACCTCCCATCTAGAGTCAGTAGAGTGTCCCTCCTGCTACTAGGACCATGAATCCCTGCGTCAGTTTCCCTATTCCTCTCAGGGACACTGCGCACTACTGGAGCTATCTCATGTCCTTGAACCTCCTGGTGTATGTTAACCCCCTCCAAGTCAGGCACCACATCTCTGGGTGTGTGCACGACTCTCTCAGCACTGAATAACTTAATTTTGCTGCCACCAGAGGGAGGAATCCCTAAGCCCCTGGCTTTGAACTCCAGCTCCCTCACCACTCTCTCATGCTCTAAAAGCATCTTCTTTTCTTCCATGGCCAACCTCTTACTTTCCAACTCCAATTTCTTGTGCTCAAGGCTATCATGGCTTCCCTGTTTCAGTTTGGCCATTTCCATTTCATGCATCCTGCTTTTGTCCCTGTCCTCCAGCTCCTCTGGAGACAGGCCCTTTTGAGAAACACTGCTGCCCTCCCTGGAAGGCACTCTCCTCCCGGGTAAGCCTAATGGCCCCTCAAGCTGCTCATCTAAATTCTCTGCCTCCTCCACAGGCTCCTCGGGCTGCCCACCGGCATTCCGTGCTTCCAACCAGGCCCTCAGCGCCTTTTGAAGCTCCTCCTTCCTGGTGAGGCCTCTCATAGAGATTTTTAACTTTTACAAACGGCTTCGAGCTCTGGCACAGTGTAGGTATCAACCCTATCTTCTTCAAATTCAATATCTGCAGGTGCAATGGATCCTCTTTTGCTCATTGTGAAAATTGGCAGTTCTCAACAAAAATAAAGGTTCCCAGGAAAAAAAAGTCCTTTCAAAATGTATGTGGTCGCGTATTGGTCTGCACTCACTAGTAGTGTACACCAATCACTGTATATGAATCACAAATGCAAGTCCAAATCCTCACCGCTGACCACCAATGTTAGAACTGGGGGTCTCTAGTTGGCAATGGTTTGCACCTTTGTCCAAATAGGGACCCTTGCTTCTAGTCAGGATAAGGGGATACACTCCTAAAATAACCCCTGCTCACCCCCTGGTAGCTTGGCACGAGCAGACAGGCTTATCTCAGAGGCAGTGTGTAAAGCATTTGGGAACACATACAGTAATACAGTGAAAACACTACAGATGGACACCACACAGGTTATGTAAAAATAAGTAATCTTTATATAGACTTATCACAAGACCCAATAGCAAAAATCCACAATACTGTACTCAAAAATAGACTTTAAAAGGTTATAAAATAGTTCAGTTCTCTCAAGTTGTAAATGCGACACTTTACTCTCAATGTACCTTGAATGCGTAACGCAAAGAAAACAAAAGGGTCGCAGGGAAGGTGATGCGTCGGTTCCTTACACTCCGGGGAGTGGATGCGTCGGTTCCTTACTGCTGCGCAGGGGAGTTGATGCTCGCTTCCTTACTGTGGGGGGAGGTGATGCGTCGGTTTCTTACTGCTTTCCGGTGCGATGCGACAGATGGCACCTCGATGCGATACTCTTCTCCGGTACGATGCGACAAAATGGCGTCTTGGTTGCGATGTGACAACGTTGGTGTGATGCGTGCACGCCCGACGGCCGTGCGGCGACTCGATGATCTTTGGAGCCGCGACAGGCCCTGCGACGCGCTTCTCCGGTGATGCGACGATGACCTCTGTGGCAGCGTCCCGCTTCTCCGGTGATGCGCCGCGCTTCGGCGAAGCGAGGATGACAGCGGCGTCTCGCTTCCTTGGCGATGCGATGACCGCGGCTGCGACACGCTTCTCATTGTTGCGTCGCGTTCCAGCTCCCAGCAACACGCAGTCTCTCAGAAGGCCCAGCACAACAGCAGGCACTTCAATTCCCAGCAAGGGAATGCAGGGGGGGAGCTGGTTGGTGAAGTCTTGTATCCCTGAGACTTCAGGCAGGAGGCAAGCTCTAGTTCAAGCCCTTGGAGATTCTCTTCTTCAAGATGACAAAGCACAGCAAAGTCTTTTCTCCTGTCCTTGTTAGAAAGCAACCACTGCAGGCCAACCCCAATCAGCAAAACAGCACAGGGGCAGTACTCCTCCTTCAGCTTCTCCGGTTCTTCTCCTTGGCAACAGGTTTCTTGATTTCCCAGAAGTGATCTAATTTCCTAGGGGTCTGGGTCCCCTTTTTATACACAGTTTCTCTTTGTTCTCTGAAGACAGAGAGGCCTCTGCCTAGTCCAAAACCAGTTCTGGTCAGTCCTGGAGCACTTTGTTTTTCTGACTCCTTCTTTCCTTTGTGAGTGAGGGGCAGAGCCATCAGACGCCCGGCAGGAGGTGGAGCCAGCATTGTGGAAGGCAGGCACAGCCCTATTCAGACCCAGGTGCAACTCCTCCCTCCACTCTGGATGCAGATCTTTCTATTCAGCCCTGTGCTGACTCACCCTGTCTCCTGTAGCCACCCCCAGCCCCTGTCACTCAATCTCCAGACAAGGAATACACAACCTAGCAGAGGCAGGCTTGGAAGTTTAGGCAAGAAAATACCCACTTTCTAAAAGTGGTATTTTCAAACACAGAATGTTAAAACCAACTTCACTAAAAGATGTATTTTATCATTCTGAGTTCAGGCATACTAAATTCGTTTTTCTACCATGTTCCCTGGGTCAGTTAGGATTATAAGGTGTAATAATCAAACTGCCCATTCTGGCCTATGGAGAACAGGTAGCCTTGCAATAGTGAAAAACGAAAATGGCTGTAATTCACTATTAGGACATGCCACACACACCAGGGCATGTCCTACCTTATACTTACAATGCACCCTGCCCTTGGGCCTACCTTAGGGGTGTCTGATATGAAGATAAGGGAAGGTTTAGGGACTGGCAAGTGGGTGCACTTGCCAAGTCGACATGGCAGTCACAGACCGCACACAGGCTCTGCAATGGCAGGCCTGAGACACATTTTACAAGCTGCTTCTGTGGGTGGCACAACCAGTGCTGCAAGCCCACCAGCAGCATTGGATTTACAAGCCCTGGGCACACTCAGTGCACTGTACTAGGGACTGACAAGTAAACCAATCATCCAATCATGGAGTCACTAATCCATACATCAATTTACAGTAGGGAGAGCATATGCACTTTAGCACTGATCAGCAGTGGTAAAGTGCCCAGAGTCATAAAACCAACAAAAACAGGTCAGAGAAAATACAGGAGGAAGGCAAAAAGTTCAGGGATGACCCTGCAAAAAGGGCCAAGTCCAACAGAATGCTTATTTGAATTACAGTTCACAGCATACTTCAGAGCAAGAGTTAACTCAAAGAACCAGGAGGCTGCTTTCCTCTCTTATATGTTTGGTGGAAGCTTACACATAAGTTTCCAGGGCCAGAGAGCGCATTAGGGGATCATCATCTTTATCAACGTTTTTCTGTTTCTCCAGTCTGCTCTGCAAACCCAGGAACACAAAGCACACACTAATACCTAAGACCAGTGAAGAGTAGCTATGTGGAAGTTGAAAACGCGACCTTTGAGGACATTGCTTTTGTTTTCACAAGAGACTGTAACTGATGCAAAAGACGAGAAGATTTATAACCGAGCGTGCAATGCTTCTAATCTGGTTGGATCACGTATTTGAAAGAAACAACAGAGCACTGAGCCAACATGTACTAAACCCTGGTGAAATCTTGACTCACGGCATTGAAACTATAGCAAAAGCCAGTCTGCCCTCAGCGTTATTTTGATATAATCAGCCCTGCCAAGTACCACACATCAGGGGTTTGGCTAACATTTTAGTGTGGTAGGCCTGGTCTGCCTCAAGTTAGAAGAGGTTTCCGTAATCTAGTCTGAATAACTGTCCTTTGGGTTGAAAAAGGAAGCATCCAAATGATCTTTTCCAACCATTTCAGGACTGCACTGAAAGTCGAGGCTTCTTTAGCAACCTGAGGTTTTATCAACCACTTGGTATCCAGCCAGAAGCCTAAATTCTTTACCTTGTAGGCTGTTTCAGGAAGAACACCTAAGGTCTTAGGCCATAGCTGTGGACCCCAAAGCAGGGGGTTCTTACCCAGCACCAATACCTCAGTCTTGTCGCCATTAAGTTTTGATGAGATGGTGTTCATCTTGTGGAGATCAGAACCAGGCAGGAGTTCAGGGCCCCATAGTTGTAGTCCTGAGCAGATGACAAAGAGAAGATAATTGGAGTATCATCTGTGTACGAGAACAGGAAAAGGCCACAGCTTTCCACCAAGTCTGCTAATGGACGGAAGTAGATATTAAATAACAGAAGACATAGGGCTGATCCCTGAGGGACTCCTAAGGTAAGAGCACGTGGACTAAACTTCGTGCTGGCCGAGAAAACTTAGAAGGTATGATCTTCCAGAAAGGAGGTTATCTACAATAGAGCCTTCTCTTGGAGACCCCAGTTCAACTGTCTTTCCAGAAGGACGGACTGTGACACCGTACTGAAGGCTGTGCTGAGGTTGAGTAGGATTAGTAAATGCACTGCACCAGAGAGCCACAAAATTGAATCCTGGCTGGTGCAGTGGGAATAGTGACTTGAGTATATTTAGTGCTACGAGGTCCCAGTCTGTGACAGAAAGAGCTGTGACATGCAAGTCATTATTTTAAACTTTCATTACACACAGGAAAAGATAGGCTACTACAAAATGCGCCCAAAAGTTTTTTTTTTTTTTTAAAGTGCTTCCAAAATATAGATTTTAGCAATTTTTAGGTCGTCCTCTTGGAATCGCTTCAGCTTTCGTAGAAGCTCGTGCGTGTGGTGCTCACATGCTATTGGCCTTTGCGTCTGGCTTCAGCACGCAATTGGCCAAAGGCGTGTGGATGTCCCAGCTTCTCGGGAAATGTTTACTCCCAGAGCGTTTTGCTCTCGGGAGCCAGCAACGGCGCGCAGGGGCCATCTGTTTTGGGTTAGGTTTCCTTGCCCCTTTCATTAGAAGGCGCGTCCCCTCCACCCCGGCAAGGGACACACCCCACCTCCACAAGAGTGCGCTTTCACGGACGCGCTTGTTTTAATTTTTCCTGCCTGGAGCAGACGTGTTCACGTGCCAGACTTCCCTGCCTCGTCGCCACTGAAGGTTGTATATGACACTGAGCGCGCCAAGCGGGCATTACTCAATAGTTGTGCAAGAGCAGGGCGGTACTGACAGCTTGGAGTATGTGGCGCGGAGGCCTTCATCTCTTCTTCGTCTTGTTTTTAAGAGCTGCACGCCATATGGACGAGCCCATAAGCACTCTCGGTCGGGGGCCGGACGACAAAAAAATGTGCTTTATGTTATGGGTTTGTGTAATACGTTCCAGCTTCGTGCCTTATGCTCGCAAGGAAGGAGGTTGTGCAGCTGAATATAGGCACTCAAGAGTCGAGCGGGCTGGTACAACTGGTTGTGCTTTCATCTCTGTTGTAAACGCAGCCACAACTTCGGAATTCGTGCTTCTCAAATGTATGCGACTGGTAGTTTAGGACATCTATGGTTCAACCCTTCTTTAAATTTTGTAACCCAATGCATGCTGTTTCCCCGAGCATGCTCTGGACTAGGTTGTTTAAGTTTTTTTTTTGTTTTTTTAATAGGTTGGCCTTACTTCCTATATTGGAATAATATATAGCGCCGTAGCCAGTGTGTCTTGGTCCCTAGTGCATAGAAGGAAATAGGGCCCCAGGGCGCATACAGCAACATTCAGGGTTCGGTTGGCATCGCCAGGCCTCTGTAACCCGGTGCCCCTGCACCTGCTGCACAAATGGACTAAGTCATGTTTGCTTTACAATCGAACAAAACAATGGTGTGCAATTCTTTGTCTCTGACATTTCCCACATTCATTATGGATTAACATCGTTTGCCACGTTATTTTACCTTTTGCTATATAATTTCCAAGTTTCAACCAAAATAAAAGTTATTTTCTGGCTCGAACAAATCTACATTAGTTAAAAAAAAAAACACGTTGCGCTGTGTCAGACGCAGACCACTTGCAAAATATTATTACCCTTCAGTTGCAGTTTGCAGTACTCACGTGTTTAAATGTTATTAACGCGGTGAAACTCTTGCCCCGATAGTATTTGTGTGTGTTCAATTTATAACAAGCATTTGCAATGCAATAGGTCTCGCAGTTGTGAGAGTTTGAGCTATTGGCATTGTAAATGGCAATGCCTTTTATTTACGTGTTGGTTTTTAAAAACATAAATAAAAGGCATTGTCATTTACAATGCCAATAGCTTAAACTCTCGCAAATGCGCAACCTATTGCATTGCAAATGCTTGTTTTACTTGCCACAGCTAGCGTATTACATCCCTTTAACTTGTTCATTCCCCTCCCTCTCAACCCCTGCCGCCACTCACCAACACCACTATGGGCACCACAAACCACTTGGCACTAGCGTCATCCAGCTAAACTGTAAGTGAATCAGAATAGTTGGGGGAGGTGACTAGAAGTTTGTGCTCAGAGCCAGCCACTGCTGATGTGTGACTGACCTGTCAACTCAAAACGGGCCCCCTGCTGCCTCATTTTATTCACCAGCTGCAGTGAGTGTGCCAAATGTCTTTCCGCCCAGGGCGCTATCCGAGGTGGGGCCGGCTCTGCCTCTTTGGCTTTGCTTTTCTCCCTCTTTGCCCAATCTGTAAACATCTTTGGCTATGTTGAGTTGCATCCTTCAGCATTACCACTACTGGTACTACCTATGGAATTTTGCACGATGTCAAAATTAACAAAGGTGACAGACTTAGCACATCAGCTGAATGTAAACAGGCCCCTCGCGGGGCAGTGTCCAATCTGACGCTGTTTTGAATGCACGTGATGCATTAGAGGCTCGTTTAAGTCAGTGGTACTGGAACGATTTTTATAGCGGGGGTGCTGTTCAATAACATCTCGCCAAAGGCATAGGGAATATTTGATAGTATTTATTTTAAAACACAAAACATATTGCCAGAGGAAAAACGTTTGAAGGTCCTCTTTATATCTCATTCTCCATCTAAACTCTTTGAAGTGGTTTATGGAGGTACTGCTGCACCTCCCGCACCCCCTAGTTCCACTGACACTTCTCCGAGTCCTGCGCGTACTTGGCAGACGGTAAACTATGCTTGCAGAGGCGTTCAAGGAGTCACCTCGATTAGAGCTAAGAGACACTGAAAGCGGTACATTGTGTACTTGCCAAGGAGCTGCAGAATCCCATTTCAAGTGGACGGCACGTTGGTAATTTAAATTCCCAGTTTTGGTACATTCTTGGCTCTTAGATGCTAAATAAATCATTCTGGTGGTATATGCAGTGTCTGTTTGTGAAAAACACCGAAGACTGACATTCTCGGTAACATTAATAAGTGAACACCGTCTCGGTGTGCTCATTAGCTCATTCACGCAGGAGTAATGCATTTGAAATCTCTCCATCTTAGGCTGATCTTATTTTTGTCAACTTTGTGTGAATGAATGTGCTTAAGAAATAAACATATGTTTTAAGGTCAGGTTTATGTGAGATCGACGACAACCTGCTTTGATCTGTATTCAGTGCATTTCATACTTCATACTTTACATTTTGATACATTGTGTGTGTCTGTCGTGTAAGAAGCAATGACGGTTGACGTACTCCACCTTTCTGAGCTATGGAATTGGCATTCCTTGGCAAAGTAACCTTTGGGCGAAAGGCACTGGGATGATGGGTAAAAGACAGCTTCAAAGTGACCACTGTAATTTCAAACAGTATGAAACCAATCGTAAACAAGATCCCCACAAGGCGCGGGAATTCCTCACGGCGCTGTGCGTGTAACCTGACCCACGAGGAGAGGAATGCAGCTGCCAGCCTGCGCACCCCTGCTCGCTCCCGCAAGCAAAACGCTGTGGGAGTGAACATTCGGCAAAAAGGTGGGACATGCGCCCGCCTTTAGCCATTTGCAGACTACAATAAGAACAAGCATTGGCATAGCCAATAGGTCTCGTCTCGCCTTTGGGACCTTATAAGTGTTTAGCCAAGCAACAGTTGATGTTGTTGCACCAAGGATATTGTGCTAGATAACTAAACACTTATAAGGTTCCAAAGGCGAGACCTATTGGCTATGCCAATGCTTGTTCTTATTGTAGTCTGCAAACCGAAACTTGGAAAATATTGAAATATCTCTGAATTAGTCATTTAGCCTTTGATGTATGAATTTCAAAATATTTGAACTTCATATCATTCATGTATATCATTTGAATTTCTCTGGAATTATTGCGAAAATACATTTGATTTAATAGCTTGAGTTACGTAGGCGAAAACCATACACAAGCGCGACTGGGGCATTTCCTAGCTGGCATCTATTTTTCTTTTATTTCTTTAAAATGAATAATTTGTGTGCAGACATCAGTGAGAACTCCCACGTGTCAGCCGCAGATCATTAAATCAACCCTGTTTTGTTACTGATTTTTAGTTCTTGGTTCTTCACTTTTTCAATCAGAATGTGTTATTTCCGGTAGCAGAAAAGTGAAGGAAAAACAACCTTCGGCTAAGCTAATGGATTTGTATTTTTCTTTGACAAAAGCGCTTAGTAATTGATGGGTGAGAACATGTGTGAGGTTTTTATGAAGGAGCGAGTCAATAAATGTGGGGTTGTATGATTCGATGAATGTGACTATTGTGGACTGATGAATGGGTGAATGACTAAGAACAGTGAATGCATTGATGATTGAAAGAGCAGCTGCAGCATGAATGATTTATTGCCTTCTGCCACTGTCTTACCTTCATAAATATCACCATCCATGAAATTACTCGTTGTACATCTATATTCACTGACCAGCTCAACCATCTATACACTGAGCTATTCCTTCAGTCATCTTACTTTCCATCCAGTCACCTCCTTATGTATGCACTCACTCATCCATTCATCTAGGCACCCTATCACTCACTCGCCCATCTATCCATTCACTTATTTTGCCTAATTTCCACAGCCACCAATGCACACACGAATGCATGCAAAACCGTCAACCAATGAAGGATCTTATTTTAATTTTTTTAAAGTTAAGCTTGTTGACTCCCTTTTCAGTATGTGGATGAGTGTGTATGGCTATTTGAATGTATGTGTGGCTGCTTATATGTCTGTCTCTGTGTGTCAGGTGCCATATATCTGAATGGGTTGTCACATGGGTACATGAATGAACGTGGATCTATGGCTGCCTTTCTATGCATACGTCTATACGGACTCAGTCTTGTGTGTGTAAGCCTGTGTATGTATGTGTGTGTGTGCTAGTAGCTCAGTCTTGTGTCTATGTGGCAGTACGTAGGCATGTGTATGTCTTTGCATGTTTGTCTCAGCGTATGCTTGGATGTATACTTGGGTGTTGGTGTACCTGTGTACGGCCATATGTATGAGTGTGTATGTATGTGTGTCTATGGACGCGTGCAAGTGTGTGTTTGTACTTGTGTGTGCAAGTGCTCGTGGGTTTGCATATGGCCTGGTGAATGCACAGTGCAAATGTCTGTTTCTCTCCGTGTCAGACTTAAAAAGAGAACCATGGGACCACGTTCCTAGTTTTTCATTAAAATCTAAATAAACATCACTTTGAGGCAGAAAGTTCACAGGTGACTTGGTGTGCAGAGTGATGCAACGAGGCAAGACTGCGGGGGCCTTTGTTACGCCCCTGAACAAAGTGGGTGACTGTGGACCTGTTGAACCCTTCTTCCGAGCCTCTGCAGAGTTCTTAAAGTGGGAGTTCACCTTGCTAGACCTGTAGGAATCCTCGTAAACATGAACCCTTTTCTTCTCCGAATTCAGTCAGTAATATACTGTGTATATATGTATATAATCTACTTCACTTGTTGCGTCCCTGATTGTTAGTGACTTTAAATACACGTTATGAGTTGTGCCCGTGTGCTGCTAAAAAGTTGAACACTTATGCTCTTTCCCTCAAGCCTTCCTCAAACTCCCAAGATCGCTCAACTGCAGCGCTCCAGATCACACCTCGCTTGTTTGTCCAAATAAAAATATCCTCAAGCCAGTGTATTTCTTCTTTATTCGCCCTTCTTTTTCCATGTTTTGAATCTCCCAAGGGAACAGCAATTGAGTGTTATCGGGGCGTTTCTTGCTAACCTCTGCTACTGCCCTGTGGCTTTTTAAGGAAATGGTGTCTTAATAGTTAAACGAGGCAGACAAGTAGTGAGGCTGTTATTGTACATAACGTGATGTATTACAAGCTCCGGATGGCAAAACCTGACTTGACCTGAAAAACACACCATGACTTTTGGAAGTTAAGTATGTCTGATTGCCAATCTGTTTTATTTAAGGTGAGGCGACTAAAACTAAACTGTAACACGCACTTCCTTGAACAAGTGCAGCCCTTGCTGCAAGAGCTGCCCCGCAAAGGCCGCCAGTGCCCGCGTCTCGTGACCTACACGTCAGTCCAAACTCCTGAATAATGCACGGTCTGGCCAACACACTCAAGCGACGTTTGAAAAGACCCGCGGAATGCGCGAGCTGTGATCGATGCACCGGGTGAAATAGCCCCTCAGGCTGGGTTGTGCCGGTCTCCATGGAGAGGAGTTCAGCATTACCACAACACACTCGGCGCACACAGTCTCTGTAGTAGGCGAAGCCCCGTCCCAATGCACAGATGCAAACATCACAAAGTTCAGCAGCACTGCCACTTGCTACTTCTTGCACGAAAGATTTGCGGGGTTTGTCAGAGAAAAAGCAGAAACATACGTAACAAGCACTGAAACACAAGTGCAGCCCCGCGGCCCGCGCCACGGCCGCGAAAGTGAAACAGTACTCCAAGCAGTGGGAGGGGTGGGGGGAGTGCGATTCACTTGCGGGAGCGAGCGGCGCCAGGAGCGATAATTGCTACCATATGGCGCCGCTCGCTCCCGCAAGTGAATCGCCAAACGTGCACGCGTTGCCATTGAAGGCAATGGAACGCGTGCACGTTTTAGGCTGAAAAGCCGAATCAATGGCAAAAGGTCTTTTTGCCTATGCAGCGCATGCGCGCTGCGTAGGCGAGACCTAAAAAGGACACAGGCAACAGCCAACCCAGTGTGTGGGGGGGAGTCAGACCCACACATAGAAGTTTTAAATGCTTACAAGAAGCCTCGCAGAGCAGCGCTTGCGAGCTAGCTCAGGCTCGACCTAAAAAAAATAAAAGCGAAGTAATACTGTCACGGAATATTGCGCATAATTTGCCTTTGCTTATTACATAATTTAGACAACCGTGAGCATAATTTGGAGTTCTCTTGCTGCGTTGTTCCAGTGTCCCTGCTTACATATCATGTTAGGGACATAGTAAAAACTTTATAATTTAACATTCTAGGTATCGATGTTGAGGATTTGCAGGGCCCAACAGAGAGAAAAGCCTCAAAGTGCCTACAGATAGACATACTACGAACAGTAAGGGGGAGGTGGCGGGCTAAGGGGAAGGCTAGCTTTTCAAATTACCAGGTGTTCAACATTTTGCTGCTGGGTAGAAGGTGTGGTGGGTCTGTGGCGCGTGGTGTGGGGGGGGAAAGTGGAGTGGAAAGGGATCTGAAAGGGCAGCTCCGAGGCCAGCAAAGGAGCTCGAAGAGGGAGATGCCTATTGGGATCATCAGGGTCAGGCTAGTATATAGGCAGGGCCACAGGAATTATGCGGCAGGGGCGGCCCAATATATGCGGCAAGGACAAGTAAATTATGAGGCAAGAAGTTGCCAGCATTGCAAGGACAGGAAAAACTAGAAGACATTGTATATGTTAATTCTTTTTTTAATAGGGTAGTTTGTTTGGACATAATGTTTACTTGGTTATATATAAGGTAAAACAATGCTTATATCACTTTATTATAACTTTTCAACATGCTGCACAGCAGCCACGCTGCTCTACAACAAAGCTTGAAGACATTGCATGAGTGGTAAAGGCATCTACGTGGGAAAGGCATGCTCTGGCTAGACACTTATAAAGTCCCAAAGGCGAGACCTATTGGCTATGCCTATGCTTGTTTTATAACCGTCTTTGAAAAGTACACACTCCACAGCTTAGCTTGGTAGCTCCCTTACAGTACCTCTCAAAAAGAATAAGTGTATTTCATCATGAAGCTTCAAGTGATTCAATCAATTAAAGCCAATGCCGGCTTCCAAGCCCCCTTTACATTTCGAGATGACCAGTTGCGCTAATTTACATTTCTTTCAGGGAAGCAGGCACCCTGGCATGAAGGCTCGTTGAACCTGTCCGCCCCTCCCTCGATTTCACAGCACAGGAGACTTTCTGTCTTAAACTTCAGCTGAACCATTTCAACTGTCAGAATTAACCATCCCGGCACAATCGTCTTTTCACAAAACATTGAGGAACTGTTTTTCTAAAATTAAAAAACTATGGGCAGGTCGCACCCTTAAGATACCCCCACTTCAACCACTGTCTGCAATGTACATCCAGTTTTCATAGCTATGCAATCATAGATACGCAATAAATATATCATAGCAGACATAGCATCTGCCACACCCATGGCCCAGATAAAACGAAAGTTAGAGTAGCAAAGTTGTTGCTTTAAGAAGCTGCATATTTTTAGGTCTCGCTGAGCCAGCGCATGCGCTGCGAGACATTTTGTAAGGGGCTTTTGAAAGTGCTCCCAAAGAGGCTTTTTCCGGCCACCAGCGTGCGGTTACGCGCACGCCTCGCTCCGCCTCTCCAATCACTGCTGCGCGCGCGTCATCGCGATCACTTTTGCTTTCACCGCGATCGCGATGACTTTCGCTTTCACGGCCGCGCGGCATTACTTTTACGGCCGCGCGGCCAATGCTTGTTTACCCATGCATTGCTTTCTCACCCATGTGCCTCTCCCCAATTCCATGTTGCCCTTTCTCTCGCTCGTTTGCTTTTCTCACCCCCGCTCCACGTTGCTCTCTCTGTCACCTATGTGCTTTCTCTTCCGTGTTTCTTCCTTCCACATGTGCTCCTGCGTTGCTTCACCCACACGTGCCCCCCATGTTGTTTCTGTCCCCAGTCCTTAAGTTGCTTCCACCGGCTCATGTTGCTTCCTCTCCATCCACGCTTATGCACGCTTTTCTTTAGCACTCCAAATCAGATCAATAAATAAACATAAGAAAAAACACCAACGACTTTTTATAGGTGCTTGCATGGGTGGTGCACGGGCCTACAAAACGGTGCCGACGGCCCCATTATTTATGCGATCACTTCATTGTTCAACCCTCTACCCGTAAAATTAAAGCTGTCACTTGTATGTTACATTATGTTAGGGACTTTTAATTATGGCCTGGCAAACTGTTATTGTTTTGTCTGTTATCAGCAAATTGGAAATTGGGCTAAAAATCAGAAAACATGCATTGTTTAAAATGTAAATTTTCGAATTACGAAACTCTTTTTTATATTGACTATTTTCTTTCAAAGTGATTTTGTCCTCAAGAATCAATTCGTTTTCTGCATTCTTCTTTTCTAAAAATTACATTATTTTCAACTTGTAATTCATTTTTTTTGGTAGCAAATTTTGTTTTTCAAGCAGCTGACTGCATTTGGTGGCAAATTAAATTCGCCAGTGCTCTTTGCTGCAATCCTACTGGAAAAGAATCAGGTGCAGTGTTCTAACAAAAACACCATACTTTTGGTCTATTCGCATAAATCTGGACAGAACTACAGTCATAGTTGAGACTCATAGAAACACCATTTTTTGAAGCCTAGAAACAATAGAAAACTCTCTCTATATAAGCTTTGAAAGGCTACTTCTGTCCCTGCCAAATGTTCTTTGCAATTCCCTTTAACTATCCAAAATGACCTTTGCCCCCGCAAGAGAAACAGAATTAATCTTGAGTAATAAAAAAATCATCTGGTTTATTTCCCACATGTTGGGTTTAATAAAGCGAAATAAGAACACGCATATATTAAAATTCAAAGGACTAGGGCAGATGTATTTAATATAAAAATACAGGCCAGCATTCTTCCGACATTTTGTGATACTCATCTATTATCATCAGCGTTTAGACATTTTTAATGATGTCCCTGGGAAGCTGATCACGGAGAAGGCTTTCACCTTAACAAGCATTGGCATAGCCAATAGGTCTCGCTTTTGGGACCTTATAAGTATTTAGTTATGCAGCACAATATCCTTGGTGCAAGAACATTGACAGTTGCATGGTTAAACACTTATAAGGTCCCAAAGGCGAGACCTATTGGCTATGCCAATGCTTGTTATTTATATTATCATGTACATTTTAAAGTCATCACATTATTGTCAGGCATAAATAAAAAACAAGATTTATGAGCATTTTATGTTTTCATTTAGCACTCTAGAGAGACAAAAAGGGATATAAGTGGTGCAAGGGGAGGAAAGAGGCAAAAAAATGAGAGGGCGAGATGAGGAGGGAGAAAGATTAACAAAACAAACAAAAAAGTGGTGGGGGAGAACTAAGGGTAGAGAGACTGCGTGGACTAAGAAGAGTTGCAGTGGATTAGATAGCTGCAGAAGGAGCTAGAAGTAAGAAAGTGGCTATAACTGGAATGATGAGAGAGAAAGAAAAAGGAGGGAAGTGTGGGAAAGAAGAGACAATGAGGGGGAAGATTAAATGAAGGAAATGGGTACACAGAAGCAGGGAGACAGGGAAGGAGAGACAAAGGAGGGGATTGAGGGCAGGCGAGAGTGAGGGAACGAGTGAGGACATGAGGGAGAGGGGATGGAGAAACAAAAGAATTACAGGGATAGAAGAGAGGAATGAACAGGAGGGAGGAAAAGAGCTAGTGAAACATAGAAAGATGAAGGTTGAACAAAGGAAGAAGTGAAAGGTAAGAAGGGTGCAGACAAGACGGAGAAGATGGAAGATAAAGAAAGGGTAGAAAGAATGAGGAGAAATGCAATTGTGACAGATTATGAGGGAGTGATGAAAGCAGAGCAGTATAGGAGAAAAGACGGATGGAATGCAAAATTAGAGAGCATGGAAGTGACAATGGGTGAGGGAAGTGCGAAAGCCAAAGCAAAGGTTGAAGAGAGGAGGCATGAGAAAGGGTACTATGAGTTTCCTGGTCTGTAAAAAGGAAACAGCCGATAGTGCCCAAACACTAACTTGGTTTCCTTGTGATCTATCAGTGTAAAGACTGGAGTTAGAGGTAGGTTATCAATGAGAACTCCCCAATTCTTTTTAAGGAGTCACTAAATTTGAAGAAGAAATGGCGAGGTTGGAATTCCTAAACCCTACTATTAACACAACCGGTGTACTTTCAGTATCAGGCTGTCAGTTTAGTCACTGATGGTCCACGAGGTAATATGTTGGTCCCTGATACTCTGAACAGCCTCTGGGCGCTTCCCCGTTGCTTATATCTTCATAAACTAGGATGCAACAGAATAGGCTCTCAGTTTAAGCAATGAAGGCTCTATGCATCCCAGGATCCTATCTCATATGCCACTGTCCACACTGTTTGCGTTTTGTGGCTTTTAAGGTCCCTTTCAAACCATTGCATATATGAAAAGGTTTAATTCTTCTTGACCATCGCATTTTGACATGGACGCAACTGCCTTTTTTACTCTCAATAGAGTGTCACTCAAAGTGTCTTACAAAAAACCTGTTAATGTCCCACATAAACACACTTCACACATCTGAATGTCACACATAAGCAAACTGAAAACTTGCCAACTATGTTTAATAATATTCACCAACAGAGACACAGCAAACAGCTTTGTATACAAAACAAGAGCACGAAAGAACTATAAAAATAACCTTGCTATAAGCCGGTATGTACTAATTAACCATACTAGTCACAAAAGAGAAATTACCAGGATGGGAAGTAGAAATCATAGCAAGAGAAAACACCGCGCCGGATGGGGTTTAACAGACGGGTAGCATCCCGCCTCACCCAGATACAGCACTAGCTTCAGCCCGCAGGAAACCGTGATCCTTCTTCCTATAAATAGCGGTACAACCTCGGGTGTGTTCAGCGCCTGTCACAAAACAAAATACCTGCGTCTCCTCTGCCTCCCTCTTCCGGTTCCGGGGCAGGCCACCTGAAGCACAAACATTTCCCTCACGCTGCAAACTACAGAAACAACAACACAGGAAGGCAGTCCGAAGTAGAAATAGGACTGGGACAGCAGTACCATGGCGGCCATCTTAGACCGGTAACTACCAAAAGCCAGACTGAAACATTACTTCTTTTTAGACAGTGGCCTTTCTGCGGTCGATGTTCTGTTGGATAAATCAGATTCAGAATCCTTGCTTAAACATCTTATCTGAGATACAAAAAAAAAATAGTACAAGCAGTGGGAGGCCCTCATCAATCATTACTAGGTGTTTGTTCAAGATTGTTTTTAAAGTTTATTCCTGTGTGTAAAATTCCTTTCCAGTGCTGATATTATAATTTTTTTTCAAAATGTATACATTATTTTACATTATTTACTATTTCTTTAATTACAAATTTTTTCCCGCTACTGGATGCCTCAACATTAGAGGTGGACAAACTAACAAATTAGCACGTGGAGCCGACCCAAATCAAGGGTCTGGAGTTACTCTAAGAGCCCAGGTTTCAGATTGCTATGTGTGACATTTTCATAATTTCAGTATAGTTATGAGTGAAATTTCAACGACTATGAGTGACACTTTTTCACGAGCAAACTCAAGCAATGAAGATGAGGGAAACATATAAATATCAGAATTTACGCCCATTTGAGCAAAGAGAAGCTCTAAGATCTTAAAACTGCTGCAAAGCACCAGAAATGGAAGGGCACTAACCGGAGACAGACTGCTGTTGACAGGAGTTCTCAGTAACAGAGACATTTTTCCCCACAAATAAAACCAAGCAATTAGGTCCATGGAAAGGGATAAATATCAGAAATTACGCCCTTTTAAACAATAATAAGCTTTGGAAAGACTTTCAAACTGCTGCAAAACCCCTGAATTGTAAAGTCACTAACCTATTGCCCCTTTCTGATGATGGTTACAGGAAGGGGATCCGAGAGGAATCATTTCATATTTGATGCTAGCAAAAGGCTTGTCTTTTAAAACTGCATGAAGATATTAATTGCCACACATATGATCAATCATGGTTGTTTAGAAATAATATTTAGAACCATTAAATGTTAACTGTAAGCTACAAGAGTGATTTTGTTTTTAAAAGGACTATTTCTCAATTTTCCGCTTTCATATTGCTTTTCAAAAAAGGTTTTTATTTTTGGCATTTATAAAAACAAGCGTTCTATGCAAAACAAAAACGAACTGATGGGTTATATTAGGCTTTAAAAAAAATCAGCAGAGGGAGGGAGAGGCTTGCTTAGCCTGACAAGATGATGGAACCATACTATTGCAATATCCGCATCGGAATTTAGAAAAAAAATAGTGCCTTCCCAGGTGTCAATAAAGAGATAACAAGCAGATTATCCCAGCTGCATTGATAATATCCGGTGTGGCAGGGGAGCCGGAGTATGCGTGCGTAGCAGCCACGAGGGAAGTAAGAGATCTGTGGACGTGCACAATTCATGGGATGTACAATTTGGTGCAACAACAGAACTTCAACACAATGCATGGCCTACCTAAAAATCCCAGAGCCCACTACCCATCAGTAAAGTGCTTCATAAGCAGTAAACGCCATTTTGATTGCCAATAAATACCATACCTCAGGCACAACTTAAAACACTTCCCATGTTGGCATTTCAAATAAATACATATAGAAGACTAAGGTGGAGGGACAGCAAAGCATGTAAACTCACCACCCATGTTGTGGCCTGGGCTCAAAGAAGATTGTGATGGTGGAGTGAGATTCCTCAAAGACTCACATTGCCTTGGCAGAGTCAGTTCACCCGCACTGATCCTAACAAGCACAACTGTCTTTGAGTGCCATAGGCCCGGACTTAGGCTGAATAAGTGGGACAGACAGTCACTCAGAAAAGAGTAAGAGAGCCCTGCCCACTGCTGAAAGACATACAGCAGGCAAATTCTGTACTGGTGCACCATGCGCACACTCAGTGATATCACAGAGCAGCCAATGAACAACTGACAAACTTTCCCTCAGCCAGTCACAAGCCATAGTAAAGTGTCCAAAGCCCGACAGCCAATTATGAGCAAGCAATGAAATACTTTAGTACAGCAGATTATATCCCAGCATTGAGTGGCATTTATCAGAAGTAATAGTTTTTAAACATATAATTAGAGACATTCATGACTCTGCCCATACCCTGATGACAATGTTTCCAGTGAAACAAGAGGCAAGTCGGTTGGCATGTGCACCCTATAAGTGACCTAGGTTGTTGTCATACCACATTAAACTCAGCCCTGGCAAGTTTCTCAGGTCCATGCATGACTAGTTGCTATAATCCAGATTTTTTCTTTTTGCATTTACTGTTTAAACTATGTACTGATCGGGAAAAATATCAGCTTTAGGTGATTTCCCTAACACTTGTATCAGCAGGAACATTAAAAAACCGGTCATGCAAGTACAAAACTGGCCAGGTGGTAACCCTAACTACAAGTCCCAGAAAGACAATGATATAAAATAATTGTCTAGCATCACACAATTTGGTCAAGACGGAAGCCGGCATTGCTCTCAAGTTTTCTAGTTTCATATTGTATATTTCAGCCACTAGATTAATATATCTTTCTCTCTCCCATTTCACATCAAAGGTTAATGCTTTGTAGTTAATTTGAGGAGCAGTTACACAGGTCGGCTTAAAAGTTATAACAGCAGAAGCAACACATTTTTGCACTTAGTTATAAAGTGCACACTTACATTCCAAAACATGGAAGCATAGGAAACTAAGAATTTGGACATGCCAACAATTGGGAGCACCTAAAATGAAGGTTTAGAGTGGAGACAATTTTAAGAGGAAGACAATTAAAATAACTTCATTTTTTGGTAGAAAAATGAGGAGTCTTCTGTCAGAGTCAGAAAGACTGCCATGTATGAGATTTAGAAAAAGAAATTGAGGAATTGTAATCCTCCCATTGAAGTGTGTGGTAGTGGAGAATTATCTAAGTGGGAGGCTTTCAAAATTCAGAATTTTCCTCCACTGAATCCTGAGTGTTGGCACATATGCACACAAAGGTCACAGACACATTGCTATAGAAGCAATATATTTGATATAATTTGCCTTCTCAAGTCTCTCAGCCTGCATCGTCATCTGTAATGAACAAAAACTGGAAATTTGGAGGCCTACCACACCTCGGTGTGAGACACAAAGCTTACACCTCAAATACAGAACAATCTTGAAAGAATCTGGATGAATGACTGTTTTGAACTGATGCAGCTTCAAGGATGGAGACGAAAAAAAGGAAGGAACCGAGTGAGGGAATGACGTAAGCCTAAAAACGTCCCCCTCTTTTGGAGGTGCTGTAGCATTTACTGCGCTCATGTCAATGAAACTATGGTTTTCATGTTGTCAAATGAGCATACCACTCTCTTGGTCCTCCGATGGACCTTGTTTTGTGCCAAGAGTGGTTGAATATAAGAGAGCCAGCAGTCATCCAATGAGGACCAGGAATTGGATAACTGAACTACAAATTAGAAATTAGGGTCACGTAGATTACTCTTAATACAATGCTACGAAGATAAAGAATTATCACAGCAAGCCCAAATCTCCTGAAGAAATGTAGGTGAGCCAAAATTTAAATGCATTGACAAATTCCCAGAGTCAAAGTAGATATACCAGAGTTCAAGAGGTCAGGAAGGGACATGGAATAGGCCAGTTCAAGCAGTCTCCCAGAAAGTAAGAGACCACCAGGCGCATATGCATATGCGCCAGTTCAAAAAGGAAGCCAGGTGAATCTGCATCAGGTAAGTCAAAGATGCAATGGAAGTTCTGCAAATCTCTGTCAGCGATAGAAAGGGAATAACTATCAGTACGTCCAACACTCGCAATGTGTTAACCAGTTTATCAGCCAGTCAGTTCGCCAGTCCGCAAAGATTCTCTCTCCCGCTCACTCATCAAGCAATATTATATTCTTAAAGTTCCAAAGCTGACACCTCCTGGAGTCACCTCATCTGGTCAGACCACTCAGTCCTTTGGCCAGTTCGTATAGGATGGGTGTCAAGCGACATAAAGAAGACACAAAATGTAGAGAAATAGGTGGTACAATTACGCAGTCCTTAAGCAATCCAATAGGTGAAACGTTGGACCAATGCTCCTCTAGCAAGAGCACATGAGCAAGTTCAAGAGGACAGTTTCCCAGGCAGCTGTTTGCGTTGTATCAGAAAATGTAACAAAAACACGAAGGGACCTCATTCGGTTCCAATTCAAGCCGCACAACCACCTAACTGAATGAATTCAATGAATTAAATTCATATTCCTTAATCTTCTGTTTATCCATATTTTTCTCCATTACTTTTTCACCTTCTTTTGTAATTTACTTCAATTCATTTTATTTATTCAAATATTTTGCAGAAATGTTCACACAATCACAGGAGCAGTAGTTGGTTCCACATGTCACGACTTTATTAAAAGTAACCCAATGCATTTCTGGATGAAACCCTTCATCAGGGGTATCTAAAATACAAAAAATTCCATACACATCACTATTAGCATTGTGATAACACTCTCTATTCACTTAACAAGCTTCCTACTTCTGTTTTGCTGATATGTATGTAGGAGAGTAGGATCTGCTTCACATTGGTACCCCCACTTTTTGCTGATGCTTCACTGTTTTTCGACTTTAGTCTGGCTGGGGCCCTGCTAATCAGAACCCCAGCCTAGCTGCTTCCTCTCTAAAATGGTTTCCATGTGCCTTAGGCACATCTCTGATTGGAATCTGAGTGCCCTTATAAGTCCCTAGTATATGGTATACTATGTACCCAGGGCATAGGTACCTCAGAGGCCTACCAGGGGCTGCAGCATGTATTGTGCCACCCCTGGAAGGCCATCCAAAATGACACCACAGGTCTGCTACTGCAGCCTGGGTAAGGTGGTGCATGCACCCCTTACTGTGATATAGGTTACCTATATCACTGCATATGCACACATATAAACCTATAAGTCACTCCTATGGCAGGCCTTATCAATCCTGAAGGCAGAGTGCTTGGTTCTTATGTGAGAGGGTGCCCTTGCATGAGCAGAGCCCCTCTGCAGCGGTCGGAGACCCTTCTCTGATGCTGTTTGTAGTGCAGCCTGACCATATACTCTTAAGTGCATTATATCCTCGCGGTAAAATGCTAACTTTGGACTGGCTGCACCAAAACATGTCGTGTTTGGTGTCAAACATCTTGGAATACTACCCCCCCACCAGTTCTGGCGGCGGTAGTAGCATTCCACCCTTCTAGAGGGAGAGACATGTACCCACCGGCATACCCGGTAACTTCTTTCCAGAGCCCTGGCATCACAAAATGGATGCCGCTGCCACAGACACGGGTCTGGCCTCCTGCTGCTGACTGAAACTCCGGCAGGGGAGGCCTGGACAATAGGTTTCCTGTCCCAAGGAGGAGTAACCACCTCCCCAGACAGGATAATGTGTATTGGGGCTGGGCGGGAGCACTCTGGTGCTTTGAAGTCCTGCACTGGGGGCACATTTGGTATCCCTGTGCATACCCCAGTTCAAACCGGCTCAGGGGCTTCCAGCCCCTGCTCTGGCATGAAACTGGACAAAGGGAAAGGGGTGTAACCACCCTCTGCCCTGACCCTCCCATAGGTGGGTCCCCAGAGTATGTCCAACCCCTAACTTGGTATAAGTATGGGACCCCAGTCCTTAGGACTTTAGATTTACCTGGACGAAACTCTGATACAGAATCCTGGACCTTCGACGCTCTACTTCAAGATTAGAGGACTGAAGAATCTCCCTTGGGGTCAAGGAGTGACTCCCCTGCTTGGCAGGCACCTAAGAAACAATTGTCCGGTCTGCATCGCTGAAGCTCCCGCCGGACGCCGAAGTCTTTGCATCACCAGAGGTGGATTTCCAGACTTCCCGAGGCTGCCCTGAGTCCCCAGCAAAGCTGAGGCCCGTAGCTGTCGTGGGTAACGTGGAACCGTGACCCCTGGACACCGAGCACATTTGCAAGTGCATCCTCTTCATGGTCTCCCACGAAGTTGTGCTGTGGGCTCCGAGTAGCCCCCGCCTCCGGCACCAACTGCACCGAAGATCACTGGCCTCCACTCCACGAGTGTCCTGTGAGCCAGCTCCAAGTGCGTCCACTCGAGGCTCCTTCGCGGTTGCTAGTCCGTTGGCTAGTGGGCCCTCCCGAAGGCAACTCTTCTTCTGCTTGGGCTTTCCTGGTTGCTCCAAATGTGCCCTGACTTACCCTTGCTGGGTGAGTCCCTCAGACCTTGCTGGTCTGCACCACCGTCCTCCTTCTATTTCCACTAGACTTGCCGTTGCCAAGGCTTGTTGGGTCCAATTCGGTCGCCGACACCCCTGCAATCGACAGACATTGTGGGACAGCTCAAATCCAGCTCCTGGTTGTCGTCGACGCCTCCTGAACCTCGTGGCTGAAGAGTCAAGACGACCGTCAACCTACCTGAAGCACCCGACATCGGTGGGCATCCGCTCATCGCCTTCCTGGTCACTGGCTAGTGACCCAGACTCTGTCCCCTCTGCTTTCAGGTTCTTCAGATCTTCGATCCACTTTTGGATCCACCCGAACACTTTCGACTTGGCCGCCAGCAGCACTTTGCAGCCGATCGCCATTGAAAACGACGACGAAACCCGACCCCGAAAGACACCTATGCACCCGGCTTCCCTGGGTGAGGTACCTCGAGTACTCCGGTGCTCCCGTGGGTATAGACTCTAGAACAACCTAGTTCTAAAGGGGTTTGCTCCAAGTCCTCCTCTAAGTGTCCCTTTTCTTTAAAATTCCAACCGCGACTTTCCCCATAGAAGTCAACGGCGATTCGCGGCTGTGTTCTCACTCTGCACGCGTCCCCCGTGGTTCCCCTGTGTCACTGCAAAACCAAAGGGGATGATGGACGGAGTGTTGAACATTGCAAGCACTCACCCCCAGTCAACTGATCTGGGTTTAATCCATCATCATTCTTTAGCTCACTCCGCCACCCCAGTTCAGACATGGCCATATGCAAATCAGTCTGACCCTGTGCCTCATGGGAACAGTCCAGCCCGAACTGCCAAGCCATGTCTTCCCTGGACCGGAAACAAGCATCCTGGGACCGGTTTCTGGCTTACAGCCGTCATCAGCCAGGCTATCTTGAATCCAGTGGCAAAGTGAGCAAGGGACCCACGTCTGGGCATACCCTGCCAACTTAGGGCAAACATAGCAAAACCAAAGGGGATGATGGACGGAGTGTTGAACATTGCAAGCACTCACCCCCAGTCAACTGATCTGGGTTTAATCCATCATCATTCTTTAGCTCACTCCGCCACCCCAGTTCAGACATGGCCATATGCAAATCAGTCTGACCCTGTGCCTCATGGGAACAGTCCAGCCCGAACTGCCAAGCCATGTCTTCCCTAGACCGGAAACAAGCATCCTGGGACCGGTTTCTGGCTTACAGCCGTCATCAGCCAGGCTATCTTGAATCCAGTGGCAAAGTGAGCAAGGGACCCACGTCTGGGCATACCCTGCCAACTTAGGGCAAACATAGCAAAACCAAAGGGGATGATGGACGGAGTGTTGAACATTGCAAGCACTCACCCCCAGTCAACTGATCTGGGTTTAATCCATCATCATTCTTTAGCTCACTCCGCCACCCCAGTTCAGACATGGCCATATGCAAATCAGTCTGACCCTGTGCCTCATGGGAACAGTCCAGCCCGAACTGCCAAGCCATGTCTTCCCTGGACCGGAAACAAGCATCCTGGGACCGGTTTCTGGCTAACAGCCGTCATCAGCCAGGCTATCTTGAATCCAGTGGCAAAGTGAGCAAGGGACCCACGTCTGGGCATACCCTGCCAACTTAGGGCAAACATAGCAAAACCAAAGGGGATGATGGACGGAGTGTTGAACATTGCAAGCACTCACCCCCAGTCAACTGATCTGGGTTTAATCCATCATCATTCTTTAGCTCACTCCGCCACCCCAGTTCAGACATGGCCATATGCAAATCAGTCTGACCCTGTGCCTCATGGGAACAGTCCAGCCCGAACTGCCAAGCCATGTCTTCCCTGGACCGGAAACAAGCATCCTGGGACCGGTTTCTGGCTTACAGCCGTCATCAGCCAGGCTATCTTGAATCCAGTGGCAAAGTGAGCAAGGGACCCACGTCTGGGCATACCCTGCCAACTTAGGGCAAACATAGCAAAACCAAAGGGGATGATGGACGGAGTGTTGAACAGTGCAAGCACTCACCCCCAGTCAACTGATCTGGGTTTAATCCATCATCATTCTTTAGCTCACTCCGCCACCCCAGTTCAGACATGGCCATATGCAAATCAGTCTGACCCTGTGCCTCATGGGAACAGTCCAGCCCGAACTGCCAAGCCATGTCTTCCCTGGACCGGAAACAAGCATCCTGGGACCGGTTTCTGGCTTACAGCCGTCATCAGCCAGGCTATCTTGAATCCAGTGGCAAAGTGATCTAGGGACCCACGTCTGGGCATACCCTGCCAACTTAGGGCAAACATAGCAAAACCAAAGGGGACGATGGACGGAGTGTTGAACATTGCAAGCACTCACCCCCAGTCAACTGATCTGGGTTTAATCCATCATCATTCTTTAGCTCACTCCGCCACCCCAGTTCAGACATGGCCATATGCAAATCAGTCTGACCCTGTGCCTCATGGGAACAGTCCAGCCCGAACTGCCAAGCCATGTCTTCCCTGGACCGGAAACAAGCATCCTGGGACCGGTTTCTGGCTTACAGCCGTCATCAGCCAGGCTATCTTGAATCCAGTGGCAAAGTGAGCAAGGGACCCACGTCTGGGAAGACATGGCTTGGCAGTTGACTGGGGGTGAGTGCTTGCAATGTTCAACACTCCGTCCATCGTCCCCTTTGGTTTTGCTATGTTCGCCCTAAGTTGGCAGGGTATGCCCAGACGTGGGTCCCTTGCTCACTTTGCCACTGGATTCAAGATAGCCTGGCTGATGATGGCTGTAAGCCAGAAACCGGTCCCAGGATGCTTGTTTCCGGTCCAGGGAAGACATGGCTTGGCAGTTCGGGCTGGACTGTTCCCATGAGGCACAGGGTCAGACTGATTTGCATATGGCCATGTCTGAACTGGGGTGGCCGAGTGAGCTAAAGAATGATGATGGATTAAACCCAGATCAGTTGACTGGGGGTGAGTGCTTGCAATGTTCAACACTCCGTCCATCGTCCCCTTTGGTTTTGCTATGTTCCCCTGTGTCACTACCTTGGGTGGTTCCTTGTGGTCCAAGCACTTCTACAGGCTCTAGGCCTTGTGTCTAGCTCAGTCGTGGTTCTTATACCACTTTATTGGTATATGGTTTGGTACGCCCCTAGGGCTCAAACGTGTATTTGTGCTATTACTGTTGATAACTAACTTATAACTTATGTACTTCGAACTCTAGCCTCATAAAGAGACTAGAGGGGTGTGTTTAGCAATAAATACATATATTTTGAGTATATACCTGGTGTGGTCCTCTTTCATTTGGTCACTCAAGAGATTATAGACTGGTAAAACAAGCTGCTTTACATTCCTTCAAGACTTAGCCTGAAGGCTGCTCTCCATAGCTACCACTAGGATAGCTTTCAATAAAGGTTGTCTTTAACCTATCTCCAATAAGGGGTTGTTTGGACTGGTGCAAGGTGCCCACTAGAATTAGTGGACAGCATATACCAGGCCAACTTCTCACATTGTATTCTATCCATAAGCTGTAAGCGCAACACTGCATCTTTTTATGGCCAACTGCATTTAAATTGCATTTTAATTACACCTCCAATTAAATTAGCAAACTTGCTACATCTCTTATACTCAAAATCTATTCTGTCACTAAGCAATGAGTGGAACACTGCGTCTTTTAAGGATAGAGCACTAGCACTTTTCTTGAACAAAATTTTGAGCAGGAACTAACAACAAGAACAATACAGTCTATATGACACCTTATCACGCCCACGCCCAGTACCAGCAAGGAACAGCGAACGCACTGCACTTTATTCCGCGAACAAATGAACCTTGCCATCGCCCGCATAGCTAACTCTTTTTTTAATGTACAGTAATTTTGGCTTTTGTTTTATGGTTTTTATTATTGTATAATAACAATTTTACTATACCTTCCTTAAGCAAATGTTGCAATGGTTTTAAATAACTATGCAAAATAAAATAAACTTGAAACTTGAAACTTATGGCCAACGGCGTTTACATTGCCTTGAACATTCATGAATTAAAACAACAATCCCTTTCCAAACCGCCCGTACCTTTCTCAACTGCTACGTGTCACTAGAAAACCTTCCCAAGACAAACAAAAATCTTTCCCATATTAGTTCATCTCACATTTTCTTTATCCCTTAAACAACTGTGGTCTCAAGTGCGCTTACCGTGACATTTGGTGAATTACGTCTAGTGTAAAAAAGCCCCCAACTCGTGGGGTGCCGACTTTTTTAAGCAACAAGTTCACTTCCATGACGTCGGATTTCATGGAGTGCCGAGGCGCACATATCCCTTTCGGTAGTAGCTCAAACAACTGTTGAGAACCCGCTCGTTATCAGAAAATGTAGCAAAGCATCTTGTACAGTACATGAGATCTCAGGAAAGAAAACACTGCTTCAAGTTATTTGTTATATTGAGAAATTCTCTCAGGAGCAATAGTTTGAGCAAGTCAAGAAACTTCACGTATGAAGTTAGGCCTACATTAAATCGTGGTAATGTACAATAAGATAAATATTATTAAGCATACATTCATAGGAAATATAAAGATGTCATGATTCTAGTATAACTCTAATGCACTTAGCATCCCTTAGTGCGGTTACAAATAATACATGTCAATATGATGCATTGCTACATTGCAAGTATTGACGTATAAAAATATTTCAGATTACGTTTTTAAGTTTTCATTAAACGTGCGTAACATTAGTATATGTACGAAATACAATCTATGAAAGTTTCACGGAAGCATCATTAATTAGGAATGTGTAACACCTACTTTTCTTTTATCATTTCGGTGCACACGTTGACACACATAAATGGTCAATTTTAGTAAAGTTCATCCTCATTACTAGGATTATTCATAACATTTGATAAAATCTTTTTAGTCATACATTTATATAAATGAAAATAATAATGATTAAGTGTAAATTCCATAACGTGAGAGTTCACTATGTACATGTTTCTAACACAAGTTAGTGAAAATAATACTTTTTAAATTAATAAATCACAGTCTATACTAATTGTACAAATTATATCATCTAGTCTAAATCTTTGTCTGCATGCTTTTACGATGCAGTAACTACAATTTTCTAATTTTGCTATTTTCTTGTTGAACGTGTAGTTAGTGCACATTTATTATTTTTCTCTCAAAAATGTTGTAATTCAGTTTAAAGTGTAAATGCGATTTCCTCTCCAAAAGAGGCCAAGGCCCTGTACACGAAAAAAGTAGTAGGTCAGCATCCCTAGAAGGACGCCTACCTACAGGTGCAGATGTACTACTGTTTTCAATTCACCAACACCTCAAGTAGTTTGCTAGGCATGCTGAGCCTGATACAGGTTTCAAGAGGACAAATAGGAATGGCATGTGATATACCCCTCTGTCTCCTATTAACCCTGTGCAGAAACCAAAACAGAGTAGATTTAAGCACAAGGGGGATAGATGTCAGGAATCGGCTAAAGGGGCTACTTTGAAACAGGATCTGATGATGATCCACAAATCTCCTCCCTGAGAGGACAGGCCAGTGAACTTGGATATAGCAGCTCACTATCCGAACCTTGAGAGGGGGAAAAGGAGGCAAAGGAATAAGAATAGAAAGAAGACCACACAGCTGTAGCACCTTCTCTACTGACTTCAGAATGAGGAGTAGTTCTTTCAGGTAAAGCTCTTGGTAGAAGGGTGAATTCTTAGAGGAAATAGAAAACCCCTCAGTATCTGATATTTTAGGTAAGGCCAAAAAGTTGATCATTCAGTGCATAGACCTACTCCATGATCCAGGTATTTGGCCAGTATCAACCCCAAAGAGCATCAGAAGGCCCTCTCTGAGTTTGGGAGCACAAGAATCAGCTGAATTTAAGTACAGCGTCTGAGTCATGAAACCTAAAAACAGTGAACATGAAGTGGAGGGAAGAACACAGCAATGCTGCAGGAACTCTAATGCTGAACAAACTGAGCAGAGCTGGAGCCTTGCAATGCAGGATGTTGCAAGGCACAGATTGATTCCAACTGCCACAGCATAAAGTCAGGGGCGGCTCCTACGTTTGAGCAGAGGAGCGTCGCCCTACCTGCTGCGAGCGCAGCAGGCACACACGAATTAGTAAAATGGCATGTCAATGCCATTTTACTTAAACGCCGTAGTGCGAGGGCAGGGGGCGGGGCTGAAACCTGCAATTGCAGGATTACAGCTGCCCCTGCAGTGCGCGTGTCGGGTTGGCGGGCTCTTTTGCTATGGCCAGCCCGACATGTGCACTGTAAATGAGCGCTGGGTTAGCCTGCTCCTACCAATCCTGGAGCTGTTCTCAGCATGGGAGCAGCTCCAGGATTGGTTGTATTGGTGTCCACTGAGGAGGAAGGATGTCCTTCCCTTTCCTGCTCGTGGACGCTAATCAGGGAAAGAGGTGTGCCCCCTGGGGGAGCAGTATATGGTGAGTTTGGCGCCTTAGCACCTCACCATATTTTTATCGTTGTAGCCGCCACTGCTTAAAGTCACATTGAAGTACCTGCCCAATACTGTTGCATGAGCATGCGTCCCTAATTGGCGGTTCAAGTAAAGTCATATTACCAGTCCTTTGCTCTCTCTACAGCAGCCTCACCGGTCCATCTTCCTCCTCTTCCAATCCAACACAGGTCTCATTCTGTGTGCTGGCTTTACTTCCTCTTATTTCGGCTAGAGCATGGACCAATTACCGATTGCTTCAACATTATTGCTGTCCTTCCACGATTGCGCTATGATTGAGGTACTGCTCTTATTTTTCTTCTTCCATGTCACCCTTGTTGAACCTCTTGCCCTTTGTAGCTACGTTTTTATGCCACACACACTTCAAAGAAGCCCTTTTGTCCTTTGAAATGGATGTTTATTGTGACAACAGATGTTATATCCTTTTATTGTGAAGACAGATGTTATCTACTTCCAAATGTATTTTTGCTAAGATATGGACATGGATGCAATTCCTTTCTTTATGTGTTAGGATTTTTTGCCAATTGCCATATTTTTATAACTTTTTCACACGAGGAAATTACTGATTTGCTTAGAATCACAGGGGTGTTGTGCCAAGACCTAACAAACAATGACAAAGTCAATAGGTATCAGGCGCGCAACGCCCATTGGGCTCAAAGGGCTTCAGCCCTCCCCTTCGTGTGTGGCAGCCCGGGCTGAGACAGCTTCCCGGGCACACACACAGCTGCACCCGAGTACTTCACAGGTCTTTAAAAGACCATTTGCTTGCTAACGAGTCTTTGTTGTGTTTTCACCCCTTCTTAGAGCCCCTGCATCTCCACTCTGCATATTGCTGGAAGAATCAGCTCCCCCCGAAATGTTTAGTAGCCCCCCCCAAATTTGGCTCTAGTTGCGCCTCTGATAGGTATCGCCTTTGAAACTATTGGCCTTCCCATTGTCTTTTGTTCATGCTGTACAGCATTGGCAATGCTGAGTTTGACAGTGATTTGTAGTTATGCTGTATTGTAGTGTGACTGCTGGGCAGCATGGCTAAAAAAAAAACCTCTGATGCATTCAGCGCTAATGCACTTTTAAAAAGTGCATTAGCCCTGGCTGCATCTGAGCACTTTCTTAAATTAGTTTTAGCACACTGCAAGGCATCTGTGTTGCTGTAAAGCATGGCACAAAACATTGCCGAAGCCACTAAGTAGCTCTCATAGGCCAGACCTATTGGCTTTGCCAATGTTTGTTCTTCTTGATGGCCTGCCTCATCTTCCTGTGTAGGCATTAATGTTAAAGACCGTGTGATATCACTTCCTGTGGTGCTTTCATATATCGTTTTGCTGATTTTTTTCACAGCTCTTTTGGTGAAGTCATCTCAACATTACCCTGGTAGACAGAAGAGTAAGTCTCACATGTGCCAGGGTCTTGATGTAATTGAAAAGGTTCTGTAAGATAGTGTGTCAGATTAGAAATAAACCTGGAGGCATGGCCACAGAAACAGAAAGTCAATCAATCAATCAGTGTATTTGTAGAGCGCACTACTTACCCGTGAGGGTCTCAAGGCGCTAAAAAGGGGGGGGGGGTGCTGCTACTCAGGGCACAAGTCCTAAAAAAAGAAGTGGGGGGACTAACCTAATTAATCAGTATGCAAGTGACATCACAGCGCGTGACATCGGGGCGTGTGAGGCGCGTGACATCACAGCGCGTGATCACAAGAAGTGGCATCAGATCTTAAGCCCTCACATATATTTTTAGCAGGTCTATCATGAGTACATTTGAGCACATTTCGAGTATACTTGCAAACCCTCATGATTTAGGCAGAAGATTCACACTTTTGTAAGCTTCACATAAACCAATGTTGCCTTTTGTCAGCTTTCTCTACCCATAGTGCTTTAAAAGGAAAAATAGTAATATTTAAATTATTACAACACCTCCTCAGGGGTAGTATGCGCTATATAAATGCTATTTATTTTGTGCAAATACTGGGAAAGATGGACACTTCTGACGTTCTTACAGTGCATGCATATCTCCTAAACAGAGCCTGAACAAAGTGAAAAGCTGCATCTCTTAAGTATGTGTGAAGTGCTAACAGGTGTGAGCCTTTGTTTCCCCTCTGCTGCATTTGCTTCTAGGTGTGAGGCTCCTGACTGCTGCCAGCCAGGAGACTCAAACAGAAGGAGGCCTGATGACCCCTCAGAATAGGCCATTGTTATGGGCCCAGCAGGAGTCAGAAATAAGAAAGCCCCGTCTGCGCCTGCACGTTGTTGCTTGTTGCGATCGAAAGCAGATAACAACGTTCAGGCGCTGCTGAAAGTGTCCCGGTGTTTGGAAATTACACCGGGACGAATTCACCATCTTTTTCACTCTGGCAGGGTGGACGGCGTCCACCCTGTGAAATAAGTGGGTGGACGCCGTCCACCCGCGTGTACCCCCGACTCGTGCCCTGCTGCTACTGCTCGAACAGCCAGGTCTTGAGAAGTCTTCTGAAGGTCAGCAGGTCCTGGGTCTGTCGCAGGTGGCAAGAACTGCAGCTTTACACGTCAAGATCCATTACACCACATCTCTGCAAACATTCCTCCTCTGTAGACAGCGACTCAGGAAGCAGGAGCATAGTCAGACATAAGGCAGAGATAAATACAACCTTCATTGTAGTTTGAATGTATCACTTTTGCACACACCTCTTCATGCCATGGGTCACGTTCCATAGCGGATCAGTTTTGAAATACATAATGTCTGCTGTTCACTTCTTGTGTGGGGATGTAGCTCAGTGGTAGAGCCCATGCTTCGCATGTATGAGGCCCCGGGTTCAATCCCCGGCATCTCCAGTTCTTTTAAACTTTTTTTTCTTTCTTTCCCACGTGCGTCTTTCTTTTTGCATCAAGTGTGCTGGGGCCAAGTAAGCTATTTAGCAGAGCCCCCACACTGAAGATTAGAATGCCCTTACGTCCTGGCACCGCATATTGCAGTGGAGGTGAGCAATGGGGGATATTCCGTCTGGAGGTCACCTTCACTACCGCCCTGTGAGCAGAATGATGAGAAAAAGGGCAAACAAAGCACACAACCGGCCCTGTCTATTAGATTAAAGCACCTGAGAGAGGAGGGAACATTACCAGACAACACACTTTCTGTCACCGACAGGTTTTCTGTAGCAAGAAATAAGACAAGACGTAGAGTGCAGTACTTCAGCCAGGGGATGTAGCTCAGTGGTAGAGCGCATGCTTTGCATGTATGAGGCCCCGGGTTCAATCCCTGGCATCTCCAGTGCACTGTATTTTTTGTTACAAAGTTGTTTTATGGATTTCATTGGAGTTTTCTTCTCAACATGCAAGAGACGCAAGCGCCCCTCGCACAGCCATAGTGTTGTTACACGTAGCTCTACACTGTGACGTCACAGTGCCAGACAGGGATGCTGCGCATGCGCCTTATACTCCTGCCAACAGACTGGCCATGTCAGGCAACAGCGATGAAGCAAACATGGGCTCAGCAGCAGGGCCACGAGCGGCTGTGGAATCTGGCTGAAATGGAAATACAGAACCCCTCTCCGGTATACTGTTCAATGTTTTTTTTCAGGAATAAAAAGGCTTTATTGTTAAGATTATCAGAGGACGCAGACCTCTCTCGAGGGCTATAAATGAATACCACACTGATTTCTGGGAGTTGTAGTGTGTTGCAACTCAGCTGATCCAATAGAATGAACAAACCTGAAATCGATCATTTGAAACAACACGGGGCATTTTGTCTTTAGTTCTATCGGTGGAGTCATCCGGCAAATTTATTCAGGTACAGTTAGCCCTCAATGCTGTGATAACTCAATTGCTACGATCACAGAGCTTTCACATGGTGAGAAAACAGGACTTTTTGCGCACACCCACTTTTTGCCCCCTATTTGAACTACTAGATACTAGTTTTCGACTCTGACAGTGCACTGGGGCCTGCTAACCAGGCTCCAGTGCTCTCTCCTCAAAACTTATGTGTGAATTGGTAGCACCAACTTGCCAGGACTTTGTCCCCTTATAAGTCCCTAGAATATGGTTACAGGTGTACACAGGGCATAGGTGGCAAAGGGATCCCCAGTACTGCAGCATAGTTTTGTGCCACCCAAGCAAACTGCTGACAGCAGGCCTGCCATTGCAGTCTGCAGGAGCAGTGCAAACTGCTTGAACTCGACTGTGCCCTCACCATGTATGGCACAGCCAAATGCACTGCTTTTAGTATATGTCAGTCACCCCTAGAAGAGGCTTCCTTTGCCCAGGAGCAGGGTGCAGTATATTAAGAGTGTAGGTATGTAAGTGCAAGCTTATATGTCTCTATAGTGTCTTTACCATTAAAGTACACTATAAGTGATAGTCGGTCCAAAGGATAACATAGGACTTGCACCTGGGCAGACCCAGGTTGCTAGCTCCATTATTGTACCACCTAAATATGTTGAGTTTGGTGTCAAGCAACATGCCCTCTCTCCCCTGACATGAATCTGGTGTCGGGGGAAGGTTGGAATGCACCCAGGTGGCACCTTAGATGTTGCCCACCTGGTTGCCCCAGCTTCACTGTGCTCTGGCTGACCAGCCCGCACTTTCCTGCACCTGCTGCCACCAAGACAGGATTCTGACCTCCTGCCAGGCAGTGTGATCGTTCCCAGGAGTCAGGAACAAAGGCTGGGCAGGAAGGAGGTCACACCTCCCTCCTTCACAGCAGGCTAGTGAAGTGACACAAAAGAGTGGTGAGCTTCAAATGATGCAACATCTCTGATATGCATCTGGGATGTCCCCCTGTGTAGGACACAGTCCTCCCTTTGCTCCAGGTGCACTTACACCCGGGCAAGGTGGAAAAGTCGGTATGCAGGAGGTGTACACCTACAGGAAGGCTAGCCACACCTCCAGGGTGAGCAGCCTGATCTGTACACATAAAACAGAATTCTGCCATCTTGAGGAGGGCAGAAATAGTGAGTTCTGGGTAGAAAAGGTGAATGTGGTCACCGCAGGGGCTTACTAGCTGCAGGGACTAGCTGCCTATTAGCTACTAGCTCCCACACCACTAACGCCCCTAAATCTAGGATTTGAGGGACCCCCCACAACACTAGAACCTCATATTTGAACAACTTTCTTTAAAGAAGGACCTAGAGGAGACCTGTGACGCCGACAACAGGACTTTGCCCACTGCACAAAGCAAAAGAGGGATACTGTGTCCCTGAGGAAACAGACTTGGAACTGAGAGAATGACCTATGTCCTTGGCTAAAAGTCTGCACTCTCTGGCAGAGGGACCCCTGTAGAAGCCAAAACAACCTTTGACTCTCTTGGACTAGTGGGACAAGTCCCCTGCAAACTGCAGGCAAAATAATGCTCAGGAACCAAAGAATCGCTGGCCCTCCGGCCCTCCGAGGGATCGCCCAAATCCAGATGCTATGGTGCATTGTGAGAGTTGTGGTCCAGCCTTCCCTGAAGTTTCTAGCCGCTACCTCATTCCCTTGGACCTCCAAACGTCAAAGTACTTTTTCGCTACTTTTACCGTTACCAAGGCTTGTTGGTCACCAGTTCGGTAACCGACCCTTAACTCAACACTGTATCAAGAGGGCATTCCACAACACCTGTGAACTACATCCGCAACGACCCCGCTCAGTGGAAAAAGCAGCTTTACCACTGGTCCTGTTCAGCACCACGGACAGCCAGGAAAACTCTGCACCCGGACTCCATGGGCTAGGTAAAACTGAACTGACTATTGGGGCCTGGTCCTGGGACTACACCACCTTTACACTGAAAGGGTACAAGGCAACTCAACCCCTAAGTGACCGATTGTCACTAGTAGTTTTTCCCATTCAACGCAATGATAAAGTCTCACTGTATTTTACTGCTTGATTTTATATTGCTTTGGAAATCCATAACTCCGGTTATATGTATGCTATTCTGTTTGTTTTGGTGCCTAACTTAAGATAAAAATATACTCTATTCTTATACATTGGTGTTGGATTTCTATCAAGTCGTGTTAATTACTTATGAACAATAATGGTACTGTAAAATGCTTAACACATGTTCCTCTGATAACGCCTGACTGCTCTTTGCCACTGTACCAAGGCTGAGCTAAGGATTTATTTGTGTGAATCCAAGGACCATCTTTGGGGTATTGTGATAATATTACATGGTAAGGCTACTCAGCCACACCACATAATATTCCACTTTCCTACACTTCTTACCATAAACAACCCAGGCCTACAGCACTACACATGCTCTCTCCCACAAAGGCAATCATTAGCCATACAATCATCAAAACAATAGTGTATGCAAAATGTTAGTTGGAAATGCAATTTGTAACCCCTTTTTAGAGGCCCTGAAAATGATTCTCATTGTGCAAATCTTCTATCCCACGGTTTGTCAGAGGGCTAACCAACACCAACCACTTGCCTACTCGGTAATTATGAGATTCCAAGTAAAAAAATACCTGTCTACGGGCTTTAACACAGTATCATAACAATCCACCCATGAAGGTCTGTTGACGTTAACATATCTGTTCCACAATAATTGTCAGGCCTACCACATTTATCATAACATTTCATTATAAACAGATAAGAATTTTCCAAATGAAGGCTGATATGCACTAATATGGGACTGTCGCTATCAGAAATTCAGACCTACTACATTGAGCATCAGCTTTCCCTCAAGGCAATCATCAGTCAAACAATCACAAAATTAAAACTACATACTATATTGCGGTAAACAAAGCAATAGACACGGCACGAACACATGACCCTACACCTACGAGACCTCCACTGGCTCCCCGTTGAGAAGAGAGTAACCTTCAAACTGCTCACCCACGCCAACAAATCCCTCCACAACATCGGTTCCAAATACCTCAACGAGAGAGTCTCCTTCCACGTACCCAAAAGAAACCTCCGCTCCGCCGACCTCGCCCTGGCAGAAACCCCACGCATACGCAGAAACAGAGCAGGCAGAAGAGCCTTCGCCTACGCCTCAGCCAAGGCCTGGAACGAGCTCCCAGTCAACATCAGATGCACCCCTACTCTGCACACCTTCAGGAAGAACCTCAAGACCTGGCTCTTCGACTGAACCGGAGCTGCTCCCCCCTACCCCCACCCCCAGCGCCTTGAGACCCTCACGGGTGAGTAGCGCGCTCTATAAATCCCCTGATTGATTGATTGATTGACTAGACAACCCCAAATAAAGATTCTCACGGTGCAAATCTTCTCCCCCAAGGGTTTTTCGGAGGGATAACGAAAACATTGCCTAATAAGGTAGTCTGTGAGATTCTATTTAAAAAAATAGTCATCTACAGTCTTTAACACAGTGTGATAACAAAAAGCTCTTAGTACCTGTTGGCATTGTTAATATGGACATCAAAGCATTTATCAATGAAAATGAAATCTCGTCCTTATTAACAAAATCACCCGTTGTGAACTCTACATCAACCTCGAATCACAAATATGTTGTGAAGAAGGCCCTGAGATCTCGGCCCGAGATTGCTGATTGAAAGTTCCCAGGTGGGAGGGTGCCTAGCTGGCAGGTTAATGCTCAGGCAGGAATGTGTTGATCAATCCTACAGATAGGTGCAGCGGCATTACAAAGGGTCACAGGAGATTGCTCCAATAAAGTGCACATGGCTGGAGGGAGTACGCGCGTTCCTAAAACATCATAAAAGTCAGATGCCACATGAGTTAGGAACACATAACCAATCAGGACCTAGCACACATAGTGATCACGTGCTCCCCACACTGGACATCTGGACACATCATCCACTGGCCACGTTGTGTCTACGCAAGGTTGAGACCCACCTGTAGTAACCATTTGCCCATTATTTCATTACTCCAAATTCAGCAACCAACATTCCTCACCATATATGGTACACCGTAAACTTTTACAACTTGATGCATTTTGTATATAAGAAGAGTATAAGTGAAGTGTAAATTTAGACAGTCCCTAAACCCTGTGTCTGTAACTGTTCTCCTGGCTGTAATGTTTAATTAAACAAACTGTTCCTGTTTTGCCAAACACCTCTTGTCTTCTGTTTTTTCTGGGATTTCAAACTCAAGCAACAGCGTCATAATATGGTTTTCACAGGCCTACTGACGCTGTAGCTTTTTATAGTAAATATATCAGACCCCTGGTCTCTTACAAAACGTTTCCCAAAATAAAAAATTAGGCTTTGTTGTTGGCTTGTCGCTATAACCAATTCAGCTCGCCATGCGTACTGCAGTTCTTCCTGTTAATTAATTCAACTGGAGCAGCGCAGCGGAAGGCGAGTGGAGCCACAGCACTGCAGGAGCAGGCAGAAGCAGTACACCTTGGGAGGAAGAAGGTAAGTCTTACTCCGCTCTGCTGCGATTGCAGAGTTTTGGAAAACTTTGCACTCCAAATGGAGTGCAGAGTTTTAAAACTCTGCAAACTTCGCTGGCGGAGCGGAGTTATCCGCCCAGCCTTACCCATGAATTAAAGAATGGAGTCATCTGATTGGTTGAGGGTGCTTTTTTTCCCATCAGCCATCATGCTACTGTGGGAGCGAGATACTCCTGCGAGTCCCGCGGGAGCTTGCGCTCTGATTGGCTGGCATTAGCATGAAGAAAAATGTTGGGGCCACCATTTCAGGAAGTGGAAACTCAGTCCCTATGTCCTGAAAATATAAAACAAAGTATAACAAGCATTGGAAATGCAATAGGTCTCGCATTTTTTAAGTTAGAGCTATTGGCACTGTAAATGGCAATGCCTTTTACTTATGTTTATGGAGTGGATGTATGTGGTGTGAGGTGGAATTATGTGAGTTGGATAGAAATGTGTGGCGTGGAATAGTGTGGTGTGGAGTGGATTTGTGTAGAGGAATTATGTGGCCTGGTGTGCAGTGGAATTATGTGGATAGTAATTATGTGGTATTGAGTGTACTGAAATTATGTAGAGTGGGATTGTGTGGCATGGAGTGTAAATATGTGGATTGGTATTTTGTGTTGTGGAGGGAAGTTTAATTATGTGGTATGCTGTTGAGTTATGTGGCATGATGTAGAGTTTTGTGGTGTGGATTGGATACATGTGGTGTGTTGTGTAATCATGTGGTTGAGTTGAATTATGTGGTTTGTTGTTGAATTAGGTAATGTGGAATGGAAATGTGTGGAGCTGAATTTAAGGAGGGGGGACGTAAGGGAACGGGGTGCTGGGTAGGTGGTAGCCGTTTCCTCACTGGCCACTGGTTGTAGGTGGGTGTGTGTGCTTAATTGCCTGCACTGAAACAAAAAAATTAACTATAAGGGATTGGTTAGCCATTTTTTCACACCCAGACACTATTAAAAGTATTTGCAATGCAATTGGTCTTGCATTTACGTGAGTTTGAGCTATTGGCATTGTAAAAGAAAATGCCTTTTATTTATGTTTTGGTTTTTGAAACATAAAAAAAGTATTGTCATTTACAATCCCAATAGATTAAACTTGCGTAAATGCGAGACCTATTGCATTGCAGATGCTTGTTTAGTTGTGTGTTCAATGTAATTCGCTAAACTGCTTACCCTAACTGCAAAATACGTGCTCCATGTAGCTGTTTCCAGATAATTGTTATTAATGCCCAAATTGTCAGCAACTCTGCTTTATTTTGAGGTAGGAAGTTTGTCTAATTACATAAACATGTTAGTTGGCCATTTCACTTCAAAAGGCCACAAAGCAGCCCTTTGAGAACACAGGTGGATATTGAGCAAAACAAAAACGATTTTGTCGCTTTTATCAGAAATGTTAAAGTAGACTAAAAATTACACACACTCTAAATAATGAGCAAGGCATCTAAAAATACGTTTCAAACCCACCAAAATGTATTCTTTTGTGTTACGCTAAAATTTCAGCTGTGATTTCAAGTAGTCTTTCTCCTGAGTCAGAGACCATAAAACTGAAAGAAAATCGCGCTAGCCCAGGGTGCAACTTTAAAAACAAGCATTGGCATAGCCAATAGGTCTCGCCTTTGGGACCTTATAAGTATTTAGCTATGCAGCACAATATCCTTGGTGCGTGCGTGCGTGCGTCTACATGGGTAGAAGAAGGCTTTATTGTCGTGACACATAGTCCGCGCTTCGCATTCCGCCTGGGATTCGTATCTGCCTGTGCTGCTCAACACCTGTATGGCTATACCGCTTCATATTTTTCTCGGTTGCACTGCTCTCACTCGTTAACAACTGGTTTTGAATTGCACAGAGTTGTAGGGAGAACCCGAAAAATCCCAAGCCCAGTCTCTACTCATGCATTATTGTCTTCTCACGGTTAGAACTGTGCTCTATTTTTCCGCTTTATTTACTTTTCCTTTAATTGCATGGCTAAAACAATTGCTTCTGTTTAAAGATTTGCTGTTCACGGCTGGCTCCCAGCATTTTAGCATGTGTGAAACCATTCTCACCGGTTGAAAGCATTCAGAGCGGGCGTCAGTGAGGTCTAGTATTTGACATGGATTTCGTGTGAAGTGTTTCTTTTTAATGGTGAAGTGGGTGGCTACAAGAAATGCTTCACTCGATTGCCGGACAGAAACTGTTGCATGTAGCCAGAGATCGTGCAGTGAGTAAAGCCATAGAATCAAAAATGTGTATTTCATTCATCATATTCTTGTTACTTTTGTTGAGGAACAATTTACGACCTGTTAGTGAATACATCACGGAGGAAAAGTAGTGAATACGTCGTTAATCTTGATTGCTTTGGGAGGGATGGTGGGAGTAAGTTATGGTACTGGGCAATAGTTAGAAACTAGGTGATGCTTTCATGGTATCTCAAAGATGTGCCTCCTGTCTTTTTGGCTAAGAAGTAGTGAGCACACTGGCGTACATTAGGCTTCTTTCGGATACAATCATTTTGATAGGCTTTTGTCCCCGTGTCAGTCTCAGACAAAACAAGCGCGCGCGCGCCTCACGCAAGTAGGGAGTGGGGGAAAGAGTGCGGCCGAGAGCAGGCAGCGTTCCCTTGCGGGAGCGAGCGGCGCCAGGAGAGATAATTGATAATATATGGCGAAAAAGCTCGCTCCCGCAAGGGAATCGCCAGACGTGCACGCGTTGCCATTGGAAGCAATGCAACGCGTGCACGTTTGCCCGCAAAGCTGTGCCGATGACTAAAGGTCTTTTTCCTAAGCAGCGCATGCGCGCTGCGTAGGCGAGACCTAAAAAAACCTCTTGAAACCCTGGTGGGGAAAAAACGGCAAACAATTTGGTTTGCTGAATTCTGCTCTGCCAGTTTGGGGAGTGCTGGCTGTAGCCTTTACTGTGACATGCAGAGGTTTGGACTTCCCCTCCTTTCATGCTGATGATGTCTATACAAACACTGCACGGCTACCTGCAGCACCAAATCCTAAAACTCCATGTGGTGTTGTGAGCTGGTAGCAGATGGACTTTCGTTTGCATCTGCTGTGTACAGGCTTGGCTTTGTGCTCTTTTTCTGGGGGAGTGAAAGTCTTTCTTCATCGCTAGTTCATTCCTGTTTTTATGAAGCAGCTCAGAAAACATCTGTGGCAGGCAGCAAAATTGACAAAGGATTGACAAACACCATTAGCTGAACACTTTCCATCTCATTGCAACTATGCATTGTTTACTTTACTGTAAGTATGCTAATACATCACCCTCTGAATATGCTGGCAGAAAGACTAGAGCACAGTGATTTCAATTAAGATTAGTAATTGATGCTGTCTTGCTTCAAAAGATGTAACTTGATTAACATGTGCCTGGACAAATTGCATTTTGTGATTGGTTTTTGTTGAGACTTGAAGATTATTCCTTGCCCAGGGTTATCGGATGTTGTGGGTGCTAGATGCGTTCTTCTTGTTTGCGTGTTCTTGAAAAAAAGACTTCCATTGGGCTGTAAACTTTGGAGTTTTACCAAAAGCATAGTGTATAATGAGAAGCTGTCTTAATAAGGAAAGCAAAGAAACGGTCTTAACAACAGGCTAAGAAGCTCACTGAGAACTCCAGAGACTAAAACTGTGTCGGTTGCCTTTTTTATTTAAAAAAAATAATAATAATAAAGCGAAATAAATAAACAGCGCAATTGAAGTTGCTCTTGCTTTAGGGGGACTATGGTAAGCACGCTGGTTCAGTCTTGAACCTTTGCCACCCCTCACGCTGCTCACCAAAGACATGCCCCAGTGATTAGATGCGGATTTTGTGTACGATTGTCCGCAGACGCCCAGCAATCAGAGCTGCTTGGTTTGTTTTAATTAACAGCGCAGAATGCCACCAGGCAGCAGCAGGGACGTGGTCGGGCAGGGGCGCACTCGCAGTAGTGTAAACACTGCTGTGAATAGTTGCCTGGCGGTGGCTCAGACTCGCAGCTAGCTGCGGAGTTTTTCCTCTTTTACACTGTTTTCCTGCTTCTGGAGTTGCTGAAGCTTCCGACTTCCCATAGCTGCCAAGGTTTCAAATTGCCATGTGTGACATTTTCATAATTTCAGTGTAATTATAAGTGACATTTCAACAACTATGAGTGACATTTTCTCGCGAGCAAAAAAATCAAGCAAAAAGATGAGGGGAACATTTAAATATCAGAAATTACTTCATTTGAGGAACGAGAAACTCTAAGATCTTGAAACTGTTGTAGAGCAAGAGAAATTGAAGGGCACTAGCCTAGTAAAAAGTAGTTACTCATAGCTAATGATTAATCCTCGTGAAATAAATACAGTTTTGCGAACATGCGTGGTTCATGTCTGTTGACAGTTACTACTGTAAAAGGCTGCAGTTTTGAAAATCCAAGTTTCGCTTAATATACAATGCTTTTCCATCTGAGAGCACTTGAATGAAGTCTTCAGACCCAGACTCCTCTCAGGCGGGGTGAGCAGAGAGTGGCCCATTAGGCGGAAGCTGGCACCCTGTCCGCAGGAAGGTGGGTGAGTGATGGCTTCTGCCACCTGTGTTTGTTTGCAGTCCAGACTGCTCCAAAGCTGCCCTGAGAGGCCAACAGCCAGCCCTCTGTAATGGCACCCGACAACAGTATGTAATGCCTTCGGGGCTGGGCAGTGCCTGTCCGTGACGCCCAGCGTGTCCCTGGAGCCCGTCAGCCGGCACCAACCTGTCGCGACCGACCGCTCCTCCGGGACAGGTAAGAGCCGACAACACCAGCGCCGACAGAGGAAGCATCGCGCCGGATTTATTGATATTTTAAATGGCGCCCACCGCTAATGGTCCTATCCAGGTTGAAACGCGACTTACAGGGCTCTGAATCGGACAGTATCAATGCCCTGCGTGGACCGCAGGGCCCTCACACACGCAGGGCTCACATGCAAGCGTGTGCAGGCCAGAGATGACGATACAAGGTTCCAACCTAGCCAGTCAGCTAGCCGGCCTGAAGACTTAGTGGTGGGACACACGCGAAGGCGGACACAAAAAACGCATTCCACAGAAAAACCGCGAGGAAACACCTGCCTTGATAAAATGATTGCAGCGACAAACTGTCAGGTTATGAATGTATATAATGCGCTTAAAGGCTTCGGCCCAAGGCAAGGCCGAGGTTGGAATCGCCTCACAATCATTGGGTGCTTCACCCGCCTCTGCGCAGGTGCAGTCTTGAACACATGAGACAATTAGGTCATCAGTTTTTCTTTGGGTATTTGCCTGATGCTGTGCAGCAGAGTTTCTCATCTTACATTGTGACCTCACCAGATTGTGTTATTAAATTGATTGGGTCAAGCCCTCCGAAATGGATAAACCCCCTTCTGACAGTGGTCAAATGAGATGTTGTTAGTTATAAATATGATATTCTTGGCTTTAGAAATCATTGTGAACATTTTAGAACTATTTGAACAAAATGAACTAAAATCTAAAATGACCAGCCCAAGCCACACAGGCTTGGACAGGTCTTTTAATCTAGGTTGTTGGAAATGATGATTAGTAGTAAGTAAGGTCCTCGGATTTTCTTATGCCACATATGTGTGCCATTTACCATAGACATCCACCTTTTAGTATGGAAGGGTTTTATTCCTGCTTTAGATGGGCCTTTGACTTCTTTCAATGAAAAAATGAATCGTCAGATGCAGTAGCAGCGCAAGGTGCAAAGAGAGGAGCAGCGGTGTCTTTATTTGGGTGTGGGGGCATTGCCCCCTGTTTCTTTGCCCCATATTAAATCATGTTTGCTGACTGCTTTCATTTTGGTTTTTAGCCGCAGTGCGCGGCATGACCCAGACAAAGTTTTTCTTTAACAGGAGTGAGGCGGGCGTACGTGGGAGGGGAGGGACTGGGAGCATGAGTGATTGGCAGGCTAGGGGTGAAGTGCACATGGATGTAGCGTTGCTCTGCCCAGCCCGACATGCACCCTTGAACCCTTTTCTACATGCACAATGTAGGGAGCCCAGGGGATTGCTGCCACAGCCCCAAGTCTCCTTTGGAGCGTTGTCAGCGCCTGACCAAGCCAATACTCGCGCTGCTCCCATGCTGTTTCCTAACATAAACAGCAAGGGAGCAGTGTCTAGATTGGCCAGGAGTCATGGGGGTGGGGCTGAGGGCTGAGCTGGTGGTCAGGTCACTCACAAGCTTAGTTTGATGCATGCCTGGAGGTGCTGAGTAAAACCACCCTCTGCTTCTGAGGAGTTTGAGAATAGGGGACAGAAATAATTGGATCGGATGATCTTGTTCACACCATCCAGTTGGACAACAAGCACGTTACACCAGCAATGATCAAAAGTTGCAGAAATTGTTTTTTATTTTTTATTTTGAAGATGTATACATTCCTGTGCTTATGGATAAGGATTTGACCTGGTTTATGGTTGGTAAAGCACTTTGGATGAGATGGGCCAGGTGGAGAATGTGGGCGCGGCTTTCTCATTACACCCACTGGTGGTGGCCAACCCACGGCTCTCCCCCACTGCCATGGTGTACACCTATACCGGGTCTCAACTGCCCTCCCTTCCACCTCCACCAGGGCATGCTTTGCGCTAAAGCTTGCTAGGGTTGAGTCTGATAGGGCAGCAGGCCTCCTCCCCCAGGGCCCTAAAACTCCAAAAGGCCCACATTCACCCTGGGTCTGGAGGATTCACCTGCTGTGATTTTGCCATCTCTGCTTAGCTGCTTTAGGGGCTGGTGCCCAAGGTGTTACCCGTGCCACTAAATGCGTGCTGGTCAGGTATATAGATATTGTTTATACACTATGTTGAAAAATGACTTTACATGTGAAACTTACTAACTTGCAGATTGTAACATCTATAAGCCTGGAACAATTATGGTAAAGAAGGAACGTTAAGAAACAGCGGTAGCGGGTAGATCCTATGTTGGGATCCATATATCTAAGTCTTAGCAGGTGGCCTCCTCCTTCCGCACTCAAGTCGTAAAAACATTGAAAAATAACCTAAAAGTGTGAAAACAGTTGTTACAGCAGTTCTCCATAAAATCGAGTTTCGCCTACAAATATACCTGAAAGCGCTGGCCACACTGGGCTGCTGCTGATCGTTATACAAAGGTGTGGGCTAGACTCAAGTAAGAAGTTATAATACTGAGCAAAACAATCGCAACTCAAGCGGTCGAACGTGGAATTTTAAGAAACATCTCGGCTGACCTACCCCCATACACATCTTCCTAATGCATTTGGAATCTGTGTACATTCCAGTGCATGAGAAAGAATAGTAATAAGCAAATTTAGAAACGTAACCATTTAAAGTAACGTAAACAAAAATATAAATGTATTATTTGAAAAGGTCACAGCAGTGGAGCGCTGCTTCACCGAGGAGTGCTGCTGAGTCATACTGTGCGAAAGGAAGTCACAAGCAGCTAAAATCTGGGCGCCGAGTTTGTGTCACAAGGTCCGGTCTTTCTGCTGGAGCAATATCAGAGCAGGGGCCCGGGCACTGCGGGAGGCCGACCTTTCCTTTTCCCCCACAGGTCAGATCATCTTCATCATAAACAGGTCACGGCATCTTCACTAGGAGCAGCACCAATGGCAGCCACTGAATTATACAGCACCCAGCGAGGCACAAATCACAGCTACTGACTCAAAAGAGTGCTCTGTGTAGTGTCAAGAGTAACCGCTGTCTTAAAATAGTAGCCATCGCGGTGCCAAGAGCAGCAATGCATTAAATCAGCCCCCAATATAATGCAAGACCACTGTGTTAAAATAGCACACAATTCGGCACGAGTAGCAGCCCCGGGCTCAACACGGTACCCCCAATATAGTGTCACGAGCAACCACTAGTTTACAACCACATCAAATGTGTGGTTACGTACAGCTATTGTATTAAACAAAATTAGGCAAGGTAGCGTCATTATTTAAAGAGGATACAATACTGCGCCACGAGCAATCGTATTTAACAGTGGCCAAACGCTGCGGTGTATTGAAACAACACCACTATCAACTAGTGTAAGGAAACCACCCCTAATGCAGACAGTGTAAGGAAAACAGCCAGTGTTCGAAAACAGGGCCGGGTGTAGTGTCAGGCACAGTTATCATACTTAACCAGTGGTGCGCGCGCACCACAGAGGAGCGGGGGGAGGGAGGGAGCGCGGCAGTGAGGCGAACGCGCGCTGCTGCGCGTTCTGGCCACCGTCGGGAATGGGAGGAGCAAAGGCGGGACATGCGCCCGCCTTTGCCCAATCGCGTGCCGCCTCGGGGAAAAAAACGCACGCTCCAGCCAATGTGGGCTTCACAAAGCAAAACCACACGCACGAGCGTGTGGGTAGCTTTCTGAAGCCCTTTCTAAAGGTAGGGTAGGGATACTTCGACCCGCTGAACCATGTGGGGGGAGGGTCCCAGAGGGCCCAAATGTAAAAATAATAGAGTTGTTTTGTGATCCCGCAGGTGTCCCACAAGAGTCAGTGCGGCTTAGTGGACTACCGTGAGAGAAAGGCACCCGTTGGACTCCCGCGGGACACCAGCAGGAGTAGAACAATATATTTTTTAAAAGGCCATGCGCAGTGTGGCATAAACCAGGTCCTCTTGTCAAACCATGCCATGCACGGTCAAAAGCCATTGGCAGCGGACAGGGAGTTGGTAACCCACAGGGGTTAGCCCCAGGATCTGGCTATAACTTGTGCCCTCAAGTACCTATAACTCACTCCTCAGCCATGCAATGTTGTTATCAATGATGTCAGTTAAAATGTTGCAGTGATCTCATCAATGGCGTCATAGAACATCTACTGAGTTTTGTAATATGTGAGGTAATAAACAGTACATGGTGAGGGCACGAGTTACAGTTACTTTAGGACACGAGTTATAGTTACTTGAGATAACTGTAACTGGTGAATTTGAGTGGTGTTTTGAGTTTAAAACGTTACACCACTGAAACTTTCACCTAACAATGATGTTACTTTAACCTTTGGTTATTTCAGTGGGAAAAAAATATATATATCTATATACAAACATATATATATTTTCACTGAAAAAAGCCAAAGGTTACAGGGATCATATAGTTAGGAAATAAAAGTTAAAAATCCGTAGAACACCCACCCACTCATTCACCAATACAGCCACTTACTCACCCACACAGCTGCTCACACTACCACTTATACACCCATACAGCCACTCACGCAACCACTCACACACAGATACACACAATCACACAGCCACTCATGTAATATATGCTAGAAATATTATCACTCATTAGAAGTACACCTAGTATACTAATTTAACTTTTGTAGTAGCTTAGTATATCTGTTTAACACTCATAAACTCTTAGAAAGCACTTACACTCACTAGATGATGTCATTTGAGATGTCATCAGTGATGTCACTAACCATGTCATGAGTGATGTAATATGTGAGGTCATAAGCAGTGTATTGCAGGGGTGTAAGTTATAGTTAGCTCAGGTAACTATAACTGCTGAATTCCACTGTTTTAGTATGAGTGAAATATGACCCTAACTATAACTTCCCTGTAACCTTTATTTTTTTCCGTGAATTTCTATGGGATTGTTTATTCTATATCCTAACTATAACGTCCCTGTAACCTTTTGGATTTTTTCAGTGAATTTCTAAGGTTTTTTAAATTGTATTGCCTAAATAATGATGTCCCTTCCTGCACAAAAACAATCATTGCCACAGCGCAGGCATCCTTGCAAAATGACGCAAGAGTGCCTGCGCAGGCGCATGGCAGCCAATTGTCACCAGCGCAGGGTAGAGCACAGGGATACATCGTGTTGTTGTTAATACGATACATCCCTGTGATTTGAAAATGACGCAGCACGGCGCAGCTAAACGGCTTGTGGCACCACGCTGCATCATTTTCTTGTAGATGAGGCCCTCAGTATAAGCATGGCACACCACTCATGCATAGCAACAATTAATGGCTACCTTTGCAACTTTGCTCTCAGTAAAACTGGCGAACATAGCAAATCAAATCATCCCTTTCATAGTTTACTTTTCTTAACCTACTTCTCTATGGTCAATGTTTCTTAACCGTTTATTGCACTCCAGTAAAGAAGCCCAATGTGGTAGACTTTTTCAGCGATATTTGCAAATTTGTTGCGACATTACACTGGGGCACACTGAGCTACACAACTCATTTGTGAATACCTCACGTGGGGGGAAAAAAACTTTTTTTCGACACTTTGATCACATAAGGTGTCACACAAACGCCGCTATATTCCAGCCATGGGGTCATGATAATTCTACCCTGACCCCTTTCACCACTTTTTTTCTTTATTTTCAGGCCCCGGGGCCGTGTACTGTTACTTAAAATGGCGGCTGCAACTTTCTGCTCAGGTTGCGGCCAGCCAATCACAACATTCCTGTTGGCATGCGCATTCGCGATTCGTCGCAAAATAATTGCGAATTATTCGAGCACCTAGATATACAAATTTGGATTATCCTTTAATATCTCGAAAACTACTCAACGGATTTACACCAAATAACAAAAGGCGTGCTTTCTGGACCAAGAGCTACCTTTCTGCCAAATTTGGCATACCTCTACCCAGCGGTTCGGGCTGTAGTCGAGCCCGAACAGCTGAACGGAATTACACTAAATTTTGCAGAAAGCTAGATCTTGGTCCAGAATTGTGCTTTTTGTAATTTGGTATAAATCCGATGAGCAGTTTTGGAGTTATTAAAGAAAAAAGATGTATGTACCTCTAGGGGCATGGAGCCTTCGCGGGTCTGACATATCTCATGATGAGATCTGATTGGCTGCCACCACTTCAACCAGAAAGTGATGGCAGAAATCTTGGGACTCGGGACTCAGCCTGAGTACCTTAAAAAAATGCAAAAAAAACAGAAGGGGGCCGGGTAGGAATACCCTGACCCTCCAATGCCTGGTGGTGAAGTCCCAAAGGAACCCCACCTGGGCCAAAATCATTTTTTGTTATTTTACCATGAATTTGCAGAGGATCCGCGAATCCGCAGTAAAATTACAAAAAAAAGTGCTGGCTCCTGCGCTTGTTTTGTTTATGCCCCACGGGTGGGCAGGTCCCGGGGGTGGACTCATAAATATAATTAAGGGAGGAGATGTGCCCCTTCCCCGGCCAATTTCAGACCCTGGGACCCCATCCCCTGATACCCAGCCTAATACAGGAAGGTTTAGGGGTCCGCGAGGCCCCCCTTCCGAGGCCGATTTCTGCTCCGGAGACCCCATCCCCAGGGGCCTAGCGAAAGAAGCAAAGGGAAAATTGCCGGCATAGAAACCTCTATGTCCCAGGGGTGGGCACCCCGGGACATAGCATGAGACAGCCCTGGGAGATGGAGGCCCCAGGGCCATTAATGGCTCTAGGAGGGGGGCCTCACTGTCTCCCTTACCATTGAATGCACTGCAGGACCCAGGGGATGGGGTACCCAGGGCCAAAATTGGGCTCGAAATGGGGTCAGCACGTGCGGTCCATCTTTACTATTGGCCTGGGGAGGGGGTCTGCATGCCCCCTTCCCTGTTTACAATATGGCTGGGCCCCAGGAGATGGGGCACGAGTTATAGTTACCTTAGGGCACAAGTTATAGTTACTTGAGATAACTCTAACCGCTGAATTTCTATGCTTTTGTGTGTGTAAAATCTGAACCTAGCTATATAACGTCTATGTAACCTTTGGTTTTGTAGTGAAATTCTGAGGTTTTTTTAATTCTATTTCCTAACTGTAACATCCCTGTAACCTTTAGTTTTTTAGTTTTTGTCAGTGAATACATATATATATATATTCACAGAAAAGAGCAAAGGTTAAAGGGACGTTATAGTTTGGTGAAAATGTCAGTTAAAACATACCATTTTAAACCAACAAAACCACTGAAATTCACCAGTTATAGTTATCTCAAGTAACTATAACTCGTGCCCTAAAGTAACTATAACATGCGCTCCCAGCATGCACAGTCTTGTCAAAAATTGTGTCATTTCAGATGTTGCAGTGATGTTATCTATAATGTTATAGAACATATCATAGCCAAAACTGGCCCTGGGGACCCCTTTCCCCAGGGCTAACATTCATTTAAAAGAGAAGGGAGTGTGTGGTCCTCTTTCCCGATCCAACACTGGCCCCAGGGACCCAATGCCCCGGGACTAAAATTAACTTGAAGGGGATGAGGCATGCGACCTAGGGTGGGTGCCCTGATCCCAAACAGGGCACCCACAACACACAACGTTGGGGGGGCATGATGGGAGGCCCATGGCCCTTGTAGCCCCGCCGGCTTCCCTGCATACACTCATCCTGGGTCCCGCCGAGTGGGAGCAGGTTTTTTTTCTCTGCTTTTCTCTGCTTTCTCTGGTGGGCGGGAGCAATCTCTGTTTCTTTGCCCGCAAGAGTGAAGGGAGGGAAAAAATGTTTGCTCCCATCCGGTGGGAGCATTTCTGCAGCTCCCGACAGGTGAGAGCATACAAGTCAAGAGCACGGGTGCGAACGTGAGCTCCCCAGGACAAAATAATTGAGCCAGTCCTGGGGAATGGGGTCCCAGGAACCTTTTGAGGCTTGGTGAGGGGGGCCACACACCCCTCTACCCTTTTAAAATAGTGGCCCCGGACGAAGAGGTCCCGGTCTTTCGAGACTCCGGGAGGGGAGCTGCATGCCCCCTTACCCTTTAATTTAGTATCAGCCCTGTGGGATGGGGTCCTCAGAGGAGGGGTTCATGGCCCCCTCCCTTTAATTTGCCGTCAGCCCTGGGGGATCAGGTGTGAGAAAGTGCCCTCTTTCTGCATGGTTGCCCCCCCTTTTTGCTGAAATTGCTGATGTGCTTTGACTGAGTGTGTCCTGTGCTCCTGCTAATCAGGTACCCATGGCCTATGTTCTTTCCCTAAAACTGCATTGAAGCCTAAAACAAATTGGCATCTCTGGCCACAGGTCAGCCCCTGGTAAATGGTACCACAGGTACCCAGGGCACTGTAACCAGAGAAGGCCTCTAAGGGCTGCAGCACTTATTGTGCCACCCTTAGAGGTCCTGTACCATTACACTCACACACTGCCTTTGCAGGCTGCGTGTTTTGGTGCAGAATAAAGTGAAGAGTCGACATGGCACACATCTCTGTGTGCCATGCCTATAACCCACTGCCCTGGCATAGGTCAGTCACCCCTCTAGCTGGGTGCACTATACCAGTGGTGAGGGTACAGGTGCATGAGCCCTGTACCCCTACAGTGTCTAAGTCCATTCTTATCCAAAATAAAGAGAGGGGTCCTTCTTGCCAAAGGGACAGGACACCGAAAGCAGACAGTATGTCAAACAAAAAATCCCTTTGGGTTTCTCATAAACACACTATATACCACACCAATCTCACATGCACTCTAATCACCATCAATGGAATTGAAAACCAAAAAGTGTAATACAAAATATCTTTATTGACAGGATCCTTATTCAATATTATTAAAAATATATATATTGTTATCAATTCTTTTCCTTTTAAAAACACATAAGAAAACAATATTATTAAAAATACATATTCAAAATTCATGGGAGAATACAGCAAAAATTGTAATAACAATAGAGCCAAGTAACTCTATTAGGCAAACCCAGACACAAAGGTTTTGTCAGTATTTCATTTGAGATTAGACATTACATGAAACAGGTCTGATTCAATTCCTATTGTAAAAACCAGTGATGCTTGGGTGCATTTTCAAAACAAGCTGACGCGTTTCGGTGGTTTGATAGAATACCACCTTCTTCAGGCTAGCAATTAATTTTGGTGTCTCCCAACACAATAATCTAAACAGATGAAAAAACAAGGAATGGGAAGAGGAAAGTATTATGTTCCTTCCTTGATAATTGTAATTCTCCACTTTAACCACACGATCCCGCAATGATAATAAGACTAACTAAAGAATAACCCCTATTATTATCATTGCGGGATCGTGTGGTTAAAGTGGAGAATTACAATTATCAAGGAAGGAACATAATACTTTCCTCTTCCCATTCCTTGTTTTTTCATCTGTTTAGATTATTGTGTTGGGAGACACCAAAATTAATTGCTAGCCTGAAGAAGGTGGTGTATTCTATCAAATCACCGCAACGCGTCGCTTTATTTTAAAAATGCACCCAAGCATCACTGGTTTTTTACAATAGGGAATTGAATCAGACCTGTTTCATGTAATGTCTAATCTCAAATGAAATACTGACAAAACCTTTGTGTCTGGGTTTGCCTAATAGGGTTACTTGGCTCTATTGTTATTACAATTTTTGCTGTATTCTCCCATGAATTTTGAATATGTATTTTTAATAATATTGTTTTCTTATGTGTTTTTAAAAAGGAAAATAATTGATAACAATATATATATTTTTTAATAATATTGAATAAGGATCCTGTCAATAAAGATATTTTGTATTACACTTTTTGGTTTTCAATTCCATTGATGGTGATTAGAGTGCATGTGAGATTGGTGTGGTATATAGTGTGTTTATGAGAAACCCAAAGGGATTTTTTGTTTGACATAAGTCCATTCTTAGACATTGTAAGTGCAGTACTGCCATTAAGAGTATATGGGGCTGGGAGTTTGTCATTACGAACTCCACAGCACCATAATGGCTACACTGAAAACTGAGAAGTTTGGTATCAAACTTCTCAGCACATTAAACCCACACTGATGCCAGTGTGGGATTTAATGAAAAATGCACACCCTGAAAACTAACCTACCACTAGTGTCCAGGCTGAGTGGCTGCTTTCAGCTACCACCACCAGACATGTTTCTGGACCCCTGGGTCGAGAGCCTGCTGCTCTCTGGGGCCTGAAACAATGCACATCCTGGGACGAGGCGCCAAGCCTCCTCCCCAGGATGGGCAGGGTTCACGAAGGGGAAGTTTCAAAGGCTTGCCGCCTTTGTGAGCTTCCCCAGGCCACTTGCTGCTCTCAGCAACTGGTCCCCACTGGTTCTGACCCCCACTTTGGGCGGGAGAACCGGCGGGAAAAACAAGTGAGCAAGAGAGGTGTGCCCACCTCTGCCAACTCCACCCCTCAGGTGGGGGAGGCGAGGTGAAGCACAACTCTCAGTCCACGCCATCTTGCAGATGGAGGTACTCAGCCAACCAGGGACAGGCTCATGGCCCCCTCCCACTGGAGGGTGGCATAATAGGGGGTGTACCCACCCCAGGGAAGGGACCCATTGGTCCCTGCCTTTTACCTACCTGTAACGCCCCTAAATATAGTAATTGGGGGCACCCCTGAACCTTGCTTCCTCAGAAAAGAAGAAACTACAAGAAGAAGAAGGACCGACCAGCCGTGCAGCAGCTAACAAGAGGAAGACGCCCACTGACTTGGCCCCAGCCCTACCGGCCTGTCTCCACCTCGAACCTGCTCCTGCGAAATCCCGGTGTGTTCTGCAGCCAGCAATCTCGAAAACCCCGGAGGACCTGCCTGCCTTCAACCCCAAAAACGTTGTCTCCCATGAACACCGGATTTGTTCATCTGCAATCTCTGGCCCTGGCCGGAAACCGCGAATCCGCACCACTCTACACCCGCCGTCCACTGCCCGAGCTCGAGTGGGCAAACACCACGAGGAGGTACCCCCGGCGATCCTGACCCGAGATCCGGCGACCTCTGACCTGCCTCAAGCCTCCAGCCGACGCCTGCAGCCTAAATCCGGTATGTCCCCCAACCACGACCAGGAGCTGGTAAGAAGATCCGACCCCAAAAGGCACCCCTGCACCAGACGCCCCATGGCCTTGTGCCCCCAAACCAATAGTGCCTAACCAACCCCTAACTTCCCAACTTACCTCTCGAAGTGGTGGTCGCACCCAGAAGACCTTCGTCCCCAAGCCTGCAGTGCCTTTGCAAACCGGAGGTTCCCCTTTGAAAACAACAGGGTGCCCGATGTCGAAACAGCACCCTGCACCCGTCCGCCCTAGTGCCGCTGAGGGTGCACCTTTGGTGCTACTTTGTTTCCCCATTTGCCCTGAGCTAAAGTCTAGGAGCTTTGCTCCCACAACCAAGAGGCCTGCTAGTCAGCAGCCACCAAACGGAGGCCCCCTATCCCCCATTGGATAACATTGGGCCTCTGCACCCAGCCGCCCTAGTGCCGCTGAGGGTGTAACAAGAGTGCATCCTTGACCCTGGGGGACCCCTGTGTCTACCCCCAGAACCTCAACTCCCACTACCAAATACTTACCTCAAAACCGATAACACTATTTTCCTCCATAGGATAACATTGACTGTTTTTCTTGGAAAAGTTTTAAGTGTGGAGTTTGAAAACCTAAAGAAATTCTTTAAAATTGCACTAACTAACAAAAACGATTTTACTTACCCGTTTGCAGGAAATGTCCGAGAGTAGTATCCAGGTATACTACTCTGAGTAAGAAAAGTAATCTTAAAAGTAACTTACCTGTAATTTTACTGAAAAGCCCATTCAAGTCTATGTACTGTATTTACAAAGTATTGCATTTCTTTGAAACCATACTGTAAGTCAAAACAAAGTACATATACAATTCCAATTCAAATTGTTTACAAACTGCATTATTACAGTAAAGTATTTATTGCTTACCTGTGCCAGGCTTGCTTGGTTCTAGAAAATAAAATAACTAAAATAATATTTTCATACAAAAACAATTGGTCTGAAGTTCAGTCTTTGAGTGTGTGAATTCATTTGCTGACTGAGTGTGTACAACAAATGCTGAACACTGTCCTCAGATACTGCCTTACTGCTCGACCACACTACCACAAATAGAGAGTGAGGTGCTATCTAACTTTACCTCTGCCTACCTTTGGGGTTCCACTGGACTCTGTGCACACTATACCTCACTTTGGTATAGTATATACAGAGCCAGCTTCCTACATTGGTGGATCAGCGGTGGGATATACAACTTTGCATTTGTTGGACTACTTGGTTACCACCTGATCACACGACAGAACTCTTAAATTGTCTTTAGAATTCTGATTTTTCAAATTGGCATTTTTTTGCAAAATTACTAAAAGTTTTGCTAGGGCCTTGGTTAAGTCCCTGTAGAATTTTAGAAAAATAAAAAGTCACCGTAGCTAGGGTTAGAGGGGTTAGAAGTTTTTTTTTAACAATGTCTCAAAACAAGAACCCATCTGTTAGTAAGAATAACCATAATGACATAGAGGACATGGTTGAGGAACTTGACCTCACCCCTTACCTTCACTTAAGGTCCCTATGTAAAACTAAAAACATAGCTATGGGGTCTCATTCCACCAAACAAAAGCTTCAGGAGCTGTTGTCTAGGTATGCTAATAACCACCCATCTGAAAATTGTGAAGACCAATCGGATGAGGAAGTAGAGGAAGAGAATGACCTGGTAGGTCAACCCCCTCCACTTCCTAGGGAGAAAAGGGTTCAAGTTCCCTTGACTCCAAGAATCAACCTCTCAGTGCCTAGATCCAACTCATGTGGATCAGGTACCACTGAGATCATTGAGGACAGCCTCAATGAGGAGGACAGCCTTTTAGTAAGGCTGACCAAAAGACTGAATCTATAGACCAGAGTTCTGGCTCTAGAAAGAGAGAGAGCAGAGATGGGCCTAGCACCCATCAATGGTAGCAGCAATTTACTTAATAAGGATAAAAAGCAATCTTATGATCCTAAAATCCCCAAAGGGATTGTCCCTAAATATGAAGAGAGTGATGATATCACAAAATGGTTCACAGCCTTTGAGAGGGCTTGTGAAATGAGAAAAGTGAAGAAGTCACACTGGGGGGCACTCCTTTGGGAACTGTTCTCTGGTAACTGCAGAGACAGACTCCTGACCCTTTCTGGGGCAGATGCTGGGTCTTATGACCTCATGAAGAGAACTCTGATTGAGGGATTTGGACTCACAAATGAGGAATACAGAATTAGATTCAGGGGGGCTCACAAACCCCAAAACCAATCCTGGATTGACTTTGTAGACTACTCAGTTAAAACACTAGATGGTTGGTTAACTGGACACAATGTGCATGATTTCAATGGACTTTACAATCTGTTTATGAAAGAACATATTTTAAGTAATTGCACTAATGAAAAGTTACATCAGCATTTGGTAGACCTAGGTCTAATTTCTCCCCAAGAATTGGGAAAGAAGGCAGACCACTGGGTCAAGACAAGGGTGACAAAAACAACCACTGGGGGTGACCAAAAGAGAGGGGTTACAAAACCTCCCCAGGGGAAAGGTGGTGATAATCCCCAAGATAAAAAGCCCAAGTCTTCAAAAGGGCCCCAAAAACCTGCACAGGGGGGTGGGTCCCAAAGCTCTTCCCAATCTACTAACAAGTATAGGGGGAAGAACTCTGATTCTTTAAACAGACCCCCCAGGATATTGCGGCATGAACTAGTAAATTTAGCGGCACAAATCTGGAAATTTAGCGGCATTTTTGCTGCACTTTATTTTGCAATTTTTCCTACAACAAACACAGATATCTTAGTTTTTTGAGTTATTTTACAACATGAAGCTATGTATATTTGGTTTATTTACAATTTAGACAATTTGTTGTGGTTCAAGGCTACATATAGGACATAAACATGTTAATGAATAAATGCCCAGGGAACCTGTATGCTTGTCGTGTTAATCTTGGCCATGTATGTGCAGTTCTTCTGAGCAGTCCAAATCTAGCCCAATATTGTGCTGCTGATTATAATGCAAAAACAATAATGCCCGGATGGATTGCTCTGAGAGGGACCGTCGTCTGGCTTGCACAATAATTTTGTAGATGCTGTTGCTCCTTTCAGCATCTGCAGAACTGGTCACACAGTCCTTGTACACAGCTGCAAGCTGTGAAAGGACTGGAATGCGGTCAGCTATCCCACGCCAAAAGAGGTCAGTGTCAATCACCCCAGAAACAGATGCCTGTACTCCGTGCTTTAAATGGGAAAAAATAAGTGCAGGTACTCATCAATTTAAGCAGTGAATGGAGGAGGGGCAATTGTGGGCGGGGCTAGAGGCAGAGCTTGGAGGCAGACATTTAATGGGAGCCACATTTTCTTGGTGCTAATTGTGCTTGATAATACAGAAATATTTCTGCTATCTGTAGAGTATTTGTTTTTTCCTCCCATGTGCAAACGGTTACGTTTATTATTTTAGTAATGTCAAACCAATGCAGATTGTCTCTGAGCCTATGCACATATGAAACATAAAAGTCATGAATTTTCTCATTGTACACAACAACAGCTATTGTAGGCAATTTGACTAAGAAACCTGGATAACGATAGGCCTAGTCCTTTTGGCCTACATTCTTTAGGGTACACTCTGCACCTTGCATCTTTACATCCTTTTCCTCTCTGTTGCCTCCTCCACTTTTCACACAGTAAACATCAAAACTGAAGTCACAGAACCAACCCAAAGGAAAGGGAACATTTTCAATCTGGTCTTCAACACAATGCAGACTATAATAATGTCTCAGACATCATCTATTATACAGGAGGCACCCACTATGGTCAATCAAAACCATCCACAGCTCCCTCAATGGGAGCACGAGGTACCTAACGTGAGCAGGGGTTAAGTGGAGTGATTACAGGGAACTAGAGTGGTGACACATGTGATGAAGGGCTTATATGAATGGCTGAGATGAACGCAATGGGATGAGTTGGCACCAGGGTAAGCAAGGCAAGCACAGGGCAAATGTGCCTTGAACTGGCTGCGTTAGGTGAGAATTGTGAGGAGAGAAAGGATTGGTCAGTTAAGGCAGGTTGAGTAAATCAAACATGGTGGGTCAGTGCAGAGTGGAAGAGCCAAGCACATCTTGCATGATGTAAGCAAGGGTTGGCAAGGAAAATACAGGATGGGTGAGTCAAGCACAGGTGAGCGCATGGTGGTCTAGATGATGACCGGTTGAGTAAAGCAAGTAATCTGGGTCTGTGGGAGAGACAAGTACAGCTTGCATAAAGCAAACAGAAGATGTGAAAGGCATGTAAAGGATGGCTAAATCCAGCACATTGTAGGTACAGTGGGCACCTAAAGGACAGGAGACCATGGGATTTTTAGGTCGTTTTTGTAGCATGGACCAGGCCTCCTAGGTATTGGAGAGATGCAAAAGAGATGTTGGTACAATTTTCTAGCATTTGGGTATTCCCTACAACATCTCTCAAGATAGTACAAGCGTAGACATTGGGAAAAAACATTTTGGTTTCAGAAAAGAGCTTCATATGGAAGGTGCAAAAAACAAAGAAGGTTCCACCCCTGCTTCTCTTCAAAAAAATGGATCACCAACAAAAGACTTTATGCGCAGTCTGGACGTTATGCGCGGCCTGACTTCCTCAAACAATAGAGACTCTGGCTGTAATACTGGCTGAGAATGCAAAGGCTGTGTTACTTTTTACTAAATGTAATTAAAGCTTTGCTTTACTGCAATATGAAACACAGGCAAACTCACCTCTGTGTCTTGATACCTCTCATTGAAAAACACACACACAAATTAAAGAGGCCATCTATGAATACTGTCACACTAGATCTCAAAACCCAGTCTGACATCATCAAACATTCTATAGTACCTTTTTTAGAGAGATGCTGGCCTGGGCTAAGAGAATTGTGTTTTTTCTTAGACTGGAGAGTCCTTTAAGGGGTATGAGTTCATCAGTTTTTCAAAAATAGGACAACACCACGCTTAATGCATAATCACAACTGTTCAAGATCACTTATGGGTTGAGAGGCTCAGTAAAGACAAAATGTTTTTAAAAAAAGGGTTTGAGGAAGTGCCTGAACAAGAAGACAGAATGTGAGGAGGTTACACCTGGACACAATCACACTAGTCATAAAGATTAAAGTCAGTACGTATCATGAGAGTGTGCATTATTTTGAAGACCATTCTTTTTCAAGCCACTCATTTCCCTTTGTTTTTCTTGCCTATCTCCTTTTGTGTCTCAAAATCCATGAGATTTTATTCAATACCTCTTTTTCAGTGCCAAGGAAACCTGTTTATTATCCACAGTCTGTTGAACCCTAGCATCCATGCTTGAACACTCCCCAACCTCTTGCTTTCTCACCTGCAGTATTCATTGACTGTCTGCTCTCCCATGCCTGGAGGATCTTTATCTTGTATTCTGCGGGTCATCTGCCTCTCACCCTCAGTCTGGCAAATCCTGTAGTATGGACTTATGCAGCCTCTGGTTCACACAGACCCGGCTGGACTCCATTAGGTGGTTGTGAGCTCGTCTTCGGAGACTAAACACGTTTATACACACATACTCACCATCACATAAAAAACTCACACACATTCACGACCACTCACACACAATTTGATTCAGATAATTACCTTGCACATTTACCTCATATTAATAGCCAGAAAACCTGAACTCGAACTGGCCCTTCTGAACCTATGGTGGACACCCCTTATCCACAATAATCTCTCAAAAGTCAGAAAAAGTAATATTCATGCACACAATAAAAGGGATGCAAACATGAGACGAGGTTGCAGATTACAAAACTGATGATGGAGTTCATTTTTTAATGGGCAACTAAACTAAAGACATTCAACCCTGATCTTAAGGGAAGGGGAATGTAATTAATTGTTGGTAGGTGGATATCATTGATGTTTGTAGAGTACTCGCTGCCCGAAGGAGGCCTTTTGGTATTTTCAAATCTTTTGATAATAAAAAGGATTAAACCCACAACTGTAGAATCAGTTTTTCCTCCGAACCTCAAGTCTGTCTAAATTACTCCATCCCAAAGTTCTGTTAGAGAAATATGTAGTGGATTCCCAGTTTTCTTGCTTTAGCGCAGTCTGCCCCTTGAAAAGTCAATCAAACAATTGGAGCGTGCACATCACTTAACCAGATTATACTGTAATTCGGATGAGTATGTGAAACTTGTCAAATGGACACAGGTGGGCTAGGACGGGTAGAGACAGTAGTGTGCATGCTGATGGACTGTCTGCCTGCCCTACAATGGACTGCCTAGTTGAATGATAATCGCCCAATATATGGTAGCGGCAGTAGGGTGACCGACCGTCCGTAAATTTCATGGACCACCCGTTATTTGGGCCTCCTATCCGTTGTCCGTAAGATTTCCTTCACGGACGCCTTTTGTCCGTAATTCTGCACATTGCAGCGAGCTGTCCTCCTGCAAGCAGCCTGGGAGTTCTGTAACTCTCACTGCAGGGGCCAGCTCGCGCTCCTGCTGTGATCAGTGGCCTGCAACAGCCCCTCCCCAACCTGGCACAGATTACTATCGGCCCATTATCATTCTGTATGTTGGCCTGATTATCACAAACAGAATGATAATGGGCCTCTCTGTGCAGTCACAGGGTGACCTCTTTTCACTAGTAAGTTCACTCCACATGCCCTGTGCAGACTCCATCATGCAGCCAGTAATTGGTACTTTATTTTCTCCCCACAACAATCAGAATCTTTTAGAGGAGTAAATCTCTGACTGTGAGCCAGAGAGTGACCTCTCAAAACAATGTTCAATAATCACAGACAGTATTTGCCCTGCTTGACTCTCATCTTTGAGATGGGCAACTCAGTGCAGTTACCATATAAATAAATTATGATGATATGAAATACCACAAAAATACCTGCACAGTTGCTCAAAGCTGCATGTATACCAAATAACTGCGAAGTCAACGATTGTCGCAACCTAATATAAACTTATTTTGACTTGTACTTATTTTGGTTGTCTATTTACGTTCTCATATACTATTGCATGACCTCCTCTGATGTGTCTGTAAAACGTACCTTTTGTCCTGAATTTTTGTCATGAATTTTGACCCTTTGTCCTGAATTTTCACACTCACCATCCTGAATTTGTACCCATGCCAGTTGGTCACCCTAAGCGGCAGGGTCGGATTGGGATCGCAATTCAGCCTGGGCACCAACAAAAAAGTGGCCCACATTCCCAGATCACGCCTGTTCCTGAAACAGCAAATCTCATTGGGCTCATTTTTAGACACATGTTTGATCAATTATGTATTTTAAAGCTCATAGAGCCAGAAATATCGGCGAAAACTAGAAGCACTACATTTTGGCCAGGCGGGCGAGGTGAAATAAAGTGGCCCGAAGGCCACAACTCCTGATCTGGCTATGTTTGACACCTGGCCGTTTTTTTTACCGGCATTACCAGTATTCGAATGTCCTTGCCGGTATAAAAATGAAGAAAATCACCTAAAACTGGTACTTTCTCCTCTGATCGATATGCACTTTAAAGTTTAAACAGTAAACATAGGTGAAAGCAGTTTAAAATGTGGTGTATAGCTGCTTTAATGACCAGTGATTGATGGTTAAAACTAAAAAAAGGAAGAAAAGCCATGTTGAAGAAATATAAACTTTTGTATTATTGTATAAATAATCCGCTCTCATTATTATGTTGCAGCCTTTGCAGACTCTGAAAACATGAGCAAACAGAAGATTCTTTTTTTATTGTACTTTTATTTATGTAAGGTGAACTAGGCCCAAGGGCAGAGATTAGCACCAGTTACATTACAGAAAATCAAATTCATTTTTATTTTACGCCTTGGACAATTAAGTAATTTGCCCAGAATAACAGGATGTTGAGCTGAAGCTGGGACTCAAATCTATTTCCAAAGTTCCTTATTCGGCAGCTCTGACCCTAACATTACATCCTCTCAATTTTCCTATATGGGAAAGATGCCTCACAGCCTATGCAAACATAAACCCCCCACCAAGGCCTGAAAGACACTGGAGCCAAGAGGCTAACAGGCCCTCAGCGAGGCCAATTCACTTACTCTCCCCCTTTCCCAGCCAACCATAGCCTCAGGGCGCTGGCCTGGCTGGGGAGCAGTGAAGAAAAGCAGAGAGCTGCTGCTGCTCCACGGGAGCTGAGGTGATGATGGCCCAACGGCCACATCACCTGCACACAGCTGCACTCTCAACGCCTCACCACAGTTTAACAGCATGGCAGGGGTGTGGAAACCCGCTTCTGGGTGGAGGGAGGGGGCAAGAAAGAATTCAGTGGCCAGAACAATACTGGCCTAGAGACGCTGCTGCAAACTTGCATGATGCTGGCGCCACATTACAGTGGCCTGGCAGGCAAGATAGTAAGGCTCTGTGGGCCGGCTGACAAAAGCCAGCCCACAAGTGACCCTTGGGCACCGTCCTAATGCCCAACTTCCCAATCCGATGCTGGGTAGCGTGTAATACACTCCCCCCAACCCCCCTGCAGACTGGTGCTGAGAGGTGCATTCATCTCAGGTGTCACGCTGAAAGTAAATTAGATTTGTGGGGTAGGGGATAGGCTCAGAGTCACACACACCTACAGTGTGATTGACTGGGCAGAGTCTGATTGGACTCTTCACTTTCATTCACAGAGGGCCGCAGGGCATCCTAAACCCTAAACAGCCCTTAAGTGATGCAAATGAGCCGCTGCGGGATTGCTCAGCAGCGGCTCCATTCAGAGGTATACACTGCCCCTCCCTCCATTCTGCCTTCTCTTTTTCGGCAGCAGTTGAGCAGAGCACTTTTTGTGCAACTGCACAGTCCCCAGTGCCATCGAGCCTGCCCTGCCTGACTTTCCACCAAGAGTACCGGTACTCTCCTTGGCCAAGGAAAAGTTCCGGTACTCCAAGGGAGAAAAATAAAAAGTGGCGGTACTCCGTACCGGTGAGTACCGGCCCATTTAAAGCACTGCCTGTACTGCTTCTGGGCCTACATGTTCAAAGTAGAGGCGAAGCTCCTGATCGGGATCTTCGCTCAAACCAGGGATGGCTGAATATGCACTCTTATCCTTAGGCAGGATGCAGAGTCGTGCAGGATTGAAAAGGCGCACTTGTTTCAAGAATCCAATTTGTGGTTGGGCCTCCCCCATGTATTTGCCCACCTTTTCCAGAGAATTTTCAAAATCTTCATTAAGCTGGGCTGTTATCTTTTTTTTTTGTGTCAGAGTTAATTTAGCCCCTGCAGTGGTCTGTAGAAATGGTTGTAGTGACTCCAGAGTGAGGACTGAATTGTTTGTTAGGTTCATGTGGAGGTCCTCCAAATAATCAAACACCTTCGTTGTCACTGGTGTCTGACTCTGGAATAAGTCCATCAGATGTAAAATGTTTTGGCATTTTTCTGCCACAATGTCCAATTGAACTTTAATGCAGTTTCTTTGGTCGCTGTTCAAAATCCTTTGCAGATTTTCAAGGGAATCTGGGGGAGACTTGCTGAGTTGCATCTCAGACTAAACAAACCCAGCATAGGCCTCAAAGTGCTTGCAGTGGTACTGGACAGCAGCAAACCAAGAATTCCACCGGGTACTGCAAGGGTCAGGTGCCATCCGTGGTTTCATCCCATGGTTCCCAGCAAGATGGTGCTGGTACCTTCTCTTTCTGCTACCGGCCATGTAAAAGATGCGCAAGAAGTACAGAAGGAAAGCATTTAGCTCCACAAAAGGCTTCCTAAACGACTCCAATAAGGTTCGTTATGTGTGCCAAGCAGGTGATATGTATGGAGTTTGTATACAGATTTCTCAACACAGTGTTGTATGCCTTGAGCATGTATGCCGCTTTGTCAGTGTTAAAGGAAATAACGTTCTGAAAGGCTGTGCTGTACTCTGTGAGCACCTTCACAACTGCTTGAGCTACAGTCCCATGGTTGCACTGTGAGAGGAACACTGTGTCTGCTAGGTGGGTGTGGATCTGACGGCCACCCTGCGCAGATACCACTGCAAATAACACATTCAATACACACCGCCCTACGACATCGGGTGTTTCATCAAATATAACACTGATCTTCTGATCTTGCAAGTGTTCTTTCAGCTCGTTCTTGGCTCCTATATATCTCTCTGGGAGATAACGTTCTTGAAGCTGATGACTTCCAGGTATCGCTCCACCATTCCGTACTCGCTCGTGGAGAAACTTGCGGAACACAGGGTGGTCGGTTTTGCTCAGCGGAATGTTCAGCGCTGTGCAGACATTAACCCACTCACTTATAATTTCCTGGTTTGAGGCACCGGCAGCTGTACTCTTTGTGAAAAGTGAGTTCACAGTCATCTGACGGGCATGTTTTGGTGAAGAGTGAGGGTCTGGATCATCTGCACAGCGCTTCAACTGTTTTTGGGACCGCACATGCATATCCACTGTGTGTTTCCGGATGTGGTCCACCGCCACATTGCACACACTGCAAAACAGCACGCCACCATCAGCATGCATCACGGTGCAGTACTCTCTGGCCCGATCTGCTGCGGTTATATGGGTAGGTAGGTGTGATCGGTGCTTCACAGCCTTCGCAAGCTGCAGAAACTTCTCCATCCTGTTTTTGTTGTGGTGGCTTGTTGCTCCCTTGGAATTCAAAAGATCTCGGCGTTGTGGCGCAGTCACGTAACTCACCTACAAATATATTTGGTGTTACTAGATGTGTTTCAAAGGGGAAAAAGGCAGTGTAATTGTTGAATGGAAAGTTAAGAAAACATAGGGAAGCAATGATTAAAAAGGCATGTAACTCTGAAGCACCTGTAAATGGCAAAAAAATGGAAAACTTGTTGGGACAGAACCGCAATGGGAAAGGGCACTCCCCAAACGGAGTTGAGCAAACAGTGTTAAAACAGCATAGTCAGTTGCAAAGAAAGGAGAACGTGAAAACTTTTGAAGCGAAGTTGCATACATGGAGCGTTAATACATACCGGTAGGCAGGAGTCCTTCGAAGTGGAATGGCACACTTGTCTTGTTGGTTCCTTTAGGCAAGTCTGAGTCCTCTTTTTGGGGGTGTGGCGCAGTCACGTAACTCAACTACAAATATATTTGGTGTTACTAGATGTGTTTCAAAGGCCGGGGAAAAATGCATTGCAATTGTTGAATGGAAAGTTAAGGAAACATAGGGAAGCAATGATTAAAAATGCATGTAACTCTGAAGCACCTGCAAATGGCAAAAAAATGGAAAACTTGTTGGGACAAACCGCAATGGGAAATGGCACTCCCCAAACAGAGTTAAGCAAACAGTGTTAAAACAGCATGGTCAGTTGCAAAGAAAGGAGAACGTGAAACCTTTTGAAGCAAAATTGCATACACGGAACGTTAATACATACAGGTAGGCAGAAGACCTTCGAAGTGGAATGGCACACTTGTGTGGTCCCGCTAGGCAACTTTGAGTCGTCTGTGGAGGGCAGTGAGGGTGAGAGGTAAACATAAAAAACATAAGGCAAAAATGTTTTCCAAAAAAACAACCAACCAACCCTGCCCCAAAGTGCCTGCAAATAAAAAATAACATGACAAAGGTTGCATGGGTGGAGAAAAAAGGACAAAAAAGGGAAGGATGAGCCACCTGCAAAGAAAGTGAACCCTAACCGTCCAAAACAAAACAAATTTGTACAAGTGTATTTTGTAGGAGCCCATAAGCTCGGCGGGGGGGTGGCAACAGTGCTTAACGGGTGTGTACAGAAAATCCCAAAATAGCCCCAAACCACCCCAAAAAAAAACAAAATAAAGAATTATGAAACCCACATGATCACACAGAATTCCATCGCCAAACCATGCACAGCCCTCCCACCCATCGCAAGTAGGACTTCACAAATATGGGTGGCGACCTCAAGGTTCTGCGCTTTAGCATATGCATTGTTCATCTCCCCGGAAGTGTACATAACCCAAAACTTACCCGTGCTGTGCAGCAGCAAGCATATATTAGTTGTCAGACGGCCCAATGGCTCTTGAACCAGCAGATTCTTTCCTCCGAGACTCTACAAAAGAAGAAAAAAAGAGTTAGAGCAGGCTCGGCTTGCCCTTTCCATGTCACCTGTCCCCTGCAGGGGCCCGCCACGTGCCCCGTGTGCGATGGGCCCCAAAACAATGCCCCCTGGGCCCGCCGCACACTGGGCACGCGGCGGGCCAAACTTACTTTAAAAATAAAAAATAATGGCAGCCGGGGCCCGCCGCGTGCCCCGTGTGCGGCGGGCCCCAAAACAATGCCCCCAGGGCCTGCCGCACACTGGGCATGCGGCGGGCCCAACTTACTTTAAAAATAAAAAAATAATGGCAGCCGGGGCCCGCCGCGTGCCTCGTGTGCGTCGGGCCCCAAAACAATGCCCCCAGGGCCCGCCGCACACTGGGCTACCAACGGGCCCAACTTACTTTAAAAATAAAAATAAAAAAATAATGGCAGCCGGGGCCCGCCGCGTGCCCCGTGTGTGGCGGGCCCCAAAACAATGCCGCCAGGGCCCGCCGCACACTGGGCATGCGGCGGGCCCAACTTACTTAAAGAAAATAAAATTAAAATAATGGCAGCCGGGGCCCGCCGCGTGCCCCGTGTGCGTGCCCCAAAACTATGCCCCCAGGACCCACCGCACACTAGGCACGCTGCGGGCCCAACTTACTTTAAAAATAAAAAAATAATGGCAGCTGGGGCCCGCCGCGTGCCCCATGTGCGGCAGGCCCCAAAAGCAATGCCCCTTGCGCCCGCCGCACCCTGGGCACGCGGCGGGCCCAACAATAAACATTTTAAAAAAAATATGCCAGCCAGGGCCCGCCGCGTGCCCCGTGTGCGGTGGGCCTCAAAACAATGCCCCCAAGGCCTGCCGCACACTGGGCACGCGGCAGGCCCAACAATAAACATTTAAAAAATATATATATGGCAGCCGGGGCCCGCCTCGTGCTCCGAGTGCGGCGGGCCCCAAAAGCAATGCCCCCAGGGCCCGCCGCACAATGGGCACGCAGCGGGCCCAACAATAAACATTTAAAAAAAATATATATATGGCAGCCGGGGCCCGCCTCGTGCTCTGTGTGCGGCGGGCCCCAAAAGCAATGCCCCCAGTGCCCGCTGCACACTGGGCATTCTGGCGGGCCCAACAATAAACATCTTTTTTAAAAGAATATGGCAGCCGGGGCCCGCCGCGTGCCCCGTGTGCGGCGGGCCCCAAAAGCAATGCCCCCAGGGCCTGCTGCACACTGGGCACGCGGCGGGCCCAACAATAAACATTTCAAAAAAAATATGGCAGCCAGGGCCCACCGCGTTCCCCGTGTGCGGCGGGCCCCAAAACAATGCCCCCAGGGACCGCCGCACACTACCCACATGGCGGGCCCAACAATAAACATTTTTTTTTTAAAAATAAAAATTTGGCAGCCAGGGCCCGCCGCGTGCCCCGTGTGCGGCGGGCCCCAAAAGCAATGGCCCCAGGGCCCGCCGCACACTAGGCACACGGCGGGCCCAACAATAAACATTTTTTTTTAAAAATAAAAAAAAATATGGCAGCCAGGGCCCGCCGCGTGCCCCGTGTGCGTCGGGCCCCAAAACAATGCCCCCAGGGCCCGCCGCACACTGGGCACGCAACGGGCCCAACTTACTTTAAAAATAAAAATAAAAAAATAATGGCAGCCGGGGCCCGCCGCGTGCCCCGTGTGTGGCGGGCCCCAAAACAATGCCGCCAGGGCCCGCCGCACACTGGGCACGCGGCGGGCCCAACTTACTTAAAGAAAATAAAATCAAAATAATGGCAGCCGGGGCCCGCCTCACACACTGCCCTTGCAGGCTGCGTGTTTTGGTGCAGAACAAAGTGAAGAGTCGACATGACACACATCTCTGTGTGCCATGCCTACAACCCACTGCCCTGGCATAGGTCAGTCACCCCTCTAGCTGGGTGCACTATACCAGTGGTGAGGGTACAGGTGCATGAGCCCTGTACCCCCTACAGTGTCTAAGTCCATTCTTAGACATTGTAAGTGCAGTGCTGCCATTAAGATTTTATGGTGCTGGGAGTTTGTCATTACGAACTCCACAGCACCATAATGGCTACACTGAAAACTGAGAAGTTTGGTATCAAACTTCTCAGCACATTAAACCCACACTGATGCCAGTGTGGGCATTTAATGAAAAATGCACACAGAGGGCATCTTGGAGATGCCCCCTGAAAACTAACCTACCACTAGTGTCCAGGCTGAGTGGCTGCTTTCAGCTGCCACCACCAGACATGTTTCTGGACCCCTGGGTCGAGAGCCTGCTGCTCTCTGGGGCCTGAAACAATGCACATCCTGGGAAAGGTGCCAAGCCTCCTCCCCCAGGATGGGCAGAGTTCACAAGGGGAAGTTTCAAAGGCTTGCCGCCTTTGTGAGCTTCCCCAGGCCACTTGCTGCTCCCAGCAACTGGTCCCCACTGGTTCTGACCCCCACTTTGGGCGGTAGAACCGGCGGGAAAAACAAGTGAGGAAGAGAGGTGTGCCCACCTCTGCCAACTCCACCCCTCAGGTGGGGGAGGCGAGGTGAAGCACAACTCTCAGTGCACGCCATCTTGCAGATGGAGGGACTCGGCCAACTAGGGACAGGCTTATGCCCCCCTACCACTGGAGGGTGGCATAATAGGGGGTGTACCCACCCCAGGGAAGGGACCCATTGTCCCTGCCTTTTACCTACCTGTAACGCCCCTAAATCTAGTATTTAGTGGCACCCCTGAACCTTGCTTCCTCAGACAAGAAGAAACTACAAGAAGAAGGACCGAACAGCCGTGCAGCAGCTAACAAGAGGAAGATGCCCACTGACTTGGCACCAGCCCTACCAGCCTGTCTCCACCTCGAACCTGCTCCTGCGAAATCCCTGTGTGTCCTGCAGCCAGCAACCTCAAAAACCCCGGAGGACCTGCCTGCCTTCAACCCCAAAGACTTTGTCTCCCGTGAACACCGGATTTGTTCATCTGCAACCTCTGGCTCCGGCCGGAAACCGCAAATCCACACAACTCTGCACCCGCCGTCCACGGCCCGAGCTCGAGTGGGCAAACACCACGAGGAGGTCCCCCCGGCAATCCTGACCCAAGATCCGGCGACCCCTGAACTGCCTCAAGCCGACGCCTGCAGCCTAAATCCGGAAGGTCCCCCCAACCGCGACCAGGAGCTGGTAAGAAGATCTGACCCCAAAAGGCACCCCTGCACCCGACGCCCCACAGCCTTGGGTGCCCTAACTGACGGTGCCTAACCAACCCCTAACTTCCCAACTTACCTCTCAAAGTGGTGGTCGCACCCAGAAGACCTTCGTCCCTAAGCCTGCAGTGCCTTTGCAAACTGGAGGTTCCCCATTGAAAACAACAGGGCTCCCGACGTCAAAACAGCACCCTGCACTCGGCCACCCTAGTGCCGCTGAGGGTGCACCTTTGGTGCTACTTTGTTTCCCCATTTGCCCTGAGCTAAAGTCTAAGAGCTTTGCTCCCACAACCAAGTGGCCTGCTAGTCAGCAGCCACCAACCGGAGGCCCCTATCCCCCATTGGATAACATTGGGCCTCAGCACTCTACACCCGGCCGCCCTAGTGCCGCTGAGGGTGTAACAAGAGTGCATCCTTGACCCTGAGGGACCCTGAGTCTAACCCCAGAACCTCAACTCCCACTACCAAATACTTACCTCAAAACCGATAACACAATTTTCCTCCATAGGATAACATAGAAACTTTTCCAAGAAAAACAAAGTGTGGAGTTTGAAAACCTAAAGAAATTCTTTAAAATTGCACTAACTAACAAAAACGATTTTACTTACCTGTTTGCAGGAAATGTCCCAGAGTAGTATCCAGGTATACTACTCTGAGTAAGAAAAGTAATCTCAAAAGTAACTTACCTGTAATTTTACTGAAAAGCCCATTCAAGTATATGTACTGTATTTACAAAGTATTGCATTTCTCTGAAACCATGCGGTAAGTCAAAACAAAGTGCATATACAGTTCCAATTCAATCTGTTTACAAACTGCATTATTACTGTAAAGTATTTATTGCTTACCTGTGCCAGGCTTGCTTGGTTCTAGAAAATAAAATAACTAAAAGAATATTTTCATACAAAAACAATTGGTCTGAAATTCAGTCTTTGAGTGTGTGAATTCATTTGCTGACTGTGTACAACAAATGCTTAACACTGTCCTCTGATACTGCCTTACTGCTCGACCACACTGCCACAAAAAGAGAGTGAGGTGCTATCTAACTTTACCTCTGCCTACCTTTGGGGTTCCACTGGACTCTGTGCACACCATACCTCACTTTGGTATAGTTTATACAGAGCCAGCTTCCTACATCAGGTCCCTGGGATCTCAGGGAGGCTTAAGGAGGGGTTGCATGCCTCCCTCCTCTATAAAATTAATTGGCCCACCCCCCAGGCCCTGGCCCACTCCAATGTGTTTGTATTTTGAAAGTGCAGGTACCCACACTTTAAAAAAAAAAATTGCAGTGGAATCGTGGATCTATTGTAAATTTGCGCTAACATTAAAAAAAATATTTTTGGCCTCAGGGGTGTGCCTATGGAACGCCCCTTCACCTGGTGTAGAGGGGCAGTGTATCCCTACCCTGCCTCCTTATATCTTGTTTATGCTTTTTCCATTAATGGGGACTCAGTCCCCAAGTCCTACAATGGCTGCAGCCACATCTATATTGATGTGATGGCAGCCAATCAGGTAATATCTATAGATCTGTCTTCTCCGCGGATTCTCCTTGGTGTGAGATATATATATATATATCCATTTTGAACTCTCATTTTTTTTAAACTACTGAATGGATTTACACCAAATCACAGAAAGCACGCTTTCTGATCCAAGATGTTCCTTTCTGCCAAATTTGATGTAATTCTGTTCAGCAATTTTTGCTGTATCATTATTCTATATTCCTATTTAAAAATTAATGGGGAAAACATGTTTTGGGTCCCACCCCCCTTTTTCTTTGCCTCCGCTTGACCGATCACCCCAAAACTTTCCAGGAAGGATCTGAGGTGGATGAGATTTTTTTAAAAAAGATTCGTCGAAGTTATAAACAAGCCAAAAAATGCTTTTCCTATGGAACTGCAGACCTAACTATAACTACCCAGTGGCTAACTGCCACTGGGTAATATATAAGGGATAAAGTACCCCCTGCCGTACATTAGATGAATATTGCAAGTCACCGAGGAGTACCATAACCATACAGAGGAACGAGGCAGAAGGCCGAGTTCCTTTATATGGTTATGGAATTCCAAGGTGACCTGCAATATCCGTATCATGTACACCAGGGGTAATTTATCCCATATAATACATTGTCACACCATAATCTTCGCCACAAACCACTTAAAACCTTAGTGCATAGGTACTACTACTACTACTGGGGAGAGAAGTTGGCCTAACGGCTAGGGCGGTCGACCTCGCGTTCGAGTCTCGGCAATGACGCTGAACATCCTGTGATTCTGGGCAAATCACTTAATCTCCCCGTGCCCAACAAAAAATGAATGTGTCCTCATGTAATGCAACTGGTGCTATGTAAAGCGCTCTGATACCTGATACCCTCGGGTCAAGTTCGCGCTATATAAAACTCCGTAAAATTAAAAAAATTAAAAGCAACTACTACTACTAGTGCATAGCTCTTTCATATGAAAAAGCGAGCATGATTCCAAACATGGAAAATAAAAATAAAATAAAATCTCTATCCAAAATTGAACACACCAAAAACATGTCAAATATTTGTTGCAGAAAGATATTAGAAACAGTTCAGTACAAATCAGTTTAAAAAACAAAAAGCTGCAGTAGCTCGGAATGTGTAGAAACATGCATCACAGATCCCCATATATTTATTGATTTATATATTCACTGAAAAAACAAAGGTTAACGTGACTATATGGTTAGGTGAAAATCTCAGTTAAAACGTTACATTTTAAACTTTAATAACCACTGAAATTCACCAGTTATAGTTCACTGAAGGACCTATAACTCGTGCACCCGCCATGCACAGTGTTGTCGCTATGATGTCATTTCAGATGTCATCAATGATGTTGTCATTGATGTGAAAGAACCTGTCATGAGTGATGTAATATGTGAGGTCATTAACAGTGCGTTGCGAGGGCGCTTTTAACTGACATGTTCACCTAATTTTAATGTCACTTTAGCCTTTGTTTTTTTCAGTGAATCTCTAGGATTTTTTGTAACATAAAATAATATTTTATTACCATACCTTAGTAGGCCTACCTCATGCCTTGCACAGCCTTCATCCAGGCCTGGGCTGTACTGCGAAATGCATGAGATTAAAAAATGATGCTGCATCAGATAATTGAGATTGTGTTTGGATAAAAATCCTGTTGCGGCAGCTTGGGAACAACGTGATCTAACAGAACCCAAGTGCATGTTGTTAGCATCGCAGCCGATGCGCCATTACTTTTTTCAGTGCAAAATGTGCCCTCACGTCTGTAATGGACGCAAAGATTTATTCACGCTAAAAAACAGTGCAAAATGCCAAATTGGCATTTCAAACAATTTTGAATAATTGTTCTGGAATTTCACGTCATTTTTGCTCTGCAAATGACACAAATGTTGCCCACGTCAACTGTTATTCTGACAATTTTTGTTTCTGTCTGTTTAATGGCTTCCTTCACCTTTTTTCTATAAATCTCTGTTTCTTCCATTGTCTCTCCTCTCAGGGAGGCTTTACCTGCTGCCCATAATGTTTGTGCTGATTCCACCAAACTCTCATGAACGCCCGTGTCTATCTCCAGTTGGGTCAACTCATGATCTGATATGTTTTTGAAAATAATGAATGCTTCCATCAATCTTGGTAGGAGTGTCGCTGGTAGTAGAAAGCGTCGATACACGAGCCTGTTCCTTGGATGCACATGGAAAATGTATAGTCTCTTTCCGTTGAGTGTAGAATCCTCCATGGGTTACTAGGGGACGGTCAGTCATAACATCTCCAGACAGTGTCTCTCTTTGGTCATGGGTAAGTCTGGTCTGCCTGATCCATCCATCAGGGGCCCAGGGCCATATTCCAGTCTCCTTCTATTACCATCTTTGTTACACCCACAGCATATAAGAGCTCTGATAGGTCAGAGGGGACATCCCTCTTGTCACCCTCTGGTGCTTAAACAGATCCTATTACAAGGACCAGTCCCTGTACTTTAAGTAAGACCAGGACCTGGTGCCCCTTGGGGTCTGACTGTGTATCACTTTCACAGACAGGGACTCGCTGACTTTGGTAACCTCCACTGGCTGAATTACCTTTACCAAGATTACAGACCAGAAACATAAAATCTAACACCTGATGAAGTTTAACATTATGTTGTTTAATAAGACAGCAATGAACACCAGAATACATGAATACCATTTTTATAATTAAATTAAATACCCAATTTCCCTACAAAATTAAAATATCTGTCAGGTTTGGCGCTTTATCAAACCCATGAGTTGGTGAATAGAAACAGGAAGCTGCCTCAATGTGGAGCCCCTGGGCCACTCCTCATGTCACATCCCCTTGTCATCCATTTCCAACTGAGCCTTCGATAACAGTTGGTAAAGCGGAGGACTGTAGTGGAAAGACTGAGATCCTTAGGTCGCTGGTTGAAATCCGGCTCGAAGGACTTTTGCAAACTCTTAACTCTTTTTCCTCAGTTTTACAATAGAAAGCGCCTCTTTCTCAGACACTCACACACCTTGGCTTTTTCTGCCTCCTCTCTTCTCCTTTACAACCCAGCTAGCTCCTCCGGCTCGGGTGGGAGGGTCTCCCTCCCCACTCCCTGTGTGCAGCCCCCGCTGCAATCCCCCATCATCAGACAGAGCCAGGGGCCCCTGAGCTGAAGAGCCAGGCCAGGGCCCCGTATGAAGCAGCCCTGGGAGCTGGTTGTTGTGACTCTGGCATCAGGTGATGCTGCCGAGAGCGCTGCTGAGAGCGCCTGCTAGGAGTTGAGAGGGTTGGTGTGAGGGAGGAGTGTGTGTGTGTTTGTTGAGCCTGTGGCCCTCTGTGTTGGTGTGAAATGACAAAGATCAGTCACTGGACAGGGCAGGGCAGGGCAGGGCAGGGCGAGTTGAAGTCTCGACGAGGAGCTGCTCAGCTAACTTGCTTACATCGGTTCCTCGTTAGTATAGTGGTCAGTATCCCCGCCTGTCACGCGGGAGACCGGGGTTCAATTCCCCGACGGGGAGGTAGTATTAATTTTAAACTCTTGATGTATTTTCAAAGTATGAAGACTAAATAGCTATTTAGAATGTGAAGCTGATAATACAGAGTCATGAGGTTTTCGACATTTTTGGGACAAATTTGTGGATTTTCATTTTAAGCTAGTGTGCACTTTCTTGAAAAAGAAAACGTGAAATGGAGGGTTATTATTTAGATACAAAGAAACACGATACATAAAATGCATTTAAGCTAGAATTTTTTTCACGCTAAATAAATGGAATGTTGGGGCAGACTCAGAATGGGGAATAGTTTTATACGAAAGTAAAACTTTCCATCTTTATTTAAGTGTAATGGTTTAGAATTTGCGGACATTGTGAAAGCAAAAGAACCACTGACCCGGACGTGCACGCCTCACCTTTCTCAGCGCTTTTATATTTCCTAGGTTCAGGCTTAATTACCACAGCCAGGTCAGCTTTTTGAATTGCATTTTGGGACTTGTAGTTTATGTATATATATATATATTAGAAGAGGAATGCAGAGACCGGCCAGTGGGAGCTGCTGCACGTGCGCACCTGGGAATCTTGTGAGGTGTCTTCCTTCAGGGAGCGCTGAGAAGAAGCAATCATCACCCTTTTAATTGTACTTACTATTTTTTTTAATCGTTAATTGGATAACCCATGTTTTTGATCTCCACTCAGCCTACAATTTGACGACTGGGTCACTATTATAAATGCAATTTATAATTTGATAGTGATACTTTAGCGTGCTGATACCTTTTATTTAGGGCCACACCTCTTACAACTTAAAATATTTACAAATGCAATCACATACTTTTCAAAAGCTACCATGGACAATTTGTAAATGATACTCCTTTTGCATAGCTGCCAAGGTTTCAGATTGGCATGTGTGACATTTTCATAATTTCAGTGTAATTATGAGTGACATTTCAACGACTATGAGTGACACTTTCTCGCGAGCAAAATCGAGCCATAAAGACGAGGGAAACATATAAATATCAGAAATTACACCCATTTGACCAACGCGAAACTCTAAGAAGATCTATAAAATGCAGCAATGCATTTGTAGAAATGTAGAAATGGAAAGGCACTAACGTAGTGCCCTTGTAAACTGATCGTCCTGCAGACAGTGACTCACTGCATTGCAGAGCTATCAGCTGTACTAACTTTTACACAGCTGAACTCAACTTTGTGCAGACTGCATTTGGAGCTCCAGGGTCAAGGCACTTTGTGTTATTTTATGGATCAATGAAGTGTATGTTTGGGATTCAGTGCTCTGCTACTGGTTGCAGGAGTTCTAATGCTCCCTAGTGCCTATGGGCAGTCTCACAGCACACCAGATTTGAGTCAGAAAACATCACCCCATTGCCAGTCAGTTTTAGATTCTATACTGTGGAAGGGTAGACCCCATGGAGGGCACAATAAAATAAGTGTCATAGTGTTGCAGGGGAGAAAGCTCGCCAAGAAGGCAGACTTCCAAGCTACTTAGCCTGCACAAACCTTCATTATGGCAGCCCATGTCCACTGCTTCACATCCCCAAATTCTGTTTGCCCTCACTCAACAGATTTCATGGCCTCTGAGCCATGGTACGCGGATAGGCTATTCCGGATTCGTGCTTTACTTTAATACTTCCGGCAGTTACTGCCAGCCAGAATGGGCTATCTTCAGAGCCAGACAAGGCACGTTTGCAGCCCACTGTAGTATAAAACGACTTTGTCTTTTTGGGACACCTTTACAGCAGAAATGCTTGTTCTTACCTTTCGCACTATCTCCCAACAAATCCAATGCAGTGCTGACTGGTAACCAATCATAGAGATTGGGGAGAAAATACATTCGCGCAATGAAGGGAAGGTACTCCGGTCCAGGCATGCAAAAAAATGAGAGTAACAACTAGGCAAGAAGTCTTCCGGCACCCGTTGTCTGAAGATAAACCCTCAGTTTAGTTAGTACTGGTCGTGCCCAACAATAACCTCAGAAGGATGACTCACAGAGCAGCCCTGCCGCTCGGCCTGCAGATTAAACTGAAATGAAATCAGATCTCATCATGATGATAAACCTCACACTCAGGATGAGAGACAGAGCAGCCCTGCGCCTGCAGATTTTACTCTGTGTCTACAGTCTGAATAAATGAGATCTCATAGCGTGCATGCGCTCGTGCTAAAGTTACACAGAGACTACTAAGTTAGTGGCAGCAGCGCCTGCAGCCTGGCGGAAAATAACTAGTACGAAAAAAACAGTAACTTACTTTAACGTCTTCAATCTCTGTCTTCTTTACAGTCAAGGCTGACTGTCTCACACAGTCTCTCGTCCGGCGGCGGTGAGCCACGGGGTCACGGTGACCGTCACGGCCGCACAGCAGTGACACAACATGATGACCCAGACCAATGATGACCACCAGTCACTGACTCTGGCAGACTCCCTGCAGCGCCCGCGATGCCTCTGATGCAGCGCGGCCCGGGCCATCATGCTGAGAGTCTAGTCAGTGTAGTCTGCTGCGGTCGATGCTGCCGACGGTCCCAACGCCGCTGCCGGGTATTAATTAATTAATTATTATGCGCAGCCAGCAGAGCAGGCTGGCTGCCTGAGGCAGGAGGCTGGAGCACTGATTGCAACGCACTTGACTCGAGTCAGTCGACTGTGACTCTCGACGATTCGAGTCTCCCCCGCAGACTGCTTCTGGCGACCTCACTTCCTCCTGCAGTGCAGGACGGGCCGCGTGACTGAGGTCACATCCGGATTCACCCCCCCCCGCGCGGGCGGCCCGGGAATAATTAACTAATGCAGCCAGGCTCAGGTCGCAGATTGTAACATTGTAGCAGCACTCACTCAGCCAGAGCTGAGGAGAATTGAAGATCCTTATTGACTGAGCCAGCTGCTGGCGGCAAGTCAGTGCAGGCGCGCTAGTACCGCGGCGTAGCCAGTTTCAGTGGCAAAATGCGTGACAATGCATTTCAGTGCGGTGATGCGGAACACCACACTGAAATGCGTTAGAGTCACACGTGATGCGTGATACTTGGCAGGCCTGCTTTTGGGACGGATTTGTCCCTTTTTAGGTCGAGCCTCGAGTAGCGCGCAAGCGCTGCTAGAGGCGAAGACTTTTAGTAAGTGAGTTTGAAAAGCAGTCCAAAAAACGCTCGTGCGTCGTGGCTGGCCTTTTTGGGATGGGTACGCGCAGCAAACATGTGTTTCCAATTATCGTGCCCAGACGCGGGCGCGATAATTGTAAACACATGCCGGCAAAAGGCCATGACGCACGAGCGTCTGGTCAGCTGAGCAGGCTGCCGCGCTCGCTCGCCCCCGCTCCTCCGTTTCGATTCCGTGCTTGTTTTTAAAGCAATTATAGACTCCGCTGGAGCACGCACTCAGCAGTCCCCCTGGGGCACAAGCAGGCATCCACTTTGGTGCTGCCTCGTAAAAAGCACATAGCTTGTTTGTTTCGGATGCGCGCGATGCCTCTGGGGCTGCGCCTAACACACCGTATGCCATGATTTGTAAGGAGACATTTATACTCTGCCCTTTTATTTGGTCATTCTTCTACCCGCTGCAACTATGTGTAATGACATATGTCTACTGTTACCTTTAGGTAATGCTCATGCTGTATAAAAATGCAAATAAATAAATACAAAAATAAATACAGGCCCTGTAAGTCCCACCCTGCAAAGTACCGTTTGCTTAAAACTCAGGAGTGACAGAAAGCCACCCTCATTGCATGGAAGCAGTTCACAGCTACGCAGCTCCATTTGTGCAAATCGAATCTGTGGTCCGCACGTTACACATAGATGCGGCAGATGCATTAACCCTCTGAGCCGTGTTATAGGTGGCAGCCCAGCCCTTCGCCAATAACCCCCAGCAGTACCTCAGAAGGGTACGTGATTCGAGGGTGTCTCAGCCCAAAGACATGGCACGAGACAGACAGCAGACACACCTCCTGCATCAAACAAGACACGTGCCCCCGGGTATCCCGCGCGAGGGAGGTGCCACAGAAGAGGCACACGAGAGCAAAAAGGGTAGCTCCGTGGATTCATGCTCCTGCTGCGAAGATCCAAGTGTAAACAACTGCCTGCAGATGTGATTCTACCGAAGGCCAAGGATGCAGGTGTCGGATAGGAGTACCGTGGGCTGCTCCAACTTGAACTGACTTCTAGGCGCTTTTGAATAATTGGCCTCTTTCCTAAATCGCGTACAGGGGACTGAGGGGTGCTGGGCGGTGGGGAGGAGATGAGGGAGGAGGCGCTGATTTGTACGTAGTTGCAGCGCTGCACGCTGCACCCGTATCGTGTGACTTCCTCAAACTGAGCCGAGTTTTCACCAAACATCAGACTGCACGCTGGGACCTGCCCGTAGTTTTAAATCCAGGCCCGTAACTAGCACAGTGCAATGAAACCCCAGAGCCATGCGAGCTGCTAGCACCTGCCATGGGGCAACCTGAGAGCTATGAGGTGCGGGGCAGAGTGCCCGGGCGCACCTGTGCTTACCTGGCCGGCTCACTGCACCTCCATCCCGGGGGGGCGGGCCCGCGGGGCGCTCCTCGCACTCTCAGCCCACCTGCAGCCCGCTACCGGGGCCGAGCCTCTCGAGGCAGTCTCAGACATCCCCTTTCTGGAGAGGAAACGTGATCAAGTGCTCATTTTTAAAGTCGCTGCTTGTTTGGTTTACTTTTGGCCAGTCACTCTCCAACAGAGCATTTTGGCACTCCGACACCAACTGCTCCCTCCATCCTCCCTTAGTAGGTAACAGACATTGCCATTTACAATGCCAATAGCTCTAACTTAAAAAAATGCGAGACCTATTGCATTTCCAATGCTTGTTAATTTAAGCTGCTGTGTACTTTCTTGAAAAAGGAAACGTGTAATCAAAAGAACCATTGACCCGGAAGTACACGCCTCACCATTCTCATCAGAGCTCTTATATTTCCTAGGTCTAGGAACAGTACCTAATCTAGGTCAGGTTTTTACGCTGCATTGTGGGACTTGTAGTCCTATGTATACCATTATAAAATGGGACTGCAGGTCCCAGCATCCAAAGTAGAACTCTGTCCAGAGGGAGCTGCTCGTGCCCCTGGGAAACTTGAGAGCTGCCCTCCTTTAGGGAGCCCTGAGAAGAAGTTCCGCCCCCCATTTGATTGTGCTTATTTTTCTTGATCGTTAATTGGATAACTGATGTTTTTCCTCTCCGGTATGTAATGTGTTATGAGGGTCTTGTAAATCTTCGACGCCTGGAAACTCTCAAAAGATTACAGTCTATTTGAGGTGAGGTACATTTCTTTCTTCGTGGCCTCCCTGAGTGCAGTATGTTTTCTGTGTCGGCTGATCTTTTCTTTTCTTTAGTAAACAGTGGTCTGTGTGTTACACTGATGTGTTTTTCTATCTACTTTGGTCTATTAACAAAAGCAGTAACAGAAACATACCCTTCCCCGCATACTGCACTGATCCTGTGCCTTGTAACACGAGCTTAGAAGCCCTAGCGCCTCTCCTATCTTTTATGTGCGGAGATCAACTTCCCTGTGGCAGAGAACTCCGCACAGGTAGCTATAAGGTTTTGTTGGAGGGACAAGGGGGAGCGGTTAAAAAATGGGGAATCATTACTAAAAATGGGTGGATTTTAGGTAAATTAAATGAGGGATTTAGGCAGAGTCGTGCTAATACAAAACACACCCACAAAAGAGCAAGACAATTGCTAATCACAAAATACACTTTTATTTCTGCTACAGTTCTATTACCGACAGAACAGTCACAAATGTATTCTGATGCACACACTAACAAACTGACAGCAGTCGCGGCTGCTGCCTGGAAGCAGCAATGGGAGTGGGGGGGATCTCAATTAAAAAATTAAAAAACACTTACCTCCCGGCCGGCCAGCTGGCCGGCCACCGCCACCTCTCCTGCGTCTTCTTCCTGGCTTCTTGTAAGAAGCAGGAAGCACTAGGGCTCCCACGCTCCCTGCAGCCAATTGCAATGCAGCGTTGTGATTGGTCTGAGAGCCGTGACACAGCGCTCAGCCAGGGGCTGTAGGGGTGGGCATGTTCTCCATGCAGGCTGTAATGCAGCCTGCATGGAGAAGGGGGAAAGTGCGCATGACTGGTTTGGACGGCCCGAGAGCGCCAACCAAACAGTCATTGCACACTTAGGAGGGTTGTACCCTCCTCCCCTGCTCTTTAACCCCGCCTGCCTCCTCATGCCAGCTGCCTCAGCAGGAGGACAAAATAAAATAATAATAACAATAGTTATTATCATTTTATTTTTTCCTTTCTTTTGCTGCTCCGAGGCAGTGGGGCGACGCTCCTCTGCCTTATCGGAGGAGCCGCCACTGACTCACGGGCTCTTCTGTGTGAAGAAAAAGTATGTTTTTAGTTAAAGGGTCATTTGTGTAGCTTTGCCTTAGTATATCCTGGAAACGTTTTGGGGGAACACTAATTTAGAAAAAAACGCACACCTCTCATCCAAACTAGGTAGCATGTTTCATCATGGGGTTGCTCCTTCGTCAGCACCAACTAGTGCTAGGTGGGCTCATCCAGAGCGCTTTGTCGGGAGCAAGTGTTTGTGGATGTGTGAAGGGTCATAGATGGATTTAAAACCGTATTACCAACAGGATTAATGACATTTTATTAAGACTGAATCCTATCTTCAACAAAGTCTAAACAGCTGAAGAGAACTGGATTAAACGTAGTTATAATGATACCTTCTTCATCTCGCTAACAAGATCAACATGTTTCTGACCTTCCTAGCCTGTGACAACATCAGTGGGCTTTCATCAGGACTTAGTGATCCTACTGAATTAACTCCTGACCTACCCTCTTTGTCATAGCTATCTGGTGTAGGTGAATCTGTAAACTTACCTATCTGCCAAAGTAATCCTATTTGCTCGATTACAGCAGTTCTTAACTTTTTGAATTCTGTGGTTCCCCCACTGAATCATTACTGGATCTGGGGACCCTTCCATAGCCTTTATTGGAAGCTGGGGACCCTCCGGCTACTCAAGTTCTATGATTTGATCCCCAAAACAACGCACAAAAAACAAGAAGGTACCAAACAAATTCTTAAATATTGAAATATTTTGTTTAATTCACAATAAACTATAGAAAATGTTTTTACATTTTCAATTCTGCTTCTTTTATTTGTTTTTTTAATTAACCGTATTTTTTATTTATTTATTTAGTGTTTTCTATAGCGCGAACATGACCCAATCCTGGGTGTCAGAGCGCTTTACAAATCAACAGCAATCAGTTTCGTTCACAGTTTACAAATTTTCAATAATATACAAATTAAGTCTTACTAAGCGACCACTCGGGTTATAGTAGTACATGACATGACATACTTGCATATAAAATGTAATATCATCCCTAAAGAAAACGTGGAGTCATAACTCGAAGACAGTTACAAGACCAGACTAATAACCATGTGGCTTGATAGAGGTACCTTCATTAGCCATCGTCCCTGAATCTTGCGTATGGACTTGGGTATCCCACCAGGTCTGACTGAGGTCCATAGGTGAGACTCGATGAAAGCCCCCTGACTTGTGCTATCTCCGAAGTCATTACTCAGATAATAGCAGTACAATCATCCTGATTATCTTCACTATTAGCACAACTGAAAATAGTAGCTTCCGGAATGACAAAAGGTGTCAAAGGAGCCGAGAGAGGACCCTAGTTAGTTAAGGGAGGAATTTACTCATGAGAAAGGACTTAGCCTCTTTTTTGAATCTCGAGACCGAGGTGATTCTTCTGATATTCGGAGGCAACGCAGTTCAAATTCTTGGCGCAGCTCCCGAGAATGCTCTGTCGTAAGTTCTCTTCTTACTGAAAATTGCTGGTTTCAGTAGGAAATCAGCTGCCCCCCTCGAAGATCTAAGGCCTCCAGAAATCGTAATTTTCTGGGCAAGTAAAGTGGTGTTTTGTAGTGTAGAGCTTTGTGTGTAATACATGCCATCTTTAGCTGAATTCTTGCCTCGTACGGTAGCCATTTGAGCGCTTTCAGATGTGGAGTGATGTGGTCAAATTTTCTTGTATCCGTTACGAGTCTCGCTGCAGCATTCAGGCAGGCTTTTAGTGGAGCTGTTGAAATCTTAGGGAACCCTGCTAGAGTTGTGCATCCATACTCAATCCTAGAGATAACCAAAGCTTGGACAGCAGTTTTCAGGTCAGCAGTGTCGATGAACGGTTTCAATTTTCTGAGATAGCTCAGATGGAATCCGGCATTTTTTGCCATAGTGTTGATGTGAGCTCGCATGTTTAAATCCTTATCCAGGGTGATTCCAAGTGACTTGGTAGAATCAACTAGAATCAGAGTACCGTTTAGCGCTGTGATCAATTTGGTCCATTCCTTGATCATCGTGGAGGATTTAGGGGGAGATCAGAAGGAATTCAGTTTTTTGTGAGTCAAGTTTAAGATGATTGCTTGAAAGCCAGTGAACGGACTTTTGAAGTGCTTGGTTCAATATGTTGATCTCTTCAAGCGAAGTGATCTTCATATACAGCTGAGTGTCATCTGCATACATGTGGAAGGAGATGTTAGCCTGCTGCAGTACTTCAGTGAGAGGCTCAATGTACAGGTTGAATAGGGATGGGGATAGAGTTGAACCTTGAGGAACTCCAATATGACTCGGGGATGGAAGGGATAGCAGTTGGTTCACCAAGAACCTTTGCGATCTGTTCTCTAAGAAGGAATGAAACCATTTTAGTACTGTACCCGAAAAACCCATCCTATTCTCCAGTCGGTCTAATAATTTGCCATGATTTACAGTGTCAAATGCTGAAGATAGGTCGAGGAGGACTAGTAGACAGGCTTCATTACGGTCCAGAGCAAGTAGAGCATCATCCACTATGTGCAATATTGCTGTTTCCGTGCTGTGGTCTGGTCTAAACCCTGATTGGCAGTCGTTTAGTAGCTTATATTCTGTGATTGTTGTTGATTGTTGTTGTTGAGCACATTTTTCCAAAACCTTGGCCAGTAAGGGAATGTTTGTTACCGGCCTAAAGTTGTTTGGGTCAGAAGGATTCCTGGTAGGTTTTTTCAGTAGAGGGATGACCTGGCCTGTTTTTAAGCAGTCAGTATTCATTTTAATGTATTATGTAACAGTAGCACATCCCCTGAGTAGTCCTCATGGATTCCCAGGGGTCTTCGGACCACAGGTACCGAACCAGTGCTCTATGCTGTCCTGTGACACTAAATCAAAGACATAAAGGTTATAGTAATAAGTGACATCAAATATTGTCTTAATTCTAGTAGAAGCAAGCATTGGCAAAGCCAACAGGTCTTACAATGTTGTGCAGCAGGCTGTCATAGCACTTTTTATCTGGTGGGACAGGAGGGACTGAGAGGACTGTGCAAAGCAACAATGTGGGAAGGGGCATGAGGGATGCGGCAAAGCAACAGAGCCCTGTGACAATTCGATTTACATGCCCCATCTCTGGAAGTACCTATTAATGTTTGGTTGGTCTAAGGTACGTGAGGATCAGTGCTTAATTTGAGCTTAATCATCAACACCGCACTTTTCAAGGGAACCAGTTAAGGACTCATTCATTTATGGTAGGCACGGGGAGATTGAGTGATTTGCCCAGAATCACAGGATGTTGAGCCCACGCAGAGACTCGAACCTAGTTTCCCATCGCCGAAGTCTGCAGCTCTGGCCATTGCACCACATCCTCTCCTCACTTTCATGGTTAGTTGTTGGTTCTGTTTTCGGCGCCACCAGCAGGAGAAATGGGCCACCAGCAGGAGAAATGGGCTGGTGCAATTTGCCTCCTGTCGAGAGCCCGGCACTCATTTTTTTACAAATTAACCACTGATGAGGATGGTCCCAGTAGTTGTATCAGGCAGTGTGTCGATCGTTTATATTTCCAGTATTGGGACTAGGGAAGGTCAAAGTTCTTCTGTAGGTCTATAAATGATTTGAGTTGCCCCTCCGTTAATAGGTCTTCGATTATCATTATACCTTTACTGCTCCATGTGCTCTAGGATATGGGTGCAACAACAAAAAGAGGGACTGTTGGAAAGTGGGTTATTAGTAATGGTAAATACGCAAATACCACTGGCAATAATGTCACCAACACCATCGAGGGTCCAGTGTAGGTCTCAATAAATTATTCCCATGCTCAACCCTTTGTAGCTTGGCTGAGAGCAGGCAGGCTTAACTTAGGAGACCGGTATGTAAAGCATTTAAAAACACCAATTCAGTAAATAATTAAGACGCAACATACACTAAAGATCCCACACCAATTTATTAAAAATAGGAAATACGTTTATCATTAAAATGACACCAAAACGACAAAATTCCAATGAAGGGAACAGGAGATATTAAATGTTAAAGATTAAACACTTTCTAGCACTTAGAAACCTATAGCGCCACTCTGGGACATCTGGTTGCGCTTGACTGGGACATAGTCAAACTTTCAGGCCAACCGCGATGGAGCCCTGCGAGGAAACACTGAGCGGGGGGCCCTGGTCAAAATGCTACCTTCAGACTTTGAAACCTTTCTGGAGCTTTTTCCACCAGGTCCCTCAATGCTCCTCACCAGTCCAGATTAGATGAGAGTTCGCTGGTTTGACTTCCAGGGAGCTCCCAGTAAAACTCTTCAGTGGGGCGAACCTGGAATCCGGGCCGGGTCATGGTTGAAGGTGGCTGGCTTGGTCATCGGGGTTGAGTCGGTCACCTTATGGAGCTTTTTTCCAAAGTTGCTCCAAACTTTACCAAACTTCTGGAACTTCTTTCTCTTGAGTGTCCAAAGTGTCCAAAACCCAATCCAAGGGTCTGGACGCTCCAAGATGGTCCTTGAAAGTTTGGGACCACAATTCCCACAATGCACCTTGACAAAACCCTTAAACGTCCACTGGATACACTCCAGGCAGTGGACTCTTGGTGGTGATGTTAACCTGTAGCTTGCAGGGAGTCCACTCTTTAATCCTTCAGACGCAAGGTACACCCACAGGGCTGTAGCTCCAGATAATGCAGCAGGTGCAGTCAGAATGCAGGGCCTGGTGCAAATTAAGTTTCCAGCTTGACAACCCTTCTCCTTCTAGTTTCAAGCAGTAGAGCTGAGAGACTTTGCCCCTCTCACATATTTATTCTCTGGGGTCACGCAAGAGGACACTCCTGTCCAATGGGGTGCAAGGCAACACCCCAGAGCATGACCACTTCTTTCAAAGTGTGGCATAATCTTCTCTCAGAAAGCACTATTCCTCCAAACTTCAACATAGCTGAAATCAGTAGAGTATGAAGAGCTAACTAAACCAACTCTCAGTATGGCTCATTTCCATATCTCTTAAGCCTCCTATCTGCTGGGTCAGAGCGGATGGGGGTAGATGGGCCTGGCATTCCCTGCCTGTATATTCCTCTTTTGAAGCTCCATGCTTTACGACCCTTCCCCCCTGCTCTGGCATTCCTATGCAGCAGAGTTCTCTCCAGCAGATAGCCTCTAGCTCGGTGAGCCACTTATCACTTCATCAAAGCAGCCTGGATAAACCTGTTAACTGACCAATCAGGGAAGACTGCAGGATGGCTTAATTTTGGCTTACAGACAAAGTCATATAACTTCTTTTCTGTACAAGTTAGGATAAATTCAACAATAGCATATTGTCGGATTTATCAATACGATTCTTCTAAGCATTTGAATGATATCTATTCCCTCCTAGCAAGACTTATGCGTTCATAAACTATTGCAATGTTATCCAATGGGGCTAGGCATCTACAATGAGGAAACTGAAATGTGTAATTTCTCCATCACCAGGGCATATAAAATATCTTTTATAAGGGCCCTGCTTATAGTTACATGACCCCCACACCGCGAGCCACATAGGGTAGACATTGGTGATTCTGAATATGTAAAAATAGTGTAGATCCTCAATCCACATACCACAAAGTCGATTTTGAGAGGCAATTTGCTACAATGGGGAAGTGAAATGTGCAATTTCTCTATCCCCAGGACATATAAAACAGCTTTTATAAGGACCTTGCTCATGATTACATGACCCCCCACCCCTAGGACACCCTGGGGGTACTGAACATGCAGAAATAGTGTAGATTATCACTTTTTAAGTGTCCCTACCACCAAAGTCGACTTTGCAGTAAATTTACTTTAAAAACAGTGCTGCAACAAAGGGCTGCTTTTAAAATGACCTCAGGCGCTCAGCAGTGCACACATGCAACTACAGAAAGGGCTGCTGGCCTCAAAGCTGCCATGCCCAATTAAATACTAGGAACTTATAGGTAGTTTGAATCCCCTGCCCTATTATCGACTAGGGACTTATAAGGTAGGCCGTGCCAATGATAAGTGTACCCTAATACATAGTGTACCCTAATGCTTATGTGTGTTTTCAACATAGCACTGGTCTGGGCCTGGTTAGACAGAGCTTAGGGACAGTCAGTCAGTTACCACCAGTACCACTCAGCAAAAAATGGGGGTGGTCGGGGCACTATAGGATGACTTTGCAACAGGGGCAAAAGCACTTGCATATGAGAGAGCGTCACAGGGGGAGATGGGTTGCAAGCACAAACTCTTATAGAGTGGATCAACTAAACGAAAAAAGTAGATCCGAAAGCTTGAGCAGTGGTGTTATATTCCCGAGTTAGGCCCATGTAGCGAAGCAGCTTATTTCTTACATTGTCCCAGAAAATTTTATTTCTGCTGTGAACATTTGCTCACATTTGCATGCATGACAATGTTGCATTAGTTTCTCTGAAACTACTTTGCTTACACATCCAGCTTCGCACAACATTATCACGATGCCTTGAACATCATGTACTAGGGTTCTCTACGCACTAGGTACAAAAGTCGTCCTATCTTCATCCACTGGGCGACAGTGTTACCTACATATCCATAACATCGCTAATCTAATGCGCTCATCGCGAGGCTGGCTTTTATTATAATTAATAGGCATCCCAAAAGATTGGTAGGCGAGGTGCTTCCGCTGACACCGAGGGTCCTTGCATGCTGAGAAATCACCTCGCAGCAACTGTCGTGTAGTTCCTAGGAATCCCCCAGGACCTGTGCATTTTGGATGACCTAAACTGAGGGCTTGGTGTCCCAACCGCTTCCGGACACCCCCACAGGATATGTCAGCCATTAGACCAGCTAGCTCTACAGTGCCACTACCACCCCCTGTATCTTACGGTGGTGTAGGTAGTTTCTGGCAACCACTGAACATGACAACCCTGATTCCTCAGCGCTCGTGGAAAACAGGACAGTACTTTTCGCTCAGACACTCGTGCTTGCTTACTCTAAGAAAATGCACAGGATGGCGGTTAGGACATTTCAATAAGTATTTATTGGTCCAGCGTCAGTCTTGTGTAAAACATATGTGCTGCGACAATCAGGAGACAGAAGCATAGGAAAGAGATTGCTAGTACCAATATAGTAAATAGTAGATACATTTCTACCATAGTGCTAATAAGATGAACATAAGCAGCTCAGATAAAAACAGTAGCATTTGCATATTCTTAAAATGCGCGTCCTAAGTGATTTTGCCTAAATGTACCTAGCCTAGGTATGGGTGTATAGCATGTATATGCGTATGTATAGCCAAGCATCCCCTAGGGATGAACCATCCCCCTCACCTAATGGTAAAGAACGAAGGACCCTGTCTCTGCTTCGAGGATGACACCCCTCAAGGGATGTCAGACCGCTGCGTGTCGAAGATTCAGCATGCAGGACCCCGTCTCAGCTTGGAAGGAATTCTCCTCTGATTTGTAGGGGGGAATAAGGGTCTTGTATACTAGAGTGGTCACTCCAGGCTTTCTTCTAGAATCGATATGTTTTGAAAACAGTCATAACTGTTTTGAAAACAATCATAAATGTTTTTACAAACAAATGCGATCATGCGCAGCTGGCTGTTGGCCAAGGATGAAAAAAGTGGTGACCCTTATACAGAATTATTATACCGTGCCTGAGGACATGTTTATGTACGTCAGGTACAGGGATTATGATAGAGTACTGAGAGCCTGGTGTCGAAGAGACAGGAGCAAGCTACTAGGTAAAGAGTCACCTGTTTAGAATCTTTATTGTCGTGTGGATGGGACAATGTATGTAGATTGGGGTATACATGACAGGACTATCCTAAAGGACATGCCACCCACTCCTCATCAAAAGGTCAACAGGGTCAGCTAGGTAATGATAAAGCTAATGCTATTAAAAGCTATTAAAAGATAAAAAAACATTTATAATAAAACATACTTAAAGCATTCTAAAAGCCTTAAAAAATGTCCATAAAAAGTCATTTTCCCCCAAAAAGCATTCGGAAAGTTCCTCTAAGCTCGTTTATGTGATTGTTATTACACTGAGCACCTTGAAAGTCATTATGCTCAGTTAGAGCAGAGAAAAAAAATAAAACAAAGTCAGCTTCGACCTTCAATTTTGGTAAATGTTTAAAAAGTTGCCAAATGGTTCCCAGCACAGGAGAGGCCAGATTGTTTATGAATCCTGCGCTGAAGACTCAACATCGCTGAACATCGTATCCGCAGGTGGCAATCCCTCCAAAACTTCCAGTATCATGTCGAGTGAGCAAAGATGGTCATCTCTGGTTCCCACAGCAGCCGCCGGGGAAGAATTAGATGCCTGCCGTTTGATACCGATGCTTGTACCTCTGGAGCAGAGCCGATTTCCCTTCCAACAGGAGCGGAAGCATCCTTTGGAGGCTCTAGAAATGCAGTAATCAACATGGGAATACGCTGTGGACAACTGTACACGTTGTCCTGCAAGGGCTCCAGGAGCACTTCTATGTCCGGCGGCGCAACCGATGGAAGTTCTCACATAGGTCCAACATGCAGCCAAATCTGCAGAAGAGGCAACGGAACACAGGCAGGACACAGTCTAGCCAGACCGGTCTGAAAGACAGGAACCAATGCTCACTCAGCTCTCGAAGCCGAGGCGTACCCAGGTAGAACACTATACGCTCACGACAACGTCGTTCCAGCAGTGTTCTCTCCATGTCTTGAGGGATTGAGATGTCCATTGCGAAGCAATAGGATTAAAATCAGGATGCCTGCTACCGATAGCAGGACCAAAGGAAGCCCTCCAAAAACGCTTCCAAGTACGGAGTGTATGAAAGCTGGAATTACTCCGAAAATGGTCTGAAAGGTGGTTGAGACTTGATCCAAGGCGCTTAAATAAGTGTACGATCCCACTCGTATCAGACATGTTAAAGATATGATGAACCATTTCTCCGAAATGGATCGGGAAGTTCCTACGGACCAGGGCCTGTATCTCTGCTGAAGACCTTGCAACCTGGAGATCAAAAGTCTCTCGGGCTGAAGTTAAGGCCACATTTTGATGAAACAACATGGCTTTCAGTCTGCTCAGCGAATCAAACCTTATACTGGAAACATTCAACGAAGGCCACAGTGGTGCCTCCCTAACTGTGCGAGCCAGGGTAAACAATACTTGCTTACAACAAACAACCCTGAGGTTTACTGTGTGTACCCTTCACCCAACGCTTCATACCTGCCTGCTTGGATGTATCTAAGGCAGTATTGGAAATGAAATGTCGTGATTGGCAGTGTGATATAGCCATGAATTAACCATTCCGTAGACAGTGACTCTGCTAGTGTAAAAGGTAACCTCTCTAATTTTTCAATGAGCAGCATGGTGTACTTCGCATCTCCGCGTGCCATGGTCAATTGTCTGTCGGTCAGATTATAAGATGAAAACAGATTTGAGCCATTAATATACTGCCATGGCACGTGGCTACAAAGCAGTGATTGTAGCGTCCAGTTTAAAAGCACAGTGGAGAGCAATTGAGATTGCCCATGTTGTAGAATAGACAAATCTTGTTCCATTATGTCGATTGCTGAGGACACAATGTTGCCCAGTGAATAAATACGTGAAGAAAGTGTGGTCATGCCATTGACTACCACAGCCAAGGCCTTTTCTAGGTTAATCCTATCAATCTCACGTAATCTCTCAGCAGCATCCTGTTGGGAGACTTACCATAGTTCATTATAGATGGCATATAAGAAGCATTATTTACGCGGTTTCTTGGGACCTAGCAAGAAATCCCTAAGATCCATGTTGTCTGACAGAAGGGACAAGTGTTGTTTCTCCTGTTGTAGTGTTGAGGTTTTTTAGCCATTCTAAGCACAACTTCCCAATACTATAAGAAGTCACTACCCCTGGGTCGTCTGTGTGTACATAGCGTGGGTCAGGCCTATGGAAACTAAACCCTTCGGTGGTACCCTTGAAACTTGACTGACACCTATTTGTGTCGATAGGCCAAACCAACCATCCCTTCCAATTGGGAGCTGAGGAATTGAATGTACCATTCTATATCATTGCACCCAGTGCCCCCTCACTTATCTGTGAGCCATTTAATAGACCTTCAATAGGTGTGGGTAAGGGGATGCGTGGTGTTTTCAGGTCTTTTATTTTTGCAAACCCGTAGCAGGTAGTCTGTTGCAGTGTTCTGTTCTGTTCAGGAAAATTATCTGTAATGGTATGAGGCAAGCTCTAAATAAAGCCTCTGTTCCCTGAACCTGCCAATCTTTCGTCCCCTCAGATGGATTTTGTGTCTATCGTGTCCCTCAAATAGCCGAAACCTTGTATAGACAGTTGGGAGATAAAAGGTGGAACTGCTGTAATGTTCACTAGGGACAGGTCTCTCTGTTCACGGTGTGATGACGTATGAGGTTTCAAAACCAAGTTCACAGGTTGTACTGTAGAGCGTTGTGGGAGATAATGTCCAATCAGTAGTAGGAAAAAGACAGTTGCTATACCAATCCAAGTTAACAGGAACGGGATCCCTAATGCAAACCAAAGATGCAACCAAGGGGACACAAATTAAATCTTTTTCAGCCAGAAATAGAATTGTCAAATTTTTTCTTTTTTGGAAATGGGTGGCGTTTGCTCAGGTTCACTTGGATCTGAAGAAAAGTCATCAAAGTTGATGAAGTAGCCAGACGCAGTTCGATCTATCTTTGTGAGCTCAGCAGTGTTTGTAGAACTGGCAGATGCTTCTTGTGAAAGCACATTGATATAAAGTTCATTATTGGGCGAATTGCAATTTGCGTTTCAGTTGTATTTGGATGTTGTTCTATTTCAACAGGTGAAATTCTTACTCCGTTATTTGCTACTCCTGTATCTTGCGCAGAGGAGTCTTGAAACGTTATTAGTCTTTCCATCTGAACTTCCTGTATAGTAGCGAGAGGAGATCTGCGGCTACACAGGATTCCACATGGCCTGCTGTTGAGAATCGGCCACATAGTGTGGTTTGATCAGATCAATGGAGACAAATCTTTTTTCTTTTTTGCTGGCAAGAGGCGGCAGAAGTACTGTTCTTGTTCCTTGAACCGCCAGGACAGGTACAGGTGTTTTGTAGGATGGCCCAAACTCCTTCTTGTCGACGATCTTTTCTCTGACCAGGTCCCCAACTTTTGGGACCCAGACAGGTTTTGCCGGAACCGGTTTCACTTCCCCAGTGGCGGTGCGTTTGACTTGGATGTTGCTTTGTAATGACCGGAATTCATTTAGTTCCTGTAAAACAGCCAAACGATCATTCAATTCAAATGGTTTTACATCTGCCACTGTGCTGGCACAATCGAGGTCAGGTACCCACATTCTTGTCCCAAACAGGATCTCATAGAGGGTACGTCCTCCCAAGGAACTTCTTGGCATATTGTTTAGTGCCCTCTGGACCACATATAGGTGATTGACCCAACTACCACCCACACATAATACCCTTGCTGTTAAGGATTGCTTTAGGTCCTGGTTTTTCCTCTCCACCACCAAATTTCCCTTGGGATGGTAGGGGGAGGAGTACCGCTAGGCCACGGCCATACTTTCCATGGCTTCCTTGTAAGCCTGAGAGCTAAACACAGGCACACGTTCGGAATGTAACGTGCCAATTGCGTATGTCCCGATGAAGACTCGAGAATCCTTTATAACAGTTTGAGCATCAGCCGAGCGCTGAGGCCAAACCCATAGAAATCTAGAGCATGAATCTACTGCCACCAAGATGTACTTGTAAGCCCCGTCTGAATTTAAGGGGCCACAGTGATCCAAATAGACACATGTGAGAGGTCTGTCTGAAATGAGTAATGGTGTTTGTAGTGGCCGTGCTACGGTGAAACCTTTCATCTGTTGGCAGATGTCGCACTTTAAGACATAAGCCTTTGTTTGTTTAGACAAACTTGGCCACCAGAATCGCCGCTTCAATAATGAAATTGTAGCAGTGACTCCTGCGTGTGCTGAGCCCAGACCCTTGTGTGCAGCTAGTATTAAACCTAATCTGCTTCCCATGTTTAGTATAACTCTATCCCCCACTCCTGGAATTTGAGCACACAGTGTGTTTTGCGCATCTAATTTATAGGAATATTTGAGTGGAAAGCCCTTTGGAATGGCAGAGCCGTTTTTTGAGGCGTTGACAGCTATCAGTAGGTCGCCATCTATCCTCGCGCTAAAACGAGTGATTGCAGCTACGGCAGCAGTTCGCACTGTCGCCTTGGCGGCTTCATCAGCCAGTGAATTCCCTTCAATGTTTACGCCAACACGCTGATGACTCAAGGTGTGAATAAAAAGTTTTTACCCTTTCTGCATAATCTAGAATGTATGTTCTGCCAAAATTTAGAAATCCTAAAATGGATTGTAAAACCTTTAGATTCTTTGGAGATTGGAGCAGCGCACACTTTTCTAAAAAGTTGTCTGGCAGGCTCTTGCCTTCACTTGATAGCTCATATCCCAAAAATAAGACATTGAGATGGGCAATTTTTGTTTTTTTTAAATTAAATTTGTAGCCCAAGTTGGCGAAACCCACAATTATGTTGCTCACCCTGCTCAAGTGTTCAAGTAATTCATTGTCCGTCAGATGGATGTCATCTACATAGGACACTGCCTCCTCGTCGCATGTTTGTAATATTTCTGACACTCTTGCCGAGAATAGCCCTGGGCTGTTCCTATACCCCTGTGGTAAACGACGGAAGTGACGCTGAGTACTGAAAATGCTTTCAAATATCTGCTGTCTGGAGCTATATTTTGACAGAAGTATCCATACGAGATATCTAATGTTGTTTTGTATTTCTTCTGCACAATGTTATTCATTAATGCGGCACTATGTGCATTTTGAACTGCAAATGTTCGCATGCATGTGTTTAAATGTCGGTAATCTAAAACTACACGATATGAGTTGTCAGGTTTCATTACTGGAAATAAAGGATTATTCATCGGGGAGGTGCAAGTCTCAATTACACCTTGGTATTCAAGTTGATCTAAGATTTCTTTGACCTGTCTTTTTGCATCATTTTTAATAGGGTACTGTCTCTGTGCATTTGGAGTAGATTTTAATGGGATTTCGTGGTGGGTAGACTCCACGTCCCACCCAACATGGTTGCGGTATAATGCCGGAGCTAGTGCTAGTGCCCACTCCTGCGCGTATGAATGTTTTAAAGATTCTGGAACGAGGTCGGAGAAAGCAGGCAAAATGATGCTTTCCCTTTTGGGCAATCCATCACAAACTCAGGCGAAATATTTTTCTGCTAGCAGTATGTCATATCCATAGGTTAAGTTCTCCCAAAAGAGACCATTAGCTTTTCTTGAGATGTCCCCCTCTATTTGAAGTGTAATTTTATACAGTCTATGTGGGACACTGTTAGAAATGGGGGTCTCTAGTTGGCAGAGGTAGGTACCTTTGTCCAAATAGGGACCCTTGCTTCTAGTCAGGGTAAAGGGGATCTAAAATAACCCCTGCTCACCCCCTTGGTAGCTTGGCATGAGCAGACAGGCTTATCTCAGAGGCAGTGTATAAAGCATTTGTGAACACATACAGTAATACAGTGAAAACACTACAAATGGACACCACACCAGTTTAGAAAAATAAGTAATCTATATCGAAACCAAAGCAAGACCAAACAACGACAATCCATAATACGGTAATAAAAATATGACTTTCAGATGGTAGAAATAGTTCAGTTCAATGCAAGTTGTAAATGCGACACTCGTCTCAAAAGTACCTTAGATGCGTCACGCAAAACAAACAAAATGGCCGCAGGGAAGGTGATGCGTCGGTTCCTTACACTCAGGGAAGGTGATGCGTCGATTTCTTGCTCCGGGGGAGGTGATGCGTCGGTTCCTTACTGCAGCGCAGGGGAGTTGATGTGTCAGTTCCTTACCGGAGAGGAGGCGATGCGTCCTTTTCTTACTGCTTGGGAAGTTGATGCATCTGTTTCTTACTGCGGCCCCAACGATGCGACAGTCTTGGCGCCTCGATGCGATGCGTCGATTTTCCAGCTGCCAGTGACACACAGTCTCTAGAGGTCCTAAACAGCAGCAGGCACCTCTACGCAGGTTGGAATTCCCAGCAAGGAAATTCAGGGGAACTGGTGGTGAAGTCTTTGTGTCCCTGCGACTTCAGAACAGGAGGCATGCTCAGTTTCAAGCCCTTGGAGATCTTTTCTTCAAGCAGGTGACAAAGCAAACAGCAAAGTCCTTTTTCTCCTTTCCTTGGCAGCAAGCAGCCACTGCAGGCCAACCCCAGACAGCAAACAGCACAGGGGCAGTATTCCTCCTCAGCTTATCCGGCTCTTCTCCTTGGCAAAGGTTCCTCTTGATTTCCCAGAAGTGATCTAAAAGTCTGGGGTCTGGGCCCCTCTTTTTATACCCAAAAATTCTTTGTTCTCTGAAGGCAGAGAGTGTCTGTACCCAGCCAAAACCAGTTCTGTGGGGCACTTTGCAAGTGCACAACAACCTCCATTGTCCGTGTGAGCCCTGGCTCCAGACACACCACAGGGGGGGCGGAGCCTTCATTGTGGAAGGCAGGCACAGCCCTCTTCAGGTGCAGGTGCTACTCCTCCCACCACTCCAAATGCAGCCCAGGCCTATTCAGCCCAGCCCTGACTCATCAGATGTCTGGAGCCGCTGCCCCTCTCCAGCCCCTGTCATCCAAAAGCCAGACATGAAATACACAAACCTAGCAGAGGCACACTGGATGGTTAGGCAAGAAAATACCTACTTTCTAAAAGCGGTATTTTCAAACACAGAATGTAAAATTCACCCTCACTAAAAGATGCACTTTAACATTCTGAGTTCAGGCATTCTAAACTTTACTTTTCTATCATGTTCCCAGGGTCAGTTATGTTTATAAGATGTTATAAACAAACTCCCCATTCTGTCCTGTGGGAACAGATAGCCTTGCAATAGTGAAAAACGAAGTTGGCAGTATTTCACTATCAGGACATGCCACACACATCAGGGCATGTCCTACCTTTCACATACAATGCACCCTGCCCACAGGGGTACCTTGGGCCTACCTTAGGGGTGACTAATATGTAGAAAAGGGAAGGTTTAGGGACTGGAAAGTGTGTGCACTTGCCAAGTCGACATGGCTGTCCCAGACTGCACACAGGCTCTGCAATGGCAGGCCTGAGTCACATTTTACAAGCTGCTTCTGTGGGTGGCACAATCAGTGCTGCAAGCCCACCAGCAGCATTTGATTTACAGGCCATGGGCAAATAGTGCACTGTACTAGGGTCTGACAAGTAAATCAAATAGGCAATCATGGAAACACTAATCCATAACACAATTTACAAAAGAGAGAATATGCACTTTAGCACTGATCAGCAGTGGTAAAGTGCCCAGAGTCATAAAACCACCAACAGGTCAGAAAAAATACAGGAGGAAGGCAAAATGTTCTGGGATGACCCTGCAAAAAGGGCCAAGTCCAACAGACACTAGCTCTTGTATCAGGTGTTTCCAACGTGATGTGTTCATTCAATACTGCTGTCACCAGAAAATCCTTCAGGTTCTGGCAAGCTATTGTTACTTCTGCCACTCTGTCTAGCATCGTCAGAGCCCATTCCCCTTTCAGAAGCTGAGTCCTCCGTAACCTGGGCATGTCTAATTTTTAAGCCAGCTACTTTCTTCTTTTTGAATTGAGGTTTCGTTTTAGGTTGCTCTTTCTGTTTGATAATGTAATCTGAAGTACAATGTGTTTCCCTTTTTTGTCTTTGGTCAATCTTCAGTCCTTTCTTCTGATCACCCGTCCCTTTTTTGATGAACCCTGAAAGGAACAAAAGGAACGTGTATTGTGGGAGTGAGACTCTCTAGAAGCCCACCTATACAGGGGTTCGCCCTTCTGTGTACTCAAGTCCTTGGACTAACAAATAGAGATTGGCACGGAATCTGTAATATCAAGAAAGTATTTTATTATCACTCATGAGTGGTACTACATCGACACAGAGCCCTCAGGCAATGTATGAGGTAGTACATGGAGCACAGAATCCATGGGTCTTTTATGCCCAGTTTATAGCTGAGTAAGCATGAAGGCTCAAAAAGAGGCGGTACAAGTATACACAAGAATAGTTATTCACATATAAAGACTAACAGAAAATACTTAGTCAACAAAGTAGGAGGAGAAACAAAAACCCTTACATCAGTTGGAATAGCCTGACAGTTGCACCCTAAGACAGGTGCATTCTAGCAGCTACAGGCCTTTCTGAGCATGCGCAGTGCTCTGGCTCAGTGCTGAAGGAGGTAACTGTAACTGATGACTCAAGCAGAATAGAAAAGCAGGCAACAGTAAAGAGACAAGAAGCACATGGCCAGCACATGGCTAACTAAAATAGCTGCCATAACCAAAATGGCTTCAGCTCATGCTAACAGCGATTTCTGCTAGTTTCCACAATTGACCCTTTTAGCATTAGCTGAAGACATCCCTATGATCTAGAAGGAATATAGAAAATATCAGTGCTTAATTTGTAAAATATTAAGTGCAGGTGCTCAAATTTTTGTAGGAGGCCACACCCACGTCCCCGGATCCACCCACTTCCTCTCCTGGCTCCACCCACTTCCTCCACTGGCTCCACCCGCCTATTTCCCTGATTCCAAAGTGGTCTTGGCTAACAATTAAAGACTGGCAGAGGAAGCAGTTGCACAAGACAGTACCAGTTGGCAGCTCACCACTTTCAAAACCACTCCCCCACACTCAGTTAAGCACACCAATGGATTTGAGCCTGCTCTGCAGGAAGGTGAAACTCCAGTGACGACTGCCTGTGTAGTCTATGTAGCAGTATTATGGTACGACACGGTTGGTGAGCTGTCCTGAATAGCAGCCAATTGGACCCATAATGTGTGGTACCTTTAGCCAGTACAAGGCTTTGAAGAACTAGCATAACACAATGCGTTGTAGGACTTCTAGTTTTACTTTATACAATTGCAAGCATGTGTGCTGATGACTGAAAACAGGACTACTTGAATGTGCCACTCAAGGCAAAATAAATCTTTTTTTTTTAACTTAAAAGCCAGCAGCAGTGGAGGAATAACTGCATCCGTGGGTCCACTCTATAAAAAGTTATTTAACATAATGAGCCATTTCTATGCTTTGCAGATAAATATAACACTGAACACTAGTACCCAGCTGATGGCAGAAAAACAAGAAAACCAAGTCTACCTGAATGTGCCACTCGATGCAAAATTGCCTCGAGTGTCACGTTCAGGTAATCTTGCTTTTCTGCCATCAGCTGTGTGCCAGTGTTATATCTGTCTACAAAGCATTCAAATGGCTTAGTATGCTAAATAACGTTTTATAGTGTGTGGGGCTCACAGCTGCAGTTCTTCCCCCACTGCTACCGGCTTTTAACTTTAAAAAAAAGATTTTTCGCCGCAAAAGTTAAAAGCCAGAAGCAGTGGAGGAAGAGCTGCAGCCCTGAGCCCCACATACTATAAAATGTTATTTAGCATAATCAGCCACTTGAATGCTTTGTAGACAAATATAACACTGAACACTAGTACACAGCTGATAAGAGAAAAACAAGATTACCTGAACGTGCCACTCAAGGCAATTTTTTGTCCAGTGGCAGGGTTCAGATAGTCTTGTATTTCTGTCATCAGCTGTGTACTAGTGTTCAATGTGTCTACAAAGCATTCAAATTGCTTATTTTGCTAAATAACGTTTTATCGTGTGGGGCCCACAGCTGCTGTTCTTCCGTCACTGCTGCTGGCTTTTAACTTTAAAAAAAGATTTCGCTGCAAAAGTTAAAAGCCAGCAGCAGTGGAGGAGGAGCTGCAACCACGGGCCCCACACTATAAAACGTTATTTAGCATAAAAATACATTTAAAAGCTTACATTGCAGGCAAATATAACACTGGTGAAAGGTCTTACTTACTGGCACTGCGGGACAGCCTTTTTAGTTTTAACTAATGTGCGAGGGAGGAGGCCTGCTGCACGACACGCTGATTGCCTCTGTCAGATAATAATTAAGGCGGCAGGTGCGCAGTATGCTAGGCAGGCCGAGGGTGAAAACACTTCTCATTGGTCTGATTTGGGCCACAAACTTGATGATTCGACAAGGAGGGACGGGGCCAGGCTACTAATATATTTTGCAATCGTTTATTGGTAGTGCACTATGCTAGCGAGCTACCAATGAATGACTGCAAAATTGAAATGGGGTGTGACGGTGTTGGTGACCTCCGCCGAGGCAGGGACCCACCAGCTTCAGTTTCTGGCGGTAATGTTCTGTGTGTGGCTCATATTTAGGTGGGCGGCCGAGCAGCTGTATTCATTTTGAAATGTTTTCTGCGCACGCATTCATGTGCGATATCAGCTCTTCCTGGGGAGAGGGGGGGGGGAGACTGGAACAGTGGCAGCAGTGGCAGCTACTCGGAGCAGCGCGCCGCCAATAAAAGTATGATTCATAATGCATGTGAACTCAACTAGCTGTAGACCCGGCCCTGAGAAATAAGTGCCGGTGCTAAGCACCGGAAAGCACCGGCACAAATTAAGCACTGGAAAATATCCTACACATCTATTCTCAACATATTGCTAACTTCTTGGTCTAATACATATTGGGCGTTCACATTCTTAATGTTGCGCTTGGTAGGTATACAAGTAGAGACACAAAGGGAACAAAGCATCGGGCCACATTGTATGCATAGACAGCATGACAGTAGGATCGCAAAGAATATACATAGAATTGTCAACAGTTTCCAGCCCCAAGTAACAAACAATGTCCCTAACCAGCCAATTAAAGTCCAAGTTCCTATATCGGGATGAATTTCAGTGGTTGTTTTAGGCCGATTGGAAATAGCCAACAGCACATGTTGGATGCAATGTCTACATAAAAACATTTTTAATAAACCTTCCAGTGTTCTTCTTTATGAGGGCTAGGGTACCAATGATATGTTCAGGAGGAGGGTAGAGTAGTATTTATCAAAGACTGCACAAAACGTTTCTCTTGCAGAATAAACAGCACTCCAAATACTAGTATTAAAGAGAATACACAGATTATCACAAAAACAATTTTCACTTCAGGGGACCAGGAGGACCAAACGGGGCCATGGGAATTAGGACGAGGAGCCGAAAAGGGCTGCTCCTCCTCAAAAATGGGACGACCAAAGGGGTACATTGCTAAAAAGTACTTGAAGAATAGAAGCCGCTGTACAACCAGCCAGAGGGGAGTCTTCTCCCTGTGTCCGTCTGAGCCTCACAGGCAGGCTCTTATTGTTCATCAAGTGTTCACTTCTCCCACGGTGGAGCTGCACAACTTGCAACTCAAGAAAACAATCACGGCCCAGTTTTAAGGGAAAAGTTTCTTCTTTCAGGATAGTGCAATCACCTTCCAGGGCAAACACCCTCAACGATCCTGTCCAGTGTCTCAGGCAGTGCACCAGTATTCTTCACTTTAGTCTAACAGGCACCAGAGGCACAGCACCTGTACCCTGAACTCAAGTCCTTCCCTAACTCCTGTGTTGCTCCGCTGGCGCACTGCTCTTTTGTCGGGCCACAGATTGTACCTAGTATGCCCAGGCACCTCTCGATCAACAAACAGAGGTACAGACTTGCATTCACTTGAGGACCAGGACTCAGAGGCCTAATGCTGTAGTATCTGAAGCAACCCTTGTTTCAAAGGGGGTCACCTCAAGCAAAGCCTCCTTGCCGTCCTTGTCGGTCTGTGACTCTCTCAGCTGGGCATCAAAAACTGGACCAACGCAAAGAATTCTCCGTCCTGATTTGTGACCCCGTCTTTCGTCCAAGACAGTGGCAGGGGTACACACTTCACGTCACTTTCATGGGCCCAGTGCTTCCGCCCTTCTACCTTCACTGCGGTCCTAGTTGCCAGCAATGCCTGTGCTGGTTCCCTTTATCTCAGCTCCAAGCTGGACTGGCGCTGACTCCCCAGGCTGGATCTGATGTCCGGGCCCCTCTGGCAATTGTTGTAGGGCAGCAGATATCTATTGGTGAACAGAACAAAAGATATTTAGACAAGGCATACAAATAATCTATCAACCGAGAGGATACTCTATTTCAGAAAACTTCTTTAGTCTCTGGGCGCCCCATACATTAGCAGGGCACCCAAGAACCACTTCATCTATCTGAAAGTTAAAAAAAAACACCCTGGACCTATTAGCGAGTATAAAAGGAACTTTTGGTGAACTGACAAGAGTAAAACGTTACACGATTTGATTTGTTTCTCCCAATCAGCCAAGGAAGTCTGTGTTTATTTACTAAATTCTGAGGGAAAAAGAAAAACAATACGGACATACTCTGAATCCTTACATTTGTGTATTCCTATATTATGCTTCTGAAGAACCTCAAAAAAGGGAATTTTCAGAACTATTCTTTTGTGCTTCTTGTCTTAGCAAGCTTGTGTTTCATAAGTCATATAGTTCACAACATTTCTACTTATGAACCTTACACTACTTGTACAGGACTGCAAACACTTCTAAAATTATTTTTCTTACGTGAAAACACCTACATTTTACGCTTAGGGCCATGCTCTCATGTTATAGGCGTGGCATGAAAATCTAAAAACTGCTAATTTAACAGGGATCCTTACTACATAAATAACTAACAAAACCTCAACATAGTGGGTACATGAATTTCTCCAGCAGAACTTGTTGTGGCAAACAAACTCCTATAAAGCAATATTTTCCTTCAAAATGTTTGCTGAGGATCACACGGGCGTCTTTCCTAAGATTGTGTACCCTGTGCATTCTACTTTTCAAGATCTGGACTATATAACAACATTTTCAAAGAAAAAAAAAACCTATTCACCAGCTCTAATAAGGGCTGTCAGCTCAATTAAAGCGAGCCCAACCAATTATCTCATGGCCGTTCCTAGACAGCTTAAACAGGCTCGAGAGAAAGTGAGAAAAAAAAGAGAGAGAGAGAACATAAATTTGCTTACCCTTAATTTGCCCAGGAGCTAGCCTCCTTTCCCCCATTCGACAGTAGGTAACCTAAACAGGTGACCTCCTGTCGACAATATTTACCCCCCTTTTGGCAGCTGGGCACAAACAGACTTGTAGGAGGTAAATAGCACATTGAGCTAACTAGAAAACATTAATAACCAACTACCAATTCCTTTAGCAATTGTACTAGTTTAACATGAGGGCGCATGAAAGCAAACTGAATTTCATTGCCTCCTTATTTTAGCCCTTGCACAGTAATCTTTAAACTAAAACCATTATTTCTATATGCATGGCAGAGCTGTTCTCTACACAGGACCCATATACGCTACTGCCTCTCCTTTTCTTCTTATGACTTCGCAGAACCTGCCTGGTCTTTTGCCAAAAATAATAAGCAAAACTTCTCTATCTCTCTCTGCGCTGTCATCCCTTCCTTCGGAATCTTTTCCGAGGTCGAAGTGCCAGAGCAAGCCTTGCCCTTAGCCCTGCTAGTTTGCTAAATACAGAACTCGACCTCCGACCCTTAAACCTGCTGTCCCATGTCCGTGCAAGGCTATTCCCATGTGGCTATCACAGCAAGTAACTCTCGAGAAGCATGACTAAAGGGCATCCTCGCTCCGTGCCTGCGTGCTGATATTTTTAAAGGTAGGATGCAACTTGTATTGTTTATTATTTATTTATTTCTTGTGCACTGTGCGTTCTAGCACCTAAAAAATTGGCTCAAAATTTCAGTTTTCAGAATGCCATAATTCGCTCAGAACTATTGTGCATTAAGGCGCGCAATGTAATTCACATGTCTGTACAGCTGCTCTATGCGTGACTTTTAATAGCTTTTGTATTTGACACTGCAGCCATTAGGCCATACTACATTTTAAGTTTGTCACTAAGAGACAGTAATATTGGCGTTGTTAGATAAACTAATATTTACCCTTTTAATTTGGTGCAACAACATATTTTAACCAGTTGGAGATAGAAATCTTAATGTGCACATTGAAATCTGAATACATACTTTGCACAAGGTAATTTTCAACAGTGCTAAATATTATTGAATTGTCACAATTGTGTTATTAGACATTATAAGGATCATAATTATGTAAAAACGATTTTAGTGCAATAACTTTTAATAATTTTTTACATGTAATCAGTTTTTGAATAAGGATCACTAACCCTTTTTGTGGTTTCTACATATGAAAAGCAAGCCTTATTCCTTTCACCTTGAAATGCATTTATTTATAACACTAAGCACAGAAGCTTTTTACTAAAACATAAAAAGTTAGTATCACTTTTTAGAGGGCAGTAATTATTTACCATCAGATCCACAGATGTGCTTAGTAGAAAAGCAACAAGAAAGAAAGTCTTTACTTTTTTATCCTTTCTCTTTTATCCAAAATAATGAAACTGTATTTCTAACTTTCAAAATCAGTAGTCTTTAATGCACGTGCTTTGATACCATTTTGTACTAACTTAAAACCTAGTCCCCACAGCTTGATCTGTAGCTTGTGCCCGGGCATAGCCATGTTTTATTTACTCAGCTGTGTTTTACGACCAGCAGGCGTTAACTTCCAAGCTTTTTCAGGAGAAAAACCCTTTGCTGTATTCTAATGTCCTCAAAAAGTTTGTAAACCATGGATTACCTCCGTCTGTTCTGACAGACAGCTTCCTTCGGACAGACAGCTTTGAACAGCTGTTTAAAAGCTCTCTTTCTAGCGCCGGGAATGAGCACGGTTCATTCTATTTAAAACCCAGGCATTCCAAGCCAGTCAAAATCTATCATTTTGCAATGTGGTAAAAGAGGCGCTTTTATTTTAGCAGCAACTAATTACTCAGATAATGTGAATGCCTTTTAATATTTAATATAATGTATCTAAGGATAATGCTGTAACATATTGTATTGAGTCCTAGTTGTGTAAAACACACAAATTCGTTTTTTTTTCTTTCTGTGAGGCCTATTTTTTCCCTATATAGTGTTAATTCTTATTTTGTGTTTTACCACTGGGGCGATATAATAATTGAAGGTTCAGACATCTATACTTTGTTACTGCTTTACTTTAAATAGTAGCGTGCAGCAATTTAGCAAATGTTATACAATTTATGCTTTGAATTTTAAAGTGTAATTCTTCCAATGACATCTGCAGAACACAATGACGACAACAAACCAAATTGAGCTCATTCCAGACATTTTCAAGAAGGGGGCCACATACTCAAAACACAACACTGCTTGCTAAGGCAAGCCATTCTTACACAAAAAACACAGTCGCTACTCACTCAAACAAGTACTTCACACACATCACCACCGGTGTCAGTCCACAAACCACATAGACACTCAAAAAAAACAATCAACCCACAAATCAACACTTAGGACAAAAGCAAGAGGCAGCCCACAGACTGTACTCAAACCAAACCATTTGTAAATACCAATTGTAAATCATATTTACAAGCGAAAGGACTCTCAAAAAAAATAGTACAGAGACTGCACCAAGACGAGTAGACAGCCAAAAGACTGCGCCATGTTCAAAAAGACAGGCTCTAACCCCAGACCTTTTCCAAAATACACCGAATTACCAATGGAGCTGGTGGAACACTCAAAAGCGCTCCGTATCACCATTTATGAATTTTTACTAAGTGCGTAGATCAGGATCCTTTTTAGTGTATTTGTTCCACAGTGTACTATACATTATGGAAGAAATACCATATTTAATGTACATAAACCTATTAGGTATCCCCTCTAGGGGAGTCAGCTGAGTACTTTGTAAATCCATATTGGTACCACCAAGACGGCAACACATTCTACGAAGTGTGCTAGGAGCAGGCATGCCAAAAATATTACAATGTGATATAATATTATAATCAAAGCGTATTTATCCTGAGAATTATCCAAAAGTAGAGAAAAATCTCCTCATTACCTGCCTTTATTTGCTGCAGCAAACAAACAAACAAACCAGAATCTTGGCCAAGCTAATCCAAAACAAGAGTGTCGCATCGCGACCTTACCAAACAAAAGTCTCCAGCTTCCAACTGCCAAGCTCTGAATCGACCTAATGGTCACTGTGAGATGAACGCCAAGGGATCTCAGTCGGTGACCGGTCACCACCTGGAGGGTCAAATCGGGAAAATCGGAAAAGCACTTTGGTCTGCAAAGACAAGGGACTCATCGTGCAGTGTACATCCTCAGCGAGATTCCAAACCTCCGTCAAGACCACTCTTTTGGGCGACCGCGTCTCCTGATGAGCCCCACGTGACGGGCGCCAATTTGTGGGAGTGAGACTCTCTAGAAGCCCACCTGTACAGGGGTTCGCCCTTCTGGGTACTCAAGTCCTTGGACTAACAAATAGAGATTGGCACGGAATCTGTAATATCAAGAAAGAATTTTATTATCACTCATGAGTGGTACTACATCGACACAGAGCCCTCAGGCAATGTATGAGGTAGTACATGGAGCACAGAATCCATGGGTCTTTTATGCCCAGTTTATAGCTGAGTAAGCGTGAAGGCTCAAAAAGAGGCGGTACAAGTATACACAAGAATAGTTATTCACATATAAGGACTAACAGAAAATACTTAGTCAACAAAGTAGGAGGAGTAACAAAAACCCTTACATCAGTTGGAATAGCCTGACAGTTGCACCTTAAGACAGGTGCATTCTAGCAGCTACAGGCCTTTCTGAGCATGCGCAGTGCTCTGGCTCAGTGCTGAAGGAGTTAACTGTAACTGATGACTCAAGCAGAATAGAAAAGCAGGCAACAGTAAAGAGACAAGAAGCACATGGCCAGCACATGGCTAACTAAAATGGCTGCCATAACCAAAATGGCTTCAGCTCATGCTAACAGCGATTTCTGCTAGTTTCCACGGTATCAGTGTCCTGATACCTATCAGGTTTCCTAATGTTATCACGATTCCTACGGTTATACCTCTTTTCAGAGGACTCCCGTTGGGGAGACCCACCCCTTGATAGTGAACTCTTTTCTGAATTGTTATTTTTAGAATTTCTATTTTCCCATTTCTTTTTAGAAGAAGCAGGAGCTTGCTTCGAGTTGGCCATGTCGGGACTACCTGCCATTTGTGGCTTCCCGGCTTTGGTTCCCAAATTATCTCTACCTAATACAGCATAGGTTTCTTAGATAATTTTGGGTAATTCTTGCTCCTTATTTATAGGTGCTATTTCCCTTAGGCGGCTGTGTATGGCCACTGCTGCTGCCTCCCCCTTTATGTTGCTCAGCATGATTGCAGAGACTTGGGCAAAATTACCCATCAGTTTCATCCCCAAGTCCAGGGCAGGTCCTGCCCTGTACTCGTTCTGTATCTGTTTCAATACATCAGGAACAACTGCTAAGGAAGGGGTACCGTGTACTCTGACGTAGACCGCAGCAAAGATTGTTCCCCAAGTGGTACAATCCTCGATGGAGAGAACAATCCCCATTGGCAAGCAAATGGTTAGCATTCTATGTTTTTTCCTGCGGACCCGTATGGGGAAATACTGCTTCCAGCTGTGCTATTTTTTGTGCAAACCAGAATGTAATTTGCTCCCGTTTGGAAGGAATTGTCCCTATTACTGATTTCAGTGTCTGTGGGTTAATTGTAGGTGTTGTCTGATGTGGACCAGCTGGAGCATTTCTCGCAGTTTGGACTGTTAATGTTCGCATGACAAACTGGACAATGTGTCTGTATAACCTGACTATGTCTTTGTATATTGTACGGACTTCATCCACTGGTAGTGTATCTATCTCGGGATGTGGAGTGTATGTCGCTAAGATTGGCCAGGTTGCGCCTTCTATGCTGAGTGGACTGAGTCTCACGACAGATGTTGTGTGTGGGAGGACGCCTTTAAACCAGTTTCTGTGTTGCTTGTAAGTTAACGGGACTACAATGTCTTCGTATGGAATGTATTGATCTGGTGGTACAACTACAATGTATGTGTGGAACAAATTAGTCACCTAATCTGCAGGTGGGAACTGGACCCAAGAATATAATACCTCTGATCCGAACACCTCATGTGCCTCAATCACGAAGGTAGTAAAGGAAAACAAGGGTACCCCGATATGTGAACTTGGGGTGATGTAATTTTTAAGGGAAACAATGGTTCTGTTGTGGCCCAAAGGTCCGAAAAGAGTAGTAGTGGCCCCAAAGGAGACACTGCGAGAGATTTGAGGGCGACAGTTAATCTCACTGGGAGCGGTAAGTAATGTACAAAGGGACATATATAGTTCGATTAGAACTGTTATTTATTTGAAAGAAAATTAGTTGTAATAGTATTCAGGTGCTCACACAGGTAAGTGACAATAAGCGTGACGTGACAAAGTGAAGGTGACTTTAAAACAAAGACATCGCATTGACAACAAAAGTAGGAACTCCACAAGAGTTTACATAATGTAAGGAGTTCCTGTTGTATGGGGTCGACGGCGTTTTGATCTCAGAAACTCGAGATCATCTTCAGGACATACAGTAGGTGAGTAATCTGAATCTAAGGGAAGGATATTAAATACGTTATAATATGATCCCTATTAATATATATACACTTATATACATAGTGATGCTTTTCATTGGTGAATGAGGGCTCCCAGTGGGCAGATACGAAAGGTACAATAATTATTTACAATGCATGAGTATGCAGAACTCAATTGGAATGGGCGCCAAGGCAATGAGTTTTTAAGGAAGAAGCGCACCACATGTGAAGAAAGTGAAGAGTCCAGAAATTAGAAGGTTCTTTTCATGTTTACATAGTTATGCATGAGCAGATACTCACTTGTGGAAAATTAGGTGATTTCTGAAGTACGGAGGTATTCAGCACAGTCTATTTCTTCAGAGGCGCGCTAGGTCGGGTATCTAATCGGGAAAAGCCAGATCCGGTAACACTTAAATGAAATCATTAACCGGAGTGTGGAGCTAAAAGGTTAAGGCATGCTACCCCAGCACCATCTTCTAACAGACTGCCTTTCCGGTAATTCTCATTAATTGTCCGGCCACTCCTGGTCTCAGTAATTTGGAATTCTTTTCCAAGCCGCGTTATGCTCCACCACTACCTGACTCCTTGATCTCTCTTTTGCGGTGCGCCTCCTCTGTCAACTCACTGCTTTGGCTACTCTTCTCATTGAGTCTTGCAATTCTTATACTATCTGCATTCTCATGCATAACTATGTAAACATGAAAAGAACCTTCTAATTTCTTGACTCTTCACTTTCTTCACATGTGGTGCGCTTCTTCCTTAAAAACTCATTGCCTTGGCGCCCATTCCAATTGAGTTCTGCATACTCATGCATTGTAAATAATTATTGTACCTTTCGTATCTGCCCACTGGGAGCCCTCATTCACCAATGAGAAGCATCACTATGTATATAAGTGTATATATATTAATAGGGATCATATTATAACGTATTTAATATCCTTCCCTTAGATTCAGATTGCTCACCTACTGTATGTCCTGAAGATGATCTCGAGTTTCTGAGATCGAAACACCGTCGACCCCATACAACAGGAACTCCTTACATTATGTAAACTCTTGTGGAGTTCCTACTTTTGTTGTCAATGCGATGTCTTTGTTTTAAAGTCACCCTCACTTTGTCCCATCACGCTTATTGTCACTTACCTGTGTGAGCACCTGAATACTATTACAACTAATTTTCTTTCAAATAAATAATAGTTCGAATCGAATTATATATGTCCCTTTGTACATTACTTACCGCTCCCAGTGAGATTAACTGTCGCCCTCAAATTTCTCGCAGTGTCTCCTTTGGGGCCACTACTAATCTTTTCGGACCTTTGGGCCACAACAGAACCATTGTTTCCCTTAAACATTCAATCACGAAGGTAACACAGGCACCTGTTGCGGGTACGCCAGGTTCCAACAGATTTATAGTTACTGCATGTCTGCAATTCTCTGTGATGTTCTTCCCCCGAGCTACTCGCGGGGTCAGTCATTTTTAAAAGAGTAGAGAAAAAGTTTAAGAGCTAGGGTTTTGCACAATGTGGGGAACCTTTTATCCTTACAAGCTTGTTTAAACCTTCAGCCAATACACAGAGTATATCTGCTCAGCTGAGGCGGATCTTCCTTCCCACTTCAGACATCTCTGAGAGGTGTGAGTAGGGCTTTCTGAGAAAGCATGACTGAACTACTCAGATTTTAACTGTTAATATAAGAAACAAACCAACGTTGGCGGCGCCATGTCGTGTAGTTCCTAGGAATCCCCCAGGACCTGCGCGTTTCGGATGACCTAAACTGAGGGCTTGGTGTCCCAACCGCTTCCGGACACAACCACAGGATATGTCAGCCGTTAGGCCAGCTAGCTCTATAGTGCCACTACCACTCCCCTGTATCTTACAGTGGTGTAGGTAGTTTCTGGCAACCACTGAACATGACAACGCTGGTTCCTCAGGGATCATGGAAAACAGTACAGTACTTTTTGCTCAGACACTCGTACTTGCTTACTCTCAGAAAATACACAGGATGGCGGTTAGGACGTTTCAATAAGTATTTATTGGTCCAGCGTCAGTCTTGTGTAAAACATATGTGCTGCGACAATCAGGAGACAGCATCATACAAAAGAGATTGCTAGTACCAATATAGTAAATAGTAGATACATTTCTACCATAGTGCTAATAAGATGAACATAAGCAGCTCAGATAAAAACAGTAGCATTTGCATATCCCTAAAATGCGTGCCCTAAGTGATTTTGCCTAAATGTACCTAGCCTAGGTATGGGTGTATAGCATGTATATGCATATGTATAGCCAAGAATCCCCTAGGAAAGAAGCATCCCCCTCAACTGGTGGTAAAGAACGAAGGACCCCCTCTTTGCATCGAGGATGACACCCCGCAAGGGATGTCAGACCGCTGCGTGTTGAAGATTCAGCATGCAGGACCCCGTGTAAGCTTGGAAGGAATTCTCTTCTGATTTGTAGGGGGGAATGAGGGTCTTATCTACTAGAGTGGTTATTCCAGGGTTTCTTCTAGAATTGATATGTTTTGAAAACAGTCATAACTGTTTTGAAAACATTCATAAATGTTTTTCCAAACAAATACGATCATGCACAGCTGGCTGTTGGCCAAGGATGAAAAAAGTGGTAACCCTTATACAGAATAATACTGCCCTGCCTGAGGACATGTTTATGTACGTCGGGTACAGGGATTATGATAGAGTACTGATAGCCTGGTGTTGAAGAGACAGGAGCAAGCTACTAGGTAAAAGGTCACCTGTTTAGAATCGTTATTGTCGTGTGGATGGGACAATGTATGTAGAATGTGGTATTCATGACAGGACTATCCTAAAGAACATGACACAACCTGACATCTCGTGAGGGGTGTCCAGTTTGTGACCAAGACGGGGTCCTTCACTCTATCCCATCAGGTAATGGGGTTGGATCGTCCCTTGGTGGGATTCTTGGCTCTACACCCATACACAGTCTATGTACACTCAGAGTAGGGTCCGCATCGTAGGAGTACGTTAGATTACTATATTTTGCATATATGCCTGCATATATTCATTGCTTCAGCACATGGTAGAAATGTATCTACTGTTCACTCTTTCGGTGCTTGTAATCTCCTTTTATTTGCTTCTGTCTCCTAATCATTAAAGCACATGTATTTTATACAAGAATAGCATTGGTTCAATAAATATATAGAAAACATCCCACTGTATTCTGTATACTTCTCTGAGAGAAAGCAAGCAAGATTGACTAGGCAAAAGATTCAGTACTGTTTCCACGATCCTTGAGTGATCAGGGTTGTCATGTTCAGTGGTTGCCAGAAACTATTTGCTCCCTGGTAAGTTAGGGGGGCTTACTGTAGCACTGTGGGCTAGCTGGTCTATAGGCCAACATATCATGCGGGGGTGTCTGGAATCAGTCTTGACACCAAGCCCCTAGTTTTTGTTGTCCAAACAATGCGCAGATCCTACGGATTAGTAGTAACTACACGACAGTGGAAGAACACAAGTACTTCGGCCATGCGCCAGAGGAGTGACAAACACATGAAGAGGAAATGAAGCCAGCATGCGCTGACCAAAGAGAAGCAAGGACATGAGTGACAATGAAGCCAATTAATATTAAGAAATGGACGGGCTCTTAGCCCAGTGTAAGCTAACAAAATATTTTCCAAGCAACAGCGAATTCTCTCTCAGATGAGACCTAAAAATGGTCCACATGCTGGCCCTTTCTAGTTGGCACATCTGGCAGTTCCAGGCTGCCAAAAATTCCAGTCCAACATTGCTTATCATTAATCGTCATTACTTCGAGTCTGGGCCTTCCTTGTCAAAGTCCTTCTGACATGAGTGAACACTCTTTTGGACAGAAAGTTACCAAGCTAAAATACTATATAATTCCTGTCCCATTAACATGCCCAATTTCCTCACATATCAGATGACTAACAGGAAGTCAGCCCAACTCACTTCCTGGGGAACCAGGCAATATAGTCTATTTGAAGCTGTAGCCAATTGGGATGGGAGGGATGGGAAACTTTGAGGAAGACCTTCACTCAGAGTAATGAAGTTTACCGGTAAGTAACTGGACCATTACCTCCTCATCAACCAATCCTCATCACAGTCCTAAGCAATGAGCTGAACCCAAGCTCACTCTTCAACTTCATAAATGACACATGCTAAATAATTGCTGTGGCTTATAAATTAACTAACAGATACATGAGAAATAAGATAAAGTAAGCATTATCAGTTCATCATGGAACCCACAACATGTTCCGAATGCAGTAGAGACATCCCCTCTGCAATTGAAGTCCGATATGATTTATGAATGTGTGGGGGTAGACCAGGCAGCTGCACTGCATGTGTCCAACATTGATGCAACCTTCAATGACGCCCAGGAAGCCACAATTTCTCTTGTTTACCTTCGCTTTAAATATCCCATCAAAGTCTTTCCTTGCATTTCATAAGCAGAACTAGTCATCTGTTTTATCTATCCACTGAGTGTAGAACCTAAAAGCTATGAACACTGTCCAGCTAGTCCAAAACTAACAAACAGAGCATTGATCTTCCTAAATGACTTTATTCTAGGCACATGGATAATTAGAGAGCTCTTAACATCCATCTTTAGCCGAAGACTTCTGAATGCTCTTTCTGCTGCTCACTGGGCACAGAGAGTAGAGGTTGGTAATCCCAGCATGAATCCATCCTTTAAAAAATCCATAATAGGACCTACTGTCAATTCAGAAGACTCTGTCTCTACTCCACTGATCAAACAATTGACAGTGGCGCAAATAAGATTTTAATGTAGAGGGATGCCCGGACTGTTTAATAAAATCTGCAACCTCAGAGGAATAACTCCTAGCTATTAAATTTAGCCTTTCAATAGCCATAACCACAGATGTAGTCGAGATAACACTGGCTGTGGGAGCTGGGATCCTTCAGGAGGTGAGGGGCTGTAGGGATTACCCAATGAGATTGGACTGCTAACTGTAAGCGCAGTAGGAACCAGGGAGGTAATTTCCAGCACAAAACCACTAATAGTGGCGTTGTGATGTTCTCCATGATCTTCTGTAACACCCTCAGGATCATGGAAATAGGAGGTAAAGCATGTACCATGGTTTTGGGCCACTTGAATGGCATTGTATCCGCTCACCATTCCTCTGGGCATGGAGTAATTGTGCAGAAATAAAGTAGTACAAAATTCTTCTGCAAAGCAAAGATGTCTGCCTCCTGAAGACCACACATTGTCGCTATCTGCTGGAATAGACCTTGCATCAATGACAAGTTCTTCAAGGGAAACACTCTGCTCAGATGGTCTGCTGCCAATTTCTGTCTCCCTGTTAGAAACACTGCCCTTAGTGATAGCAGGTGACTTCTGCTCATAGCCCAATCTGCAGTGCCAGGACACTTAGCGCCTGAACTCGCCAACCACCTGGATGATACTCTGTTTCGTGTGCTGATTTAATAGCGCTGGAGCCACCTTCAAGAGTGCCAGGTGAGCAACTTTCAGTTCCCTCCAATTGGATGAAGAGACTGATTACTGGACGGACCCTTTCAGCCGTATTGGGGATTCTTTCTGAGGGGCACGCCACTTCAACCCGCTAGAATCTATAGTGACTATTCTGTATTGGAACATCTGTAAGATAAATCCCTGAGACCGGTTCCTCTCTTTCTACCAGCACTGCGGTGCCTGCTGCATCTGTGGATTCATTGTCACCTGCTACTGACCTTGGGTCTCAGTAGCACAACAGGTTGTTCCTAGGGGATACTTGTGTGTCCTGGATCAGGGCAGGATGGTGAGAGCTGCTGCCATTGGTCTTTGTTTTCTCAACCATTCCCAGGCTGACAGAAGTATGCAGGTCAGCAGGGATGATAGTTACTTGATTAATTTCAGCTTCCTTGCTCCAGGCAGACACACCTCTCATGACTGTTTTGAAGTAAGATCCAGGGAACTGAAGGACTTGAGTCGAAGTGAGATAGAACCTCGCATGGTTTAACAATAATGCATGTCATTGAAGCAGCTTACATACTTCTTCCACATGCTGTTGTGCCTTGGGAAAAGAAGAACAACAAACAAGCCAGTCACTCAAGTAAGGAAATGACTCGATTCCCCTGGAATCTATTACCCATATTAAAGGAGCTAAAATCTTTCAATACTCTAGGGGAAGATGAAATGCCAAATGGAAGTTCATTGAAATGAAAATGTTTCCCATGGGCACAAATGCATTGATATATTTGAGATGCTGGATGGACCAGCACATGAAGATGTGTGTCCAGTAGGTTCAAGGATTCTAGGAAAGCTCCCTTCCTTACGAATGGCAGAATTACTCGAAGCATCAGCATCTTGAACTTCCCATAAGGAATCTAAGCAGTCACTGTTTTTAGATCCAGTACAGGTCTGAAATCTGCTGATGACTTTTGTACTAGAAGCAAGATTGAGTACACTCCTTTTTCCCTCTGATAAAAAAAAAAGACTGAAACTCTTGCCTTCGGCAGCAAGTTCTGGATCCCATCCTGTATCACCATAATATAAAAGTTAACTCTGCTCCTTGCTCCGGGAGCTCCACCAGCCTTTGAAAATCCTTAATAAGTGGTTTAATTGTATAACTAGAGTAGGCTGCTGCTCTAATAGAAAAATTAAAAGTAGCATAGGCTTGTTTCACTAGTGTGGAGTGGACGCCGGGTCCTGAGGAAAGGAAGTCCTGCCATCTAAACTGTGTTGGGCGTATGACTGGTTTGTCCAATGATAAATAAAATTAAAAAACAGAAATGGAACGTATTTGGCTGCAATAAGGAGGAGTGGTACTCATGGGCATCTCTTGGAGTGCCGGATGCAGGGAATGCCCCCCTCTAAGTTTTGGTGAATATTGAAAGAATAATGGAAGCCTGGTAATGATGGGTTACAGAGAACAAGAAAATCTGCCCTGAGGAAGTCCTTGGGTATAAGGACGAAACGTGTTGGTTGTGTCTTTGGCTGTGTCGGCTATATTCTTGTTCCTATCTTTATGTGCAAGAAAAGAAGGAATAAAAGATGAATTTTCTATAAAATAATATAGATCTTGTGATGTTTAATATTGTTGTTGTGTTGTTGTAGTCTCCTTTTGTTGCCCTTTCTAGTGAACAAATTACATTATGTATTCATAACAATAAGTTTATCTGTTTATGCTCCTCCTTTCTTTGTTTTCAATTGGTCTTTTGGGGGCTTTTTGAACGATTGGCCCTAGAAGTGAGCATTCTTCTATTTGAGGGAACAACATTGAGTGTGGCGAAAACTTTGTCACAATTGTTCAATTATATTTTTGTTGTTTCACTGCGAGATCTACCCCCTTATCGACAGAGTCAGTCGGAGCAACCTCTTCCGAAATTATGGCACCCTGAGTGGCTAATCTTGCCATAAGAGAGTCCAACTATATTCCTTCCCTTTTCAGCCACATACATTTTTGTTCTAATTAAACATCCTTTGAATTCAAGAATATCATTAAAATAACCTATATCATGGTAATATCAGATTCAGCAAACCCTTTCAGATTTACACATGACTTTAACAAGTCAACCTTATTCCAATGTTCGTAAAAGGTGTGATCCGCTAAGATTGTTATTGGTGACCCTGAATCGGCCATCATGTACAATTCAACTTGTCCAATATGGACTATAGCTAAAGTCCCTTTAATGTTACCTGTTTTTATGTCAACAGTAATCATCATGTTAAAACACAATTCCTTGTTAGATTCTTTCACAGTACTAATTCTTACATTACTATTCATTCTATCACTACTCTTGCACACAGCTGCAAAATGACCACATTTCAGACATTTTTTTTCTTTAGCAGGACATCCACCATAATTTCCAAGATGTGTTTTAGATACACATCTGTAACACAAAGTACTCTTCTTTACAGAGACTTTTGGTTTTGTCCTAACATCAGTATTAAGCATTGAAAAGTCATCACCCCTTTTTAAACCAATATTTTTTCATTCACAATGCATACAGACAGCAACTGTGAATTATCAGATGACATTACTTTTGCAGACAACAACGAACATTCTATTCGTTTAACTATGCCAATGAGTTCTCCTAGAGTTTAATTTCTAAATGCTAATAGCCTTTCCTGTATTTTCTTAGAGTAACAATGAAACAGCAGCAGGCATCGCCTCACTGCCCACAGAGGCAAGCGAAAAAGAAAATGTTCTAAATGCAGATAATTTTATTTTTTGTCCTGTGGCTGAGTCTTGCAGAGCGGGGCCACAGCACTGCACTAGGGGGAGGAGGAGTGGTGGGCCCTGCTGTCAGTGCGCATGACGGTTTGACCAGCCATCTTAAGATGGCCAAACCGTCATGCGCACTGACATCTCTCCAACCCAGGTGTATTGCTGGGTGGACAGACCAGCAGACACAGGCTCCCAGCTCCTGATGGAGTGCAAAACAAGCACTCTCCGCCCAATCCCGACACTGCGGTATGAGAGCAGCCTCTGGATTGGCTGTAGGGAGGGCTGGGAGCTTCAGCCTGTGCCCAGTCTTAGGAGCAGAAGTCCGACGAGCAGAAGACTGGCAGGTCAGTGGCGGCCGGTAATTTTAGGAGGGAAGGGGGCAGATGGGACACACACGCACACATACACATTACACCCCTGCATTCACACATGCGCGCACACCAATGCATTCACAACACTCATTACAGAATACTCAAACAAAAATTCACACACGCCCCAAACATTAATAAAAAAATAAAATCACACTTAACTGCAGCTCTACCTCGGAGGTCCCAGGAGGCTTGGGACTGCTGCCTTCCCTCCTTGGCTGACCTAAGATCAGCCAATGAGGGAAGGAAGCAGTCCCTTCATCGTCACAGAGTGGGATGGGGTCAGTGAGACTGCTGACCCCACCCCATTCTGATGAAGTGTCACTGATTGACACTCGAACCTGGGTGGTTTAGGGCTTAAAACTGAAGTGCCCAGGTGTGAGGCAATGAGAGACGCTACCTCTCGTCACCGAGGGGGAGGGCTTCAAGGACCATTGCTGAGCTGAAGAGGTCACGCCCACGGGGGCTGTGACATTCTCAGCCCAGCAAAGGTCATCTCAGGCAGCCAGGAGCCTTCACATGCAGCGCATGTCTAGCGCCTGGCTGCCTGACCTGAAAATGAACAGTGTCTGTTAGGCTGACCTTTGCTCAGCCTAATAGACACTGTTCTTGAGGGGCAAAAGGTGAGGGAACATGGCCCCTCAGCCCCAATGGACTGGCTGTGGCAGGTAAGTTTTTTGTTTTTGTTTTTTTGTTACAGCCCCCGCGATACCTCACCACATTTCCCTGTCAGCAGCCGCTACTGCAATGAAGAAGAAATTGATTTCTAACGTATGTATCTATCATGTATCTAAATTCACATGAAGCTCTCAAAATGTACAACACAGTGATGCATTTTTCAATAGTCTCTTGTTCTAGTTGTTTCCGCAAGAAACTCCATGCTTTTCCACCATGACACTAGGTTCCTCTGCGAATATTTTGTGCAGAATATCTTATCCCACGGTAAAAATTGACCAGTAGGTGGGCCAATCTCAGATACATTTTTAAATACCTCCTGTCCAGCAACCCATATACTCATAATAAAAAAATGCATTTGTAAATAACTCAGATTATGATGTAACTGTGTCTGATGACCAATCCCTACATAGAAACAAAAGAACAGGAAGTGAGGTAGCTGACCTACGTGTTATGCTAGTCACGTGATAGGAACATTTAGTCTGCCATATTGGAGGGATGAGACCAAGTAATACTTGAGCCTGGGAAGAGAGACAAGGACTCTATTTTATTTGGACTGTAGGTAGCTACGCGCCCAAGCACTCGACTGCCAGGTAGTAAAGCTGCCCTATTAGAAAGGTGTCCATCATCATATTAGCAACATCAGCTGGAATCGGCATCACGTATATAGCTCATTTACAAGTCATTGTTCTGCACTAGTGACTCACCTATAAAATAAGTCACTCAAACCCCACTCTCCAGGGCCTTCGATAGCTCAGTTGGTAGAGCGGAGGACTGTAGTGGAGTGACTGACATCCTTAGGTCGCTGGTTCAAATCCGGCTCGAAGGACATTTTTTTCACAGAACGTACTTTGGTTGTCAGTTAAAGGATAAACTTTTTTCAAAGACTACGATGTCATTCCGGTTCTTCTGGTGCCTTGAATTTGTGAGTCGCCCAATGTGAGTAGCAGGCTAGGAGATTCAGTATTAGTTAATAGTGAGACGAGAGTCCTTTACGGCAGATATATAAATAGGGAGCTATTGAATGAAACAGCTCTATTAGTAAAGGGGCTCGGTCGAAACAGGAACAGATTTATAGTGTTTAAACTGCCAAAACCGCATACCGTGCTTATAGAGGAGAAATATGCTGCTTCTTGGCGATTTCTTGCTCTTAACAGAAATACTAACTTGATTTAATATTTTTCCCTACAGCGAAGACTTTCAGTACAACGAAAATCCCCGTTCCTTAACCTACTAAGCACATACCTGTGAGCAGAATGATGGAGGAATAAACATATGAAAACGCACTGCATATGTCCAAGAATCATTGAAAACGGAATGTCCCTCACTGAATGATACACACGTATGTGGGACTAGCTGTAATTTAGTCTACCAGGGGATGTAGCTCAGTGGTAGAGCGCATGCTTTGCATGTATGAGGCCCCGGGTTCAATCCCCGGCATCTCCAGTGCACTATTTTTTACTCCTTACGCCTTTATATTTTTGTCTCTCTGCCCACGCGAGTGCAAACCGCTTCCCCATGACCCCCTCTCACGTGGTATCACTGGTCCCCTCCCCTTGGGAAAAACGTCATAATCATTGGAAGAAACCCGCGCATGCGTTGTAAATTTCTAATACACTTTTCCAGCAGCCTCTGAGTGGTGATCACTAAGGGGGAGGGCAGGAGGACAGCCAGCCCCCCTGGCCCAGGCCACGCACGACCAAAACCAATTGTATTTTGTATATTACAAAAGGCAGCTCAACCTGCTAATTGGGGTTATTATTTTTATTTTAAAGGTTTTATATAGCACTGGCTCGACCCGGAGGTATCAGAGCGCTTTACATGAGTATCAGACCATAGTTGCAGGTTACATCGTTACAAAGGTTACACAGTTATTAGAGCATAGTTACATGTTCGGTCGAGACAAACAATAAGGGCATATGCGTAAGGGAAAAAGTAGGCAAGGGGAGCGATTCAGGGGGAGGGGTAGGAGCAGTGGAAGTAGACAGCGAATGAAGGAGGGGAAGAGGAGGGAGATGGGTGAGAGACACAGCATGAAAGAAGAGGGGGAGGGTGACGGGGGCACAAACCGGTAGACGAGTAAAAGCTGCGTCCAAAGTCCAGTAAGCTGTGATCCCAGGGGAAGTGATATCATTCCCCCAACTCAGATGCGAGAGGCTCCCTTTACACAGTGGACTCTCTCAGAGGGGTCTCTGAGACTCCAAGGCCTACCTACTGGATCCTTCCCCAAAAGGGGAGAGGGAGTGCTTTGGCAAGGGGCGCCATACCATGCCTCAACTGTGAGTGGCTCCCTTAGCGCTGTGGACTCTCTCAGAGGGATCACTGAGACTCCAGAGTATAAGTAGTTGGATCTTTCCCCAACAAGGGGAGAAGGAGTGCTTAGTTAAAGGGCACAAGGGACAGGGGGCTAGGGGCGTAGCAGGCAAGGGGAGAGATAAAGGGGGAGGGGAAAGGAGCAGGGGAAGTAGACAAAGAATGAAAGAGGGAAAGCGGTAGGGGAGGGTGAGAGAGAGCATGAAAAGAGGGGGGAGGGTGCTTTACGCGGTTGACTCTCTCAGAGGGGTCTCTAAGACTCCAAGGTCTACCTACTGGATCCTTCCCCAACAAGGGGAGAGGGAGTGCTTTGGTAAGGGGCACCATACCATGCCTCAGCTGTGCGTGGTTCCCTTGACGCTGTGGACTCTCTCAGAGGGTTCACTGAGACTCCAGAGTAAGAATATTAGATCTTTCCCCAACAAGGGGAGAAGGAGTGCTTAGTCAAAGGGACAAGGACAGGGGGCTAGGAGGAGGGTCGGAACTGGCAGGTCAACAGAGGGGGAACAAACGGCAAAAGAAAATCGCATTAATTACAGAAAGATAACACATACAATACCCGGATAAATTAGCGATCCAGAAAAAGACAGGATCCACGAAAGGCAAGGGTGAGGGAGGACAAAGGGAGGGAGTCAGCGAGTTGAAGAGTCCCACAAAGAAGAGATACGGATAGCAGAAAAGGAAATGAATACGTTGTAGAGTCACTCAGGAGATCAATGCAAACGCAAAAAGCTCAGAATCACAGAATGGTGATATCAAGTACAAAGAACTACTACATATACTTGTGGTTAGAGTTTTAACTATGCAAAATAGTAAATTCACTTAGGGTTCTATTATCACAACGATTAGGATAAAAACGATTGTATGTTACTTATCCACAGAGTGAACGGAGAAATAAGACATCTAAGAGGGTAGAGAGAGGGAGGGAGGGAGATGAGATAGGTTATAGGAGAGACAGGGACCCAGGGGGGAGAAAGAGATAAGGCCGTCCAGCTGAGGAGCAATGTCTGAGGGTCGGCAGGATGAAGTCCGACGGATCGAGGGAGAGGACAAGAAACAACAAAATGGTGGCTCCATTCACGCTCCGCCATTTTGCGCCGTCAGTTCCCAGACACATCACTTGACCGTCACTCTGAAGCATCTCCAACTATGCGGTGATAGGGCAAATTAAGCAGTCACATGTGTGGGCTAGATGCGAAAGAACAAACTCCAAGGAGGCAATCAGTGTCTATAAATCCTCAGCGGGAAGGCAGTTCAGGCAGGCCGTTTCATACAAACATCCTCACGAGGTTAGTCAGTTCAGGCAGGCTGTTTCAAACAAGGCCATAAAGGAAAGCCCGCACTCCTTTGGGACCCTCCGCTAGAGATCTCCCCTAAGACGGTGGGGCTAGGTCCGGGATGTTCTATCTTGGATGCAGGCCTCACGTGGCCCGGGGACCCCAGCCAATCCTCCAGGGGCGCTGTGCTAATCGTCTGACTCGAAGTCCCTCGCCGTCCACATCTCTGGTCAGTACTATAATGAGACGGGCACTCGTGGTCACTCTTGTCAAGACCGCGCCGCCTCCCAGGGCCTCATGGGAGCCGCGCTGACCGGCTCTGCAGCCCCTCCTGATGAAGAGGCTACAGCAACTCCTCGAAAAGCAACTGCTAGGAGGGCTAGGAGTAGATGCAGGGCCCCACCAGGGGCAACGACAGGTCGCCAAGAAGGAGGACACCCATCAGAGATGGGGAGTCTCCAGCGGGCAGATGGGAGTATTTTGACTGTGGACTGTGTTGTAGGGGGGGAACCCCCCCCGCTCCTCACCGTGTCCGGTGTTATCACCGGTGCAGGCTCCCCTGTGTCTTCTCCCGGCCGGGGAAACCCACTCCACAACCCAGGGCACAGTGAGGGGAGCACGTCCCTCGACGCGGGTGCCGGTAGCTTCAGGCGCTGTCAGATCGCGGCTGGAGGCGGCCCCCGGGCCAAGCAAGCTGCCGGGGCTTCCAACTAGGCAGCAGGCAACACGATCCTCCACAAGTCCCGGTGCAGCAGTGGGGACCTCAGCAGAACATTGCGGCGGGAGCCGCCATCTTGCATCTCTCCGTGAACTTCGCAGTCCGGGATGGTCTCGCCCCGCAGTCTTCATCAGGGGGACCAAGTTCACCGTTCCTGAGTCCCCGCACCTCCGGGCACATCAGGTGAGCCGACGTCCCAAGACCGCAGGTCCCAGCGCAGTGGCGAGCACTTCAGCAGGAGAGCTCAGCTGGAGCCGCCATCTTACCCTGCGCTACGGCCTCTGAAGGTAGGGATGCTCTCCTGCAAGGGGTCACAACCAGTCAGGGACACGCTGGTTTGGGATATCGGGTGCGCTCCACAGGCAGCAGCTGCCGCAGTCACGTTCGTGTGCCCAGAGCGGGCTATCTCCATGCCACGCTGTGTTGTTGGCTGCAGCAGTGCTTTTCCCCATTGCCGGTACTCACCGGGGACACGGAGGGGGCAGTTTCGGCACTCGCCGTCCCTCCGTCATTACCTCCTGGGAGCCCGATCCTGGCTACGCCGCTCCTCTCTGCTAACCCTTGAGGCAAGTCAGTCACGTCCCAGGTGCCATTTTGCAGCACGATCGATGGGTGAGTTTTCGGCCGATTTCTTGGCTACACAGCAGCACGGGAGATCGGCGCTCACGGCAGCAGACGCTCCAGATGTTCCGATGCCGGGAGCACTTTCTTTTAGCTGGTTTTGGTGCGGTTAAGCATCGCACTTCGTTGTTGAGCAAGGGGCTTGAACGGAGCTTCTGCTCTGAGCGGCCATTTCGACCATTTATTTACGTTTCGCTATTCTAGAACTGCCAAGAGATGGTAGGTGAAAAATAATTCTTCTAAAATTGCCAGCATTATTATGTAAGATGACAATTATGCCTCCTTTGACCTCAATAATCATCCTGAAACAATTTAGACAGCTCTCAAAAACTTTTTAACTGATTTCTTTGTGTTGTCTGATTTAAGTTTGTTTCAGGAGGAAAAATACAGGATTTCACTGCTTTATTTCATATTTTTACTAGCTTGGACTTAAAAATACTGGCTGGGCCAGTAAAAAATGGCCAGCTGGCAACCCTCTAAAATGATGAGGCAGGTAACATCAGCCACCGCAATCTCTTCAGGGGGGTATTTGGGTTATGACACCCCCAAAACAATTGCATCCTTGGCTTAATAGTTGGGTTTGGGGGCCCTGAGTCGATCTGCAATACCTGTGTCGGTTTTTCTAATTGTGTGCCAAGCATGAAAGACAAAACAGTGATATTTGATGTAAATAGGATTAAGAGAGAGGCAGAGATACCCAAACCAAAATGCGCAATCATATAACCTGAAATCAATACCTCCTGCCCTCCTTGTCCAAACTGTGTGATCCTTGCCACATATTTTATTTCACCGAGCCTCCTTTTTCTGTATTTTCACATATATGAGCGCACTTTTAAATATTTGAGTTCAGGATGTGCGCTGTACAAAAACCACCTATGTTTGATTTAATAGACTATAATGTTGCTCCATCTATAATAAGAATCTAGGCCATGTTTAGGGTTTACATGGCTACTGACGTGCCTCTTAGTTCACTGATGGCATTTTCGTTGGGGCGGTGGGGGAGCAAAACATGAATGCTTCTATAAATGTCTCGCCTATGCAATGATATAATCTAATTTACTAAGGTGAAATTCTTCTGCATGTTAAAGAAATATACGTTTTGGGATAGTAGTAAAACTGCACCCATAGAAATACTTTTTGAAATTCATAAACATTGGCAGAAGTAGACTTGAAAATCTGTGCCAGTTTCAAGTTTCCAGGCACACTACTGACAATCAGACGCAGTTCTGCCAAGTACCACGCAAGTACTAACGCATTTTAGTGAGGTGGTCCGCATCACCGCACTACAATGCTTAGTCATAGCACCTCCTGACACCACTGAGGCAGACTAGCGAGAAAGAGCGACGCCCAAAGCTATCAAGCAAGCTGAGCAGCGTGGTCTGCGTGCTGCGAGTCTAGCAGAGTGCACTGTATGACTTCACTTTGATTGTGCAGTGCTTTGCGGGGTGACAAATGCAAAAACAACAGTTGATGGACAGAATGCAGAACAATGTCATACATTCACCCCAGTACAGAGATCTGGGCCTAAATCCATCGTTTGCTCACCATGCCATTCCAGTTTGAACCCAGCTATATGCAAATCAGTCTTGACCCTGTGCCTCATGGGAACAGTCCAGCCCGAACTGCCAAGCCAGGTCCACCCTGGACTGGAAACAAGCATCCTAGGACCGGTTTCGGGGTTTCACTCCTCTTCAGCCAGGATAGCTTGATTCCAGTGGCATGGAGAGCACGGGACCCACGTCTGGGCATACCCGTCCCACTCGGGGTGACAAATGCAAAAACAACAGTTGATGGACAGAATGCAGAACAATGTCATACATTCACCCCAGTACAGAGATCTGGGCCTAAATCCATCGTTTTTTTGCTCACCATGCCATACCAGTTTGAACCCAGCCATATGCAAATCAGTCTTGACCCTGTGCCTCATGGGAACAGTCCAGCCCGAACTGCCAAGCCAGGTCCTCCCTGGACTGGAAACAAGCATTCTAGGACCGGTTTCGGGGTTTCACCCCTCTTCAGCCAGGATAGCTTGATTCCAGTGGCATGGAGAGCACGGGACCGACGTCTGGGCATACCCGTCCCACTCGGGGTGACAAATGCAAAAACAACAGTTGATGGACAGAATGCAGAACAATGTCATACATTCACCCCAGTACAGAGATCTGGGCCTAAATCCATCGTTTTTTTGCTCACCATGCCATACCAGTTTGAACCCAGCCATATGCAAATCAGTCTTGACCCTGTGCCTCATGGGAACAGTCCAGCCCGAACTGCCAAGCCAGGTCCTCCCTGGACTGGAAACAAGCATCCTAGGACCGGTTTCGGGGTTTCACCCCTCTTCAGCCACGATGCTTTGCGGGGTGGCACAGACGAATTTAAAATCAAATCAATGCAGTGGGTCGCGCCATCCAGGGGGCTCCGCTGCGCTGGCAGCATATTCATCATTCACAGTTAGGAAGCCGTTCGAGACTTCGGGAGGACGTCATCAGAGGGGGCTGGTGAGAGTGCTGGGCCTTGCGGTGCCATTCCCGGAGCCCGGAGCGAACCTGGCCTTGGGAGTTGGCAGGGGGTGCTGAGGGAGCTATTGTGGGGAGAGCACCCCTCCACAAGAACTCAACGCGGCGAAGCACTCCTGCAGTCCCTTTGCAGCCTGCCCATGTGGGGCTCCACAAGACGAGGCTGGGGGAAGCGCGGCAGGGCCTGGGTGGCGGAGACCCGGCGTGGCCTGAGCAGCGCTGGCTCTGAGGGGCCGGCCTTATCGGCACTGCCATGCGGATTGGCCTCTGGGCAGGTTAATTGGTTCCAGAGACCCAAGGGTGAAGAGCCCTGCGAAGCTTGGCTACAGAGGCCCTGAACCTACAGCGTGGAGGCCCCCGCAGGGTACGCACAGAGGTGAGAGCGCCGGGCGAGGGGTGGTACTAGCGAATTCTGGCTGATCGCGGATTGCACTGGGCCTCCCCCCTCCCCATCCCCCGGTGCCTGGGGTGACCGCTCCTGATGAAGGTGACTTTGTGACTCCCTGATTGGACTGCCTTCCTTCTGCACCTCCTGGGGCTCGATCGCCCCGTCTGCCCCCTGGAACTGCGGGCCTAATCTCCCCACTAGATCCGCCCTGCTGCTGTGGTTGTAACGCCGGCCTCCGCACCAGGATCTTTGGCCCGTGACTCTTCTGCTATCTCAGGGGGTGCTCCCGGAAAGATCACTACGGTGGAAAGTCCGGAGCGACGCACGCCTCTTGATGCTCCTGGGCCCTGTTAGACCAGCGATTCTGCCTCACTGCGGGTGTCGGTTGCCGTCTGCTGATGAGACATGGTGGAGCCGCCGAGCGTAGTGCAGGATGGTTGAATGGAGTTGTTTGATCAGCTGGCTGGTTGGTATCGACAACCACCGTATTGTGCACTGCGACGCTGAGTGGTGCTTTATGGTCCGAGCAGCTATCTGGTTCTTAGTAGGCCAGCTGTGGTGAAACTATCCTGTGCTCGTTGTGATCCCAGAGCGTCTCGTGAATCAGACGTGGCGCTGGATGAAGGCTGAGCGTAATGCGTTCATTGGACTGATCTCCTACGGTCCCGTATGACCCCCCCTGACTATCCCTTCGTTTTGCAAGTAACAAGCAAGGAAACACTGACATTTGGTTTAATGACTCTCACATTTTGCTGACATGTTTTAACTTGTGTCCCAGACTGGGTCTGTTGTTTCCTATTGGGCTGTCCTGGCTTGCTCGGGGTCCCATGGGATGAGTGATTCACATAATATGCGCCCATTTTGTTCTCCTCCAATAGTGCTCGTGGTTGAGGTTTGGTGTCCATTTTGGCCTCCTCCCTGGGGAGCTGAAGAATGTCCATAGCTATCACTGTGATCCTCTAGGTGACTCCCATTTCCATGCTGGTTTCCACACTTGGAGGTCCTAATCCCTGGTGGTAGGGTTTGCCCCGTTATGATCCCACACCCTCACCGCCACTGGAGGCAAGCCAGCCTTCTATCCCACCGGTATGATGTTTTATTAGGAAGTTAGACCAGAGTCCCTGGCCCTGCATTTCTAGTCTCCTCCTGACCTCAATCTTATTGGATTATCCTCACTCGTCTTCCGGATTATGTGCCCTCCTCTTCTTATTATTCTCCTTTGAACTATCGCTACCCTAGTGGCCCCTCTTCTCCCTATCATGGCTTCCACTCGAATTAAGTCTGGAGTTAACTGCTTCAAAGTCATCTATCCCCCTAATCTGTCCAAAGCAGCAGCAAAACGGTTCAAGCACAACACCATTGAACACTTCCCTGATTCCCTCTTTGTTGATCAATTCCATAATGGGCACCTAGGGAAGCTAAAAAATGACTTCATTTTTTTCACTCACGACACCCCTTCCTGGTCCACCAGCTTCCTCAATTTCTTCAACGTCTCCTCCTCCTCATCTATCCCGCATAGACAGCGGTTAAAAAATTTCCCCCTCCACGAGCTTTAAGGGCTCTCTCACCATTACGCTCTACAATAATGGCACTGTCATGATTCAAGCGACAGACTCCTGTCTCTCTCTCTTTGACCATCTCTTCCACTCCCTTCGCCCAACCCATACAACTATGATCTCCCTCGACTCTTCTTTGAGCTCCTCTCCTTTCTCCCTTTCTCCCCCCCTGACCCACCGATACTCCAGCAGGCCGCTCTCCCGGGAGACACAGGCCTACCCTTTGTTCTCCCCTGACTTTGCTCCCTCCTCTCCCTCTCTTGCCCCTTCCCAAAATGTTCCTCCCCCTATCTTGTCTGTCTGGCCTCCGGCATCCACCCCCCCTCCCCACCCTGCATCTGCCCGATTCTCCAACGTTTTCGCCTCCCACCTAATCCCCCTAATCCAACCCACCTCCCCCCCTCTTATTCCACCTTTCTTACAACCTGGTCTACCGATCAACTTTCCTTACCTCCCCCTTTCACCTCATCCCTTTCCGCTCTTCCCCGTCCCTCGTACCCTAAATTCTTCTCTTCCACCTCCCATCTATCTTCAACCCCACCTTCCGCATCCCTTGCTTCCCAACCGTGTCTCCCTCCCCGACAATTCCTTCCTCGTCTCTCCCTCTGACCTTGCAGTCCCTTACTCCTCCCTCAGTTTCCATCTAGCCCATTCCCCCCCTCTCCACCTGTTACCTGTCCCCCTACATTCACCGTTCATAGCCTACAGTACCTGTCCAGCACCATCCTCTTTTTTCTCCCCATACCTCTGGCCTTCCTCGGACCCCCCCTCCCCTCCCTGTACAGCCCCCTCTCCTCTCTTCTCCACGTACCTTTGGCCTTCATCTGACCCCCCGCCCTCCCCTCCCTGTTCAGCCTCTTCTCCCCTCTTCTCCCCTTACCTCCGGCCTTCCTTTGTCCCCCCTCCTACTCCTCATCTTTCTCCTCATATTTATGATCTCTTCCCCTCTGTTCAACACCAGTAAAAATATTTCTCTTCCCACCACTGTTTCACCATCCACTCCTATCGTCCACCATCTTTCCTCACCTTCTACCCTTGCTCCCCAACTCCCCACCCATTCCCCCACCCCTCCCCTTCCTCCCTCACCCTCTGCACTCCCTCCCTTATCCCGTTCCCCCAACCCGCCCCGTCCTCCCTCACTCTCTGCACTCCCTCCCGTATCCCGCTCCTCCATCCCTCCCCGTCCTCCCGCGCCCTCTGCACCGCCTCCCTTAACCCGTTCCCCCACCCCTCCCCGTCCTCCCTCACCCTCTGCACTCCCTCCCTTATCCATCGAGCCATCCAACACTCCGTGCTCAGCTCTCCTCTCCCTGGAAAATAAACTTGATTCTCTCATCTCTTCCATTTCCCAGCTTGTAGCGTCCATCTCACGTTTAAGCGCCAAGATGTCCCCCTTCCCTAACAACCTCCCAAGGAGTTCCTTGCTCCCGCGCCCCTTAAAGCCAACCACAGTCTGTCCTCTGCAGACATCACCAACTTACGGGCCAGCTACAAGACCACCAACATCACTCCCCCTCCACCTTCCTCTCCTAATAATTCTACGCAGTTCCCTATTCAGACCATCTCCTCTGTCAGACCTTACCAGCCTCCCTCTTACCGGGCACCCTCATTCAAGAATCTTATCCCTATCTCTCTTAACAACCCTAGCACCCCCATCACCAAAACATCTGCGTCAGAGCTGCACTGCTTGCTCCACAACTGCAGATCTGCAATCAAACACAAAGTGGAAATCTCTGATACTATCACCCACCAGAATCTTGACATGTTCTTCCTCGCTGAGACCTGGTTTAATGACTCCTCTCATACTTTGTTTGATCTTCTGGTACCCACTGACTACTCTATCCTCAGAAATGACAGGGCAGACAAAATTGGGGGCGGTGTCGCTATCATCTTCAGGAACTCCCTTCAAATGAAAGCCTTCCCTACCACCCTTTTACGTACTTTCGAATGCCTATCCCTAGAACTTCAAATACATCACGACTCGCCCTTTAGATTCCATGCCATCTACCACCCGCCCGGTAACTGCTCTTCCTTTGTGGAGGAACTGACTGACTTCATCAGTGACCAATTTTCTCAAAGTGACAGACAGATCTTCCTGGGTGACTTTAACCTCCACTGGGGCTCTTTGTAAGACTCGGCTGCCAACTAGCTTGCCACCTTTCTCTCAGCCAATGATCTCTTCCAACATTGCTCGGAAACCACACATTCCAAGGGCTCAATTCTGGACCTTGTCATATCCAAAGCAGACCTGCTGACTACTGCTCCCCCCATCCATGTAGACTGGTCTGACCACTTCCTCATTCCCTTCCGTTTTCACCTATCGCACGTTATAACTCTCGGCCAACCTAAAAGAGCTACTACCTGGTTCCGCAACACTAAGAACATTGATCTTGACACTTTTTTTGTGATTCTGCTATGCGGGCACTTCCTAGACTAGACCCTAACGTGGATGTCAACGTTCTCACTTCTCAGTGCCTCTCAGTACTAGCAGTCGAAATCGACAATGTAGCTCCACTCCAAAGCAAAAGGAAAAGACCCATCCCCTCAGCACCTTGGTTCAATAAAGCTCTCTACGATGAAAGGAAAAACCTTAGATTCCTGGAGAAACATTGGAGGAAATCTCCTTCCACCTCCAATCTCTCTCTTTTACGTTCAGCAAAATCCAAATATCACAACCACATCTTCCTTGAAAAAGCAACACATTTCAGATCCCTCCTTGACTCAGCCAAAAACAGACCCCAAAAACCTTTTGACCTCATCAAAAACCCAAACTGTTCTCCCCTAACCATTAAGCCTGAGGATTCCACAAAGAAAGCAGCAGATTTCGCTATATTCTTTGATGAAAAGGTCAAAGCACTGGTGGATCAGGTCGCCCACCCCACTCCCATTGAGGAGCGGAAATCCTTAGTTACCTGGCAGAACTTTGACGTCATCTCGGAAGATGACCTCCTCAAATGCATCCTCGAAACTAAACCCTCCAACCATTCTTCTGACCCCATCCCTAGCGACATTGCCATCGATTTCTACACCTCTACTCTCTTACTGGACCAGGCTAGTCAATCTCTTCCTCAGTCAAGGCTCCCTCCCGGTTGCCCTCAAATCAGGACAGGTCACCCCTCTTCTAAAAAAACGCTCCGCCGATGCGAACGACCTCAACAACTTCCGCCCTATCACCAACCTCCCCTTTCTTTCGAAAATCACCGAAAAATGTGTTGCGAAACAACTTTCCTTACATATTATGGACAATATCTCCTCGACGTCTTCCAGTCTGGCTTCATCCAAAATTGCAGCACTGAAACAGCCCTGCTGCAAGTGATTGATGATGCGCTGCATATACTCGACTCTGGGGAATCGTGTCTTCTGATTCTTCTAGACCTCTCTGCAGCCTTTGACAATGTTAATCATAGCACCTTCCTCAACACTCTTCAACAGAGAATGGGATTGGATGGCACAGTGCTCAAATGGTTTGCCTCTTTCCTCTCGGACAGATCCCAAATGATCAAGATAGCGAACAGTCTTTCATCTCCATTGGCCGTAGGTCAAGGCGTCCCTCAAGGTTCTATCCTGGCACCCACTTTGTTTAATCTCTACCTGGAACCATTAGGGAACCTTCTTAGCAAATCTGGGATCCATTACCATCTTTATGCGGACGACACTCAAATCTACCTTAAGGTATCTTCCGCACACGATCTCTCACTACTCAACTCTACTCTCAACTCTATTCACAACTGGATGTTAGCTCACCAACTCATTCTGAATCCCGCCAAAACTGAATTCCTCCTCCTCTCTACCTCTCTCTCACCTCCTCCTGTTCAATCTTGGATGGATCAGCTGAACCTACTCAACAACAAATCCATCATTGTCGACAGCGCTAAATCCCTAGGTGTCATTCTTGACAAAAGACTCAACCTATTTATTTATTTATTTATTTATTTGTATAGCGCCTGAATCGACCCCCGAAGGGGTATCTCTGCGCTTTGGGCGGGCGGCATGGGTGGAATGCGGCTTTAATTAAATCAAGGCCAAAAAAGAATCAGAGACAGAAGAGGGTGGTCTTAAGCAACTTCCTAAAATGCAAATAATCTGTACATTGTCTCAGAGGTAGTGGGAGTTTGTTCCAGTAGCGGGGACCAAGATGTGAGAGGGCCTTTCCTCCCAGTCTAGCCTTTCTGACTCGAGGTACCACCAGAAGATGTTTGGAACCTGAGCGCAAAGATCTTGAAGGTAAATACGGAGTAAATTTCTCTGAGAGGTAAGAAGGGCCCAGGTCGAATAATGCCTTGTGTATTCTGCAACAGACTTTAAATCTTATCCGTTGACGGACAGGAAGCCAGTGAAGTTGCAGAAACAGAGGGCGGGAATGAGTCCTGAGGGGGCGTTGAGGACCAATCGCGCTGCCGTATTCTGGACTACCTGTAGTCTACTGAGCGAGGCCTCATTGGCAGAGATCAACAGCCCATTATAGTAATCCAAGCGACTTAATACAAGGGCCTGTATTATAGTTTTCCGAATTGAGTCAGGGAGCAAAGGAAAGACTCGACGGAGCAGGCTCATTGTGTGGAAGCAGGAACCCACATCAACTCTATTTCTAAGAACGCACGTTACCAGTTGCGCCTTCTATGGGGGATCCGTCGGTTCTTCCCGGAGAAAGACTTAAAAACCTTGGTACAATCTCTGGTTCTCTCAAGACTGGATTATTGCAATTCTCTTCTGACGGGCCTACCCAAATCCCACCTCTCCCCTCTCAAATCCATCCTCCATTCAGCAGCTCGCTTCATTTCAGGGTCTAAACGAAGCGACCACGTCACGCCTATCCTGTCCTCTCTTCGATGGCTTCCGATCAAGGCAAGATCTATTTACAAAACTGCCTGCATCACACACAAAGCCTTACACACGTCCTCCCCTCGTTACTTGGCGAATAAATTGAAATTGTCCGGTGGCTCTCGCCCTTCTCGCAATGCGGAAAAGCTTCTGCTTGAGCCCCCCGTCTTCAAAAGGGAAAGATCGATGGCGCAATCCTTCTCAGGCAATGCGGTGAGAATCTGGAACTTGCTTCCCCCATTGCTCCGTGCCACCTCCTCTACCCGGATCTTCAAAGCTGACCTCAAATCTCTTCTCTTCCAAAGACACTTTCAGAACTAATACTTTCATTCTCAGGCCCCTCGAGGAAGTTCGCTCTTCATTGTAAATTTGTACTTCTTCCTGTACATTCCTCACCCTTGCGTGCTGTGTTGGATTTGATGTTTGTGTACCCTTCATTTTAAGTCTCCTGTTTAATTCACGCCCTCTCTACTCCCTCAAGGAAGTTCTTCCACTATAGGAAATTCTGTACTCCATGCCTATAGAAGTGCCTTCCCAGTGTGTTCTGAGTGACTGCCACTTATTGCAGTATTATACCTCTATTTGTATTTTGTATCTCATATATCATGCACACCTGTCACTTTTTCCTCTTGTAACGTATACCTCTTTTTGTATCTTGTTTGTTTTGTTATTTGCACAATTGTCACTTTTTCCTCATGTAATGTAACGCTTGCTTTTGTATTATGCTCACTTGTAACCTTCTCCTCATGTAATGTTACTGTTCCTATTGTGAAGCGCTCTGACACCTTCGGGTAAAGTCTGCGCTATATAAAAACGCATTAAATAAATAAAATTAGGCTCGGCTGCGGCAGCATCACATGACTCTCCTTTTGCCAACAGGAAGTCACTAGTGAGGCGGCAAACACAATAGTTATGTTTCTTTGCTGCACCACTGGCAGCCTGTGTGCCGCCAACAGTTTGTTGCCCCATCATTATGAGGGACCACAGGGAGAGCAGGAGAGGTCGGACAGCCATCTCTGCAGAGGGAGGAACTCAACAAATCTGAGTGTCTCCACAATGCTGTGCTGAAAAAGAGCAATCTCGTCGCTTCGGCCGCTCAGGTCTGACAATTCATGATGACTTCTGACATGATGTTGATTTACAACATTCATATTATAATTTAATTTTAGCAGGCTACCTCAGCCTGCAAGTTAAGTAGAACTGCGGGCTGGTGCCGAGGCAGATTGGGCTCAGCTGAGACCCCGCAGTGCCACAGCTGCCTACTGTCATGGGGCCTCAGTAGTTCCCCTTTCAATGCATAAGTAAATTAATCCCCGGGCGGGTGGCACCTTCCCTGTTGCCAGCAGCTGAGTGTTTTTCCGGCATGCAACGCTCATTTTCCTGACTACTTTGGAGACACAGAAAGGCCTGCCTCCTTATGTGCTGGTTACAGTCCAGCAATTCAAAATCTGTATGAGTTCGTTCACAGCGCATCCAATTTAGAAGCTCTGTAGATTTTAGTTCTTGCTCGTCAGCTCAGGGCTGTTTGATTTTAATCCATCAATGACAAGCAGTTTAGTTGAGAACAGGTGCCCTGAATGAACTATAACTACCAAAGCACTGGTAAGCAAACATTAAAAAAAAAAAAATACTATGAAAAATGCAGACATGTTTTTATTGTGGGAATTGCAGCTAATGCAATGTATGTAGCAATGCACTCGAAAAGGATTAACACTGAGATACTAACCAATGCAATGCATTTCTTAATTAATATAGAAGTAGTGCAGTACTAAGTTTACTCAATGCCTTCAACTTCAAGTACAGAAAAGCATTTAATTTTCGCTTGTGTGCTATGGAGATAGTAAAAAGTCCTCTCAGTATAGGTTATGTTATATTTTTTAATTGAAATTTGTATCTTTTTGAGTCGAATGTTAGTGGTTCTTGCAATGGTGTTTTTTGTTTTAGTACCTCCGCAGGTTTTTGCTGGGGTGCATGAACCAACGTATTGGCCCGCCACAGATTATAGTGAACATCACCAATGCCATCACTGCTGCAGAAGTAGAGTAAAGGAGTGAGGAAGAAAAGATGTAGGAGGAATCAAGGGCGAGGGAGAGGACAGAACTAGGAAAGAAAAATGAGAGAAAGAAAAGGAGTCTGAGAAAGGAGAGTGAGGATGGAGGACAGAGAGAAAGTGTGGGACAAAAGAAAGAAGTGAAAGTAAGATGTTGAACTCTTAAAAAGAGCAAATCAAGTGGGAAAGGACCATATAGGAGAAAGAGGAAAAGTGGATGGAGGGGTGAGAATAAAAGTCAAGGAGGAAAAGTGAGCAGAGAGGACAGTGTGAGAAAGGAGAATGGATGGAAGCGCATGAAAGGAGAATGCAGGGGAGAAAAAGGTAGAGAAGGAGGAAAAGCAAACAGTGAAAAGTTTGAGAAAGGAAGAGTGAACGAAAGAGCAAGGAAAGAGAGTGCCAGTGAGAGAATGGGATGAGGGAAATCGGACAGAAAGAGTGGGGAGAACAAGACCAGCTTCAGTGCACCCAGCTGGTTCTGGCAAGCAGTGTGCTGATCTCACAGGGAAGCATTTAATTTAATTATATGAAGTTGCACTCTGTAAAGCACTGCTCTTTTACAGTGTACCTAGGTTTGCACCATCACCGTGCAATGCTAGGACAGAATGAATGGGCAAGTTTAGCACATACTTAGTGATTGTGCTGACCTGAAAGAGAACAGCATTGTTTTTCTCTTGCCTGCTGTACATTGCACCCCTCTCGTATTGTCACCATACTGCATTAATTATTTTAAAATGTTCCGAGGGCGGGGGACCCAAACTCAAACTCTCTCTCAACAACACCATTCCGTTTTTGCTTCAGAACCCCTCTTTTAAAAATCCAGGTTCATCTTATTGGAAGAAGGATTTAAGATAGTGCCCTTAAATGAGCAATTGAAAGATGTTGATCTTTGTAATTTATCTCAATGCTGGTGAGAACGCATTTGTTCTTCTTGCAATGAAGTCTCACTCATAGTGTGACATATGGCATTGGAATGTCACTCATGAGGACACTGAAAAAATGTAAATGTCACTCATGAGCCAGTGGAAAACATGGCAGCTATGTAAACATCCAAAAGGTGATGTGATGAATGTTTGCAAATAGTTTAACCAGTGGCACACCTTTGGGTTAGCATTCCAATGCATTGTTTTTCACCCACTGTGCCACTCTAGAGAGAGGCCGACCTAATGCAAATCAGTACTGACCATGTTCCTCTAAGAAACAGTCCATCTCGAACCTTGGTTATCTCACCCCTCCACCCTGCACGTCCATGATTGCTGCGTTGCACCATACACTCAACCAGCATCAGTATTTGTTCAAGGACATTGTTAGCTCTCGCCTTGGAATGCGTGTGCGCTGTCTCTTGTGAGACCATTTGTTACATAATAGTGGGCATAGAGCCCGCCCATTGCTTACCATTGGTTGACTTCACTGTCACTCTCATTTACTTGCTGCTTATTCGCAGCTTCCGTAGGCTTTCCTACCTCTTCTTGTGCGTCACACCAGGCCATCCAGAAGCTTTCATGGGGACCCTGGTACCTATCATCACGTGAGGCCCTTCACAGGAGCACGAGTCCCTCTTTCCAAATAAAAACAAGCATTGGCAAAGCCAGTAGGTCTCTCCTATCATATGCAAGCCATTTGCTTTGATTTGATCCTTGCTGTGCAGCGGCACGGCTGCTGTACATCATGGCTAAAACGAATCAAAAAAAGGGCGGTGGCACATTTTTTTAAAATGGAATTTAACACTGGCTGTGTCAGTGCTTTTTAAATTATTTTTAGCTGTGTGCTCCTCCATGCCCTCACTTCCCTGCCAAAGCGTGCCCTATTCAGCCGCCCTCCACTCATGCTGCCTCTTCCCCCTATCCCCCTACCCCACCCTCTCATTTGTTTTTTGTTTTTCCCCAGGAGGACAAGGCAACATGGAGTTAGTGAGGGTGGAAGAGAAGGACACTGGAAAAGGCCATGCAGGTAAATCATTGCTAAAGCCATTAGCTCTTATGTTATAAGAGAGACCTATTGGCTTTGTGTTGGAAAACGAGGCAGTGTCTGTGAGGCCTGCACAAATAACATGCCACATTTGTCCTTCACTGGGAACCAAACACCCTAGTGTAGCGCCTGACTCTCAGAGGGTAGCGTTGCAGAGCAGTCTAAGGCTTACTCAAGGAAGGTGGTGTGGGCTAGTAATCACCATTTACTAGTACGCAGAAATAACACTCAATAATTGATTGTCCAGTCTGTACTTTGCTTTATAAAAGGAAGAGTACATTTATTAAACACACACACTACTCAATACTATGCACCAATTTACAAATATACATAAGCTGTTGGAATTACGTTGTGACATTGCGTAACATTTCCACCCTTCCCGCAGGGGGGGTGGGGTCTAGTACCACCACTCCCATGTATGCACATCATCTTGCCCCCTAATGCAGTGGGTTGACACAACCTGGTGCGAGGGCCTTGCCCACTGGCACCATCCCAGTGGCGACCCACCTCATCATCTCAACAAGCATTAAAAATAGGTACACCTTCCATGGGAACACATAACCCTGACTGAGCATCTCCTACTGTCCATACAGTATGCACCTCTACATCTTAGGGGTTAACAGTCTGGGTTGTTCTTCACCTAGAGCAGCAGCAAGAATAAATGTTTAGACATCACTTTAAATGAGGTACTTATCATAGCTGATAACAGTTGTAATGCATTGCAATCACAGCCCCTAAAAGGCATCACAGCTATAATCACAGGATTATGCATATACATCCAGACACCCTAGCAGGAATATCCGGCAAAATAACCCCACTTTGCTTATGAATTCACATTACACATGTGACTTACAGTCCCACCATAACGTTGGTAAATGCACTTCTCGTGCAATTGCACCTCTTCACCTCCAAGGGATGCCCTTCTCCAGACATCCCCAACACAGCCCTCCATACATTGAGGCAGTGCCTAACCCCCCCGGCTGTAGAACAAAAGTTCCAGCCCCTGGATGCTTTGACTGTGGGCTGAGCCCTTGAGGGGTTATTTCTTTGGAGTCCCCCAGAGACTTAGGGGGGGACTTTTCCTCTTCCTGCTGGGGGAGACTGCGTTGCTCCTGCAGCTCCCCCTGCACCTTTGCTCACACCGGGCGGTGACCCCATCCTCCTGGGGCCACCACACACAGAAAACGATCCGCTTTTCCTTGCAGTCCGGTCCGGGCCCCAGGTTACCTTCACGGGGAGCGCGACGGCGCTCCCCGACTTAGCTTTGCCTCTGCGGGGCCCGGAGTTGGGGGTCCTGGGCCCCTCTTCCCATTCCCAGGGGGGACGCGACGGTGCTCCCCTTTTGTCATTGTCGTCGGGGGCCAGGGTGGGCTCCTGGCACCCCACGGGGGCATTTTCACGGGGAGCGCGACGGCACTCCCCGACTTATCTTTGGCGGTTTGGGGCCTGGAGTTGGGATCCCGGGTCCCTCTCTCCATTCCCCGGGGGTGCAACGGCGCTCCCCGGTCTCCATTTTCGTCGGGGGCCAGGGTAGGCTCCTGGCGCCCCGCTGGGGCAGTTTCACAGGGAGCGCGACGGCGCTCCCCGACTTAACTTCTTCTGGGGGCAGCCCCCGGGACCTGACCTACCCCGGGGGCATATTTGAGACTCGCGGCGGAGCCCCACGCGCTTCGTCGTCGGTCTTCTCAGAGGTCAGAGGTCGCCTACCTTCTGGGGGGCATATCTCAGCCCCCAGGGGACCGATCATCCCCATTCTGGCTTCTTCTTGCTCCTGGTGGCACTCCCCAGCCACTGAGAGCACTTTCCTCCACCCTCCTGGTCTCAAGGAGGGCGAGTTCAGCAGGGAGCTGTCTTCACTGGCTCCCTGCGCCAGCCTTTCACCTGGCTCTCCTCCTGGGCCTCTCTTCTCTTCGCGTAGAGGCCCAGGCTTCTGCTCACTGGTCCTGGTCTCCCCTTGTTGCGCAAGTCAGGGTCCTGGGCCAGTCTGGAGGTTCTTCCTTCCAGCTGCCCATGGCGCCAGGCTCCAGCACCAGTCTTCCTCAGCAGACCACACCCCAGAGAGAGCTCCTCTTCCTGTGCAAGCTCTTTTAAGAGAATTAGGAGGGGGCTGGCAGGAAGTCTCTGCTTGCCCTATCAAGCAGCGACACATCACCGCTCTGCCCCTGCTCCCTCCTTCCTGCCCAGGCCTCTGGGTTAGTTCAAAATGGCGTCGTCCAGGGGTCTCATGCCACATGGTCTCTGAAAAGCCCGATTCCCCCCCTGCTGCCTTCTCTCCAGAGCAGCTTGGTGCCTGGCACCAGGTGACAGCTGCTGATGGATTAACCTGTAGCTCCACCCATCTTCTCTTCTTGGAGAGGAGACCTTCGCCCTTGGCAGGCTTGCCGTGAAGGGCTAGGCCTCTGATGCCTCAGTTTGGGGAGGAAGGTCATTAATCCAGCCTGGCAGGGTCACACCCAGCCAGGCTCGGGTTATGAGCTGACTCAGAGGAATATGACATTTCTGGATGACCCAAAAGCAGTACAGATATGACTTTGGACTCTGCAGAATAGTACTTCTCACCTAAGTTACAGTGGACTTTAGTGCGTGTCTGCAATTTGTAGGCCCTAGGGAAGTGAAACTATCCCATGTGATCCCCATCCTCATAGGGGAATAATGAAGTGTCCTTTCAGAGAAAACAGTCATGCACACTGACTTTCCCTTACATGTTTCTTCCCATTGTATAAAGCCTATTCCATGTCACCACCCAGCTCTGCATAATTCCTGCCACACCATTCAATTTGTAGCTGCTCCTGGGCTGCGCACGCCAGGTATCTCCCCTGCGCAGCCCCTACACGTGTGCACACGCATGTACACACGTGTCTGCATGTAACCAGCCCGGTGCCCCTTACTCCGGCTGCAGCGCAGCGGCCTACTCTCACCAGGGGGACACCGGTAAAATCCACATGCAGTCTCTTTCATCCTGAGTTCACTGTGGGTGAGTCCCAACTTATGAGGCTCTCCCACAGTAAAAGCTCAACAATTTGGTGTTCAAAAAGCGAAAAATCCGGGCAGCTCAGATGGTCAGAACCACCTTCTAACACTTTGTCAATGCTTGTTTTTATTTTGAAAGAGGGGTTCAAGCACCTGTGAAGGACCCCGCATGATGATAGTAGAAATGGCCCCAAAAAGATTCTGGCAGGCCTTGAAGGGCTCCTCCCATACTTGCCAGCATTCTTTACCACAAATAGGTTTGTTATTAACTATTTATTGAGCCTTTACTTGATCACTGACCAAAGCTTCTTCTTGGCACTGTAATATAAAAAAACAATGTAACTACTAAAACAAATGCCTAAGCTGCAAGCAGTAAAAGAATGCTCTAGACATAAAACAACCATGTGATTACAGGTTTTCTGAAACTGGGGTTTTGTGTCCAGCCTCTGAAAAGGCCTTTTCACTGAAATGATGTGTTTGGTTTTGGGTACTATGAGAAGGCAGAGCCGGGTGGACTGTAATGGACAGCTGGGAGAGTACCAATTCAGTTTAGAGGGGGGAAAAGGGACACGTTTGATACCTGGCCTTTTGAGATGGCATAATTGGGGCATGGGCCATGGAAATATCATGCTGCCCCATCAGGAGGCACTGTAGACGGAGGGAAGCGAAGGAGCTGCCAAGGGAAAGTGACTGACATCAGAAGGGCAACTTAGAGCAGGCAAGCGAGGGGGCTAGCTCCCAGCACCTGTAGACTTCATGTACCAGTGAGGGCAATGCAGTGAATCCATAATGCCCCCACCTATGTGGAAGCTGTTTCCTGCTTCTGCCCCCCTCCCCCACCTATCCTGTTGCCGTGTTACCAGGACATGGACTTTAAACATAACCCGCTTGCAAACTGGAGCCAATGGCGGAATCAAAAGAAGGGCGAATTACAGCCCTCCTCCAAAGATCCAGCTGTCAGGCGAGTAGTGGCATTATGGACCAGTTGCAGGGAGAGCAGATTGTTTCCAGATCCAGCTGCTACACTGAGTTATCACAATGTAGGCAAGACAGAATAAGGGTGTCGATGACTGCTGTATGGAGATGAAGCTCCATTTAAGTTGGAAAACGCGTGCACTCAACATTTTAGTTGTTCAAACTTGTGGGGTGAAGTTTGATCCTTCTGAATGCCCAGGTTGCAAGCTGACTTGGTCAAAGCAGAAAATAGGCTCAAAACTGTTAGTTGTCCCAGGTAGTGAAGATTCGAATCTGAGCAAAACTTCTTTGCATTTTTTAGTGTTCGAAAATTATTCGGCATGCTCCAGTAATGAGTGCTAGAGAGTCTTAAAAAGAGAACGGTCTCTTCGGCCAATTTACTCCCCACTGGTAATTAGAAAGAGTGAAGAACTACTGGGCGTCATCAGCGTTCATGCAAACGTGAACCCCTGCTTCAACTAGCAAGGGGATGCATGTAAAGTTAAATACCACACCTCAAGGAACTCCACTGGCTCCCAATACACAAGTGGGCTCAGTTGAAACTCCTCACCCACACATACGAAGCACTACACAACACAGGCCCGGTCTACCTCAGGGCTCGAAAAATCCAAAAAATGGTACTAGTCCTGCAGGTCTAGTACCTTGAAAAATCTCCTCGACCTATCTCCAACCTACTTGACCTCCGTCTCTGAAAGCGGAGCAAATGTGACAAGATAACAAGATTTAAAGGCATGTTTATTGCTCATTCACTTTGTGAGCAATAAAAATGCCTTTAAATCTTGTTATCTTGTCACATTTGCTCCGTTTTCAAAGACAGAGGACAAAAGTTAGTTTGTCTTCCTACTCGCCAGAAAGGGCGAGTAGGACCTAAAAATTGCTCGTCCTCGTTAAATCTAGCTCGCAAATGCGAGCGGTCGAGTGGATTTTTCGAGCCCTGTACCTGAATAGTCTCATCTCGTTCCATCAACCACCAACACCTCTCAGCCATTCTGCTACTTGCACACAACCCATGCATACACAGAAACCAGACGGGAGGTCAAGCCTTCTCCTACAACGCTCCCAACGCGTGAAACAACCTCCCACTAGATATCAGAGTCTCCTCCTCTCTTTTTGAATTCCGCAAGAAGTTGAAGACTTGTCTCTTCGATAACACCCTGCGCTTTGAGGCAAGGCTCTTTCACCTACTCAATGCCAGGATACCAGCTCTCAACAAATACACATAACATAATGTGCTCACTTGCTGTCTGATGTTGGTAGTGGGTGTTCGAGTCAGGATGCTCTCAGGGTATCTACTGGGCACAACAAATTACATAACAAAACCTCTAATTCTGTGCAATGTTGCGGTCTGAAACATGCTTGAATTCAATCGAACAAGCCATGTCTCTCCACAAAATTGTGAATCTGTAGGAAAACTATACCCTATATTATCTAATAAAAACATTGAAAGATTGAGATGGGCCTGAAATGAATCTGATTATTTGAGTGCAAAGACAGATTTTTAAGTAAGGATTGGTAAGGATGGTTCTTTCACCACTCGTTAGCAGTACCATCATGTTTTTTTAAAGAGAGGCTGCCAAATGCGGTTGGGAACCCAGACAGGATTCTGAAGTTGATTGTCGAAAATGATTAATAACAGGTGGCCTTTCACGACCAACTGGCCAATGTCCAAACTTCTCTTTCGTCACCATAGATTACAACGAGTAGAAAGACAAACGACCACATGGTTTGGATTTTGTCGCCAAAGGAGGAAAGATTTTGACAGAGATGATTAGAGAGCTTTCCAGAGACTGTGACAGTTGATTAAAGCGCCTTCTCCAGCGTCTTCCGCTCTGATGGACTTCGAGTATACTTTATTCACATAATGGGTGAATCGGTTGTTGCTTGCACGTGTGTCTTGAGTTTGTTTCAAAGGTAGAATTTGTTTCACTGTGCATCATAGTTTCATTTTGGTAGGCAAGTGGACGGTTGAACTGTGGGAAGAGAATGATTCATAACTAACATCTTTGAATATACTAAAAGGTGTAAGGATCAATGATTTGAGTAACATGGTAGTAGACTAATGGAGACTAAAGTGCTTCGATGGAGAGTCACTCTGCTTAGGCTGCTAAATCCAGATCTTCTTGGGACTCTTGCCCCCAAGCATCCCAGCCCTTTTCCGTGATGCGCTGGGCCCTGCAGTCACGGATCTTTGCAATCTCTCCATTACTCTGACAGTGGTACCTGACAGCTCAAAGCTTGCTCAAGTGACCCCTCTGCTTAAGAAGCTTTGTGTTGATCCCATAATTCTCAAGAATTATCAGATGTTCCTTCCTTTCCCCCCAAAAAAGTGATCAGCACCCAACTCACTCAATGTCTAGAAACCAGCTGCCTGCTTGACCACTCTCAGTCAAGCTTCAGGTTCTAGTTTCAGTAATCGAACCCTGCTGTCTCAAGGTTGTTCTTCCCCCTTTATTCTATTTGCTCTCTCAGTCACATTTGTCACAGTCTCTCATCCAACTCTGACTTAAGAATTTGTAAACAAGCCCTTCAATTGCTTGGGTTATTTCTTTCCCACAGAACACAATCCATCTCTCTCCCCCCTTTTAATTCCTCTGTTTCGCCCCTGACTTGCAGTGATCCTCAAAGCTCTTCTTCAGCCACTCCCTCTTCAATATCTACATAGCCCCTCTTTCTCAACACATCTGATCCTTTGATTTTGGCACTACACCACATCTCCTTTTCCAACCACCATGGCGTAGTCCACTCCAGTTTCCTTTTTTGCAGGAGTGTTGTTGCTGGTTAGATGCAGGAAAATTGTCTCAAAGTAAAGTGCGTCAAGACGGAAGTCCTTCTTTTTGGCCTCTGTCTTGGTGGCCTGCACAACTGAGGCACCTCTTCCTCCAGTAGATTCTGCAAACAACTAGCCATTAGCTTCGATCACCAGCTCTCATTCGCTAATAAGATTAATCAGGTATCCAAGACCTGTTTCTTCTTTTCAAAATGTTCATTAAGATATTGCCTCTGCTCTGCCTTTCTGCCCTCAAAGCTGTCATTCAATCCACGGTCACTTCAGTCCTCCGCTACGGCATCTCCATCTATCTCCACCTCCCTGGCTATTTTTTAAATCGTCTTCATATCATTCAGAATTCTGTGGCACGGCTTATTCTCAACCTGCCAGATTCACCCAACATCTACCCACACTTGAAAGATCTTCACTGGCTGCCCATCAAAAAGCATTTCAAATGTAAGGCTCTCAGCCTGGTTCACAGATCAGTCTTGAACTTGGTCCTATCTATTTTAGAAAAAACGTATGGCCTTATCTACCACCACAATCTCTTTGTTTCCTTTCTGCAAAACCTGTTATAGTGCCTGGCATCATCAAGCCCTGGCAGGGAAGTTGTTCTTTCTGTTTCCTTGCTTCTATATCCTTTTTTCTAAACTCTATAACAGTGTTTCACAAACTGTGTGTATCAACCCGATATTTGGTGGGTCACGAACGTCCAAGCAATAAATAAAGATGTCTTTAAATTATGTATTTTTCTTGTCACATTTGCTACGCTTCAAATACAGAGTTCAAATGTTAGGGTGGGTCTTCTGAAATATTGCTGCCTATTTTTTTTTAACATGGGCATTGGTGTTTACAAACTCCTCTCAATTTGCAGTCAGAGAAAGCAGAAAGTGCATGTGAGTGAGCAAAGGGGATGCATGATAAAAAGAGTGGGTAAAAAAACTAAATATTCTGTAACTTTTTTGGTCTTTTAGCTTCAAGTAACTACATTTATAGTAACACACAGCTTAAATGAAAATTAAATGCAAGTTATGTTAATGAGTGGTAAATGCACTATCACACATTATGAAACCTCTATTAGTTAATGCACTGCACCAGAGAGCCACAGAATTGAATCCTGCTAGGTGCAATGGAGAATAGTTACTTGTGTATGATTAGTGCTACAAGGTCCCAGTCTGTGACAGAAAGCACTGTAAACATGCAGGTCATTATTTTAAACTAACATTACACACAGGAAAAGATAGGCTACTACAAAATGCGCAAAAATGTTTAAGATAAAAAAATGCTTCCAAAATATCTTTTTTAGTAATACCCAAACTGAACATAGTGCATTTTTTTTTTATAACTATCTTTGAAAAGTACACACTTCACAGCTTAGGGTAGCTCCCTTACCTCTCAAAAAGAATATATGTGTGTCATCAGGAAGCACATTTTTTTTATACCTGTCTTTTCAAAGCAGCACATTTTTTTTATACCTGTCTTTTCAAAGCAGCACATTTTTTTTATACCTGTCTTTTCAAAGCAGCACATTTTTTTATACCTGTCTTTTCAAAGCAGCACATTTTTTAGGTCTCGCCTGAGCTAGCGCGCATGCGCTGTACTGCGAGGCTTTTAGTAAGGGCTTTAAACTCGAAACACACGCTCGTGCGTGTGCTTTTTGTTTTATCTCCCGCTATTGGCCTTTGCATGCGTCTTTCTAAGAAAGACAGCACGCAATTGGCCAAAGGCGGGTGCATGTCCCGCCTTCTCTCTCCCCTGGCCTAGGGTGCTCCGGAGCGAGCAGCAGCGCGGCCGTGTGCCATCTGTTTTTAATTATCAGCGTCGGTGAGCAGTGTGCCAGATGGAGGGCAGGCTGCATTCCAGTCTCAGGTTACTTGTTGTTGTTGTTGAAAGAGGCAGCACCTCGTGCCCCATTGGTGACATAATCAAACTATGCTGGGATCCCTCCGTGAGAGCTAAGGGGGCTGGGGTCTAAAAGGATTAGGTACCCCCAAATTGTATATAAATCATGTCCTGTCTTGCAGAGCGAACGAGGAAACGTGCTGAATTGACTGAAATATGCCGGGACAGATGGTGAAAACCAGAACATGACCCCACTGTAACCTCAGTAGCACCTGCTGAAAGCCATGCATCAACAGGTTTCTAGAGAGGACAAGGGGTCGAGGGGCCCGCGGCCCGGACAGACATGACGTAGCCCCGGGGTTAGTGTGTTTCTTAACCTGTGGAGGGAAGGCTGAGCCCTGCTGATAGTCTTTCGTGGGAGCTCACACCGCACTCCTACGGTCTGCTGTGCTGCTCCCACGCACCTTTAGCACAGCACTCAATGTTTTAATAGACGTCTGGTTGCTGCAGAGGAATACTGCTCCTGGCTACACCGAAGTGTTGAGATATTTAAAGAGCTCCTCTTCGGGGCTGTTCGTAATACCCACGTCTTTTGAGCCGGTACATTTAGAGAACATTGCAGTAAATATCATAGTCTAGTCGATTTTGTAAAAAACAATATTTCGGCACCCTGAACCCCTACCACTACAAAAATCTTCAGGGATTACGTAGGGGCTGCGTTCACTGCGCTCGCGCCGTTTGGGGTGGCATTAACTTAAGCAGTTTCCATGCCCCGGCGGACGCCCGCCACCGTAGGATTTATACATCGACAAACGACCCTAATAGCTCTGAACGTGGAGTCTCAGGTGATGGTCAACTCCCTCCCTCCCTCAGTAGGACGTCAGTTCCCCCACCTTCACTAAATCCATGCAAAGCTAACGTTCAGAACAAAACTATCATTTTCCCTATAGCTGTAACCGGCTGGACAGAGGAATTGTGGCCCTATACATTATGTAAATTAGCCTCTGTTCCCCCAACCTTTAGCTCGCCCTCTCTGACCTCGACCTGCTGAATGTACCCTGTCTGGGTCACAATAAATGAGCGACCACCAGGAAAAGTGCTCTCCAGGGTGCGAACCCTGCCCTCCCTCACCCAGGCACACCGAAGGCTTGTCTGAAAGCCGGAGCCCAGCCTCGACGACCGTGAACCCCAAAGCCTGCTCTTGAGCGGCCGCCTGGTCTCAGTCAGCTCCGCGACCCCTGGACACCAGTGACAATGAATCCGGCCCGGAGAGGGGCAGGTAAACAAAGCTCGCAGTGGATGGGGGGCACAGACTAGGTGCCTACGACCTCCTACCCAGGTCGGTGCTGATTAGATGCCTCCAACCCTTTGTGCGGACAGTGCAGTCGAAGGCCTCGAGTGCTCCAAGAGGTCAGATGTACCCCTCAAGGACAGTGCCAAGGCTGCCAGTTCTCAGAACATCGCCCATACGACACGAGGCCCATGAACCAGCTCACGCACAGATCATATCAGGAGGCTGTCTCCTATGTACACTCTGCCTAAACCGAGCCTTGTGCCCTCGCCCATTAAACATCGGGATACACTCGGTGTGCCCATCACAAACCTGCATAACCAAGCTTGGTGCTGTGCGCCCGCATAAACTGGCTAATAAGTTCTTACAAACTTGCTGCCTCCATTTCTCGATGACACCTACATAAAAAGACCCATCACACATCTGCAAGCACTGGGCCCTCTACCTCGGCCACGCCTCTCTATAAACGAGGCCCTTCTGTTCGTCCCTGACACACATGGGCTCCTAGGGTCATCCAATCACACCTGCATCCACGTGGCTCTCCTGCTCGTCCATACTCCCGAACAAATGGGGTTCTTTTGTTGTTCATGCCACAACTACGAAGGAGAATGGTTTACAAACACCAGCAATAACTCAACCCTTCTGCAGACCCACCACCAGGGTCGGCTACATAATTACACTGCACTCAATGCAACATACACTCCAAATACCACTCAGTGCCACATAATTACACGCCACATAATTACACTCTACTGAATGCAACATACACTCCACACAATACCACTCAGTGCCACATAATTATTTGCTACATAATTACACTGCACTCAATGCAACATACACTCCAAATAATACCACTCAGTGCCACATAATTACACGCCACATAATTATACTCTACTGAATACAACATACACCCCCATACCACTCAGTGCCACATAATTACATGCCACATAATTACACTCTACTCAATGCAACATAAATACACTCCACATAATACCACTCAGTACCACATAATCACACGTCACAATTACACTCTACTCAATGCAACATAAATACACTCCACATAATACCACTCAGTACCACATAATTACACGTCACATAATTACACTCTATTCAATGCAACATAAATATACTCCACATAATAACACTGTGCCACATAATTACACACCACATAATTACACTGTACTCAATGCAACATAAATGCACTCCACATAATACCACTCAGTGTGACATAGTTACACGCCACATAATTACACTCTACTCAATGCAACATAAATACACCCCACATACCACTCAGTACCACATAATTACAAGCCACATAATTACAGTCTACTCAATGCAACTTAAATACACTCCACATATTACCACTCAGTGCCACATAATTACACGCCACATAATTACACTCTACACAATGCAACATAAATACACTCCATATAATACCACTCAGTGCCACATAATTACATGCCACATATTTACACTCTACTCAATGCAACATAAATAGACTCAACATAATACCACTCAGTACCATATAATTACATGTCACATAATTACACTCTATTCAATGCAACATAAATACACTCCACATAATACCACTGTGGCACATAATTACACTCTACTCAATGCAACATAAATACACTCCACAAAATACCACTCAGTGCGACATAGTTACACGCCACATAATTACACTCTACACAATGCAACATAAATACACTCCATATAATACCACTCAGTGCCACATAATTACATGCCACATATTTACACTCTACTCAATGCAACATAAATAGACTCAACATAATACCACTCAGTACCACATAATTACATGTCACATAATTACACTCTATTCAATGCAACATCAATACACTCCACAAAATACCACTCAGTGCAACATAGTTACACGCTACATAATTACACTCTACTCAATGCAACATAAATACACTCCACATACCACTCAGTACCACATAATTACATGCCACATAATTACTCTCTACTCAATGCAACATAAATACACTCCACATAATACCACTCAGTGCCACATAATTACACGCCACATAATTGCACTCTACTCAATGCAACATAAATACACTCCACATAAATGCACTCTATACCACGTACCACCAATCAACATAAATGCACTCCACACCATGACACAATTACACTAAGCATAATTTCACTCAACACCACAGTTCCAGGCCACACAATTCAACTCCACACATTTCCAATACACACCGCATAATTACACACCAAACAACATATTTCAACTCCACAACTCCACAATCCACAACGTACCTCCAATCCACACCATATAGTGTCACCACCTGAGCACCAAACATCATTCACCACCACCATTTTGCATCAGCGCACCACCTAAGCATCACGTCAGTCTGCCCTTGGAATCTGGCATCTGTTGATTCTCCCCTAGTGTCCGTCCGCTGCTCGTGTTCTAATTAAATTACTGTTTTCCAACCTCCACTCCCCCTTTATTTATGTCCCGCTCCCCCATAACAAAAAAAATTATAACAAACAAGCATGAGAACAGGCAGGAAGAAGTTGACAGCAGTGCAAGAACAAAAAAACGACAAGACATTTTTTATGTTAAAATCTTTTTTTAATCAGGTTCTTCAGTTGTATATAATGTCGTCTTCGTTTGTATAAAGGTAACAAAAATGCTTAACACTTTTTATTATAACTTTTCAACATAATGCACAGCAGCCACAATGCTCTACAACATAGCCAAAAGTTCTGGCTAAACACATAAGGTCCCAAAGGCGAGACCTATTGGCTATGCCAATGCTTGTTTATACCTGTCTTTTCAAAGGAGCACATTTTTAGGTCTCGGCTAGGCAGCGCATGCGCTGTCTCGTTGAGAGATGCTGTATACAGTATAGTGGGGGAAGGTCCGCCCACTTTCCAGCCTTTTTTTTGATTGGCTTGCATAATATTTTGTGCATTCTGATTAGTTGTTCACTTGGTAATCCCGCCTCCTGACGGGCATGGCGTCATTTTTGTTCTTCCGAGGCTATCAGCCCCTTTACTTTAAAAACCGTTTTCTTCCCATGCCTCAACCTGTTCCCTCCCGCAGTCCAATTTTTTTTTTACCACAACCAGCCCCCCACCCCCTCCCATTAGTGCCTTCTTTAATTCCCGCACTTCCATTTAAAATGCAATAGGGCTCTCGTAAATACGAGTCCTATTGCATTTTCAATGCTTGTTTGTTTTTTGATTGGTGGCTGACTTTGCACTCTTTGTCTCGCATGCGCGCGATGCCTTACATCGTACGCATGCGTGACAAAACAGGGGCGTTTTCCCAAACCACTGTGGGAGGCAGAGACAGCACAAGCAGCGGACGGCCTGCCCAGTCACCGGTCGGCGCTCTCGAAGCACCTGCACCCTTCGCAACAACCCCTGCCAGCAGTGAATTACAACTGCGTGAGCACAGTAGATTTCAGTAATAAGATTGTCGGAATAGCACAATGTTGTGGTGTAAGATAGCTCGGGCACCCCTGACGTTTGCTGTGGGTCATTTAATCTTACGGTCTTTAAAAGGTGCGCCCGTGTCACTGTGCTGATTAATGGCCCCCGGAGGAGAGCACCGCAGTGTTGGCCTAGCATGTTATGGTTTATTAAATGACCCGTTTTTTTCTTAATTGATGGCGTGTATTACCACTATGTCAATGTAGTGCAGAATGAGAATTAGTCCGCAAATAAAAACACAACATCGTTTTTGGCAAGGCCACATGAATCTATCCTGAAGAGGCAGGGTTGGCAGCTCTGCCCAACATGAAATTTCCGCGTAAAACTCCGCGGTGCCAGCTGCAAGTGACACGCTATGTCATTGTGCCTTGTTTACCTACTTACTGCCCTATTAAAAAACAGTCTTGCAGGATGCGCCTCGACGCTGCCCGCGGCCCTGTCTTCCGGAGTGGGCCCCCTTTTCTCTTCTCTGTGTGTTTTGAAAGTGTCTAGAAGACCGCAGGGCCGAATGCAGCACTAAACCTGATCTACAAGGCAGGAAGTAGCGTGGTACAATCCAGGTGAAAAAAAGGGTAGACTACATGAACTAACAAACAGCACATCTTCATGCCATTCGCCTTGAGCTGTCGGTAGTCATACATAAGTATTGTGTGCAGTGTATTATTAGCAGACACACGTACATATAACACTTGTCAGTAGCTGTATGCAGACAAGCACAGTTAAGCACACCTACATTTTTTTAATAGGCTACTGTGAAGGGTGCCGCAACATGTGGTTACCTTGATTCGTGCACTATCACTCCATACTTTAAAGTGTCACACTGTGTAGTAGCTTACTGCAGTTAGATAATGGACTAACTGCACGGAGCCGGGAGGGCATACTCTCATACTTTTTCCAGTCTTTTTTGATAGTAACGGGCGTTGATAGTGTTCGGCACACTCCTGTTTTAGAAGTTAAGGGACGGAAGGGACGGGGTGTACAGCATTCGTCAGGTGTGTGTGGGGCAGTCTTGGACACGTTTTTCCGCATACACACAATCAGAGAATGTGCATGAGCACCTTGTTTGAGTAAGTCCTGGCAGAGAGTGCACGGACCTATGCTATCCTCTTTCACCCACTTACTGCCCTATTAAACAGAGTTTAGCGAGATGCGCCTGGACGCTGCTTGCGGCCCTGTTTCCTGGAGTAGGCCCCCTCTCCTCTCTCGCTCCCTCCATCAGGACGGCGTGCCTGCTTCAGAGACACCGCGCTTTCTGAGCGCCATTAATCATACAGTAAACCATGTTGGAGTGCATAACAACTAATGGTTAAAATGTCCATTATTTACAGAACAGTAATAAATACAGAGGGGAAGAGAAAGGTGAAGGCAAAAGCCTACCAAAGTACATATCTGCTAAGCTTGGCTTAGTATTTATAAGTTATGTTAAGATGGCATCATAAGTACGGCCGGAAAATAAAAGAAAATATAAATAGCTGTAAGTTTAAAAACAGTGCTTTGGCGACTGATGGAACTTAGTGACAAACGGAAATGCTGCTACTCTGGCGCAGGAGCTTGCATTCCTGCTGGAAGAGGTGCGCCCTGAGGGCCCATTTCATGTCCTGGTGTATAAGTGGTGTCTGGTATTGCGTTAATTGTAATAAAAATAAAAAACATTGTTTGTGTTGTATTACTTGTACCCTATAGATATGTGTGATATTTGCGTAAAACAAGCGTGTAGTTGTGCAATATACGATATACTATTTGTCTAGTATATGTTTTGCAGGCTGCAGTATTAATATAGGTGGTGTGTGCGGGACTGGTTTTCACTGGTAAGTAGTTATTTAATAGTCTATGTGAGACATGTTTAATTGCTACTGTCCAGGGGTATGGGAGTTGTTTGTTGAATAAAGTGTAAAGTGCTATAACTGTGAAGGGAGCTCCTATTAGTAACGTAATGAATAGAGAGGTCACATTTTACATTCTGGACGCTTCTTATGTATTTGTTTTGAGGAAAGCTTGCATTTTCCTATAAAAGCTGTTCTGACAGGTGTTGGTGGAGAATAGAGAGTCAAGTACTAGAGAGACTACACTGAACAGTCTTGAGAGAGTACTTTTGACTGTGCGGAGGAGATTTAAAGTGCCGCGGCTCACGTTCACTTCTGCTACAAAGCAGTCGCCCCCCATCTGTTTGTCTACACTGTCGGCGAGTCTCCGATTATCATGAGGCCATTCCCCAGGCAGGGCACATACAGAGCTCACCTGTGCCGCCTCTCTTCATCTTGGTACGATATCTAGCCACTTCCTTAATCTCCCCTTAAATACCCCTAGGATTTGAAATCAGTTCAATGCCTGCACACTTTTACTATTGATGGGCATCCTTTTTGAAAAGACATCACTCAGCCGCCTTTCTCTTGGGTGCTTTGTTTAATTCAGTTGGCTTCTTTTGATTTGATTACTTACTTCCCCTATTGTAATACTTAAAAGCATTTTGGTCTCCGTGCTATGATTGGTTCACTTGTGTCCTTTATTACTTACATTGCTTGCATTCAGTGAAAAATATATGTTTTTAATTTATGCAGTTCAAGGGAGTGCTTGTGTTTTCTTGTTCACTCCGCATTTTGCTGCCCCCTTTGCTTAACTCCCATAACGCCATTCCCTGTCCTAGTTCTTGTGTTGCTTTTGCTGCCCCACCCATCCCTTCCTTGCTCCCATGACCCTCTACAACTGTTTTCATTTTTTTGCCTGGTGTACTACAGTCAGACATCCATCTTAACATGGGGTTTTACCCATTTAAAATTGGCTGCCTGTGAATGCGCAACTGGCACCAAGAAATGCATTTGTAATATCTGAACACACCCATTCACCGATGCCCACTGTCAATGCACACACATCATCCTCTGCCATCTTTGAATGGGGTTGTTGCACGCTTGGACCTACATCATTTCTATGCCGCCCAGGCCATGAACCAAACCCGCTCCCAGGGGAAGTCTGTGTTTAAAGGGACCGGAGGGTTTTAAAGGGCCTGGGGCATCTCTTCCATTGGGAGCAGCGTGTAAACCTCCCCTTGCACCCGAGCAGTTGCAGCCAGGCTGTGGCCTTAGAGACAAGGGAGGGAGAACGGTGGCTCCTGGCCCCCTCAGGTGCTGCTCCGCATTTAATGCAAAGCTTAAGCTGTTAAAACTATAAACGCAGGGGCCCGGAGCCGTTCTCAGGAGCCTGGCGCTGGTTCTGCCAAATGTCCGCATTCACTTACACCGAGACAGCCTCGTCTTAATCCCATTTCGGGGCTCTTTCTTCCACCTGCCCTTCCTGTCTATCTTACTCACTGCTGGTTCTTTTTCATCCCTGCTTTCTCCCTTTCTCCAATATTTCTCTTCCTCCTTCTTTCCCCCCTTTGCTTCCTTTCTCATTCTTGTTCTTGGTCAAAATCTGAGGGTTAAAAATAAGTGCGGGTCACCAAACGTCAATGCATGCACCTAACTACCGGCACAAATTAAGCAGTGTTTTTATGAACGAACAGCCCACTTCATGCAGTTTCTCACAGCACTTTTAATTAAAGGGCGTAAGTGATCTGATTGGCTTCTGAGACCCACCATCCATCCCCCGCCCGTTCCACAGTCTGCAAGATGATGAATGCCCCCTTTCTTGTATAGCGCTGCTGGGTCGGCGCTTTGTTATAGAAGCAGTACAAACATGCATACCCGAGCGTGCTGTCCTGAGTGCCCTCCCCAAAATCCGGCACAATAATAAAAAAAAAAATGATAATAGGAACAACAATGGTAATAATAATGACAAAGATAAGGACGATGGCAATCATAATTGCGATTTAGATAGTTTTTTGTTGCACACACACGCTCCATGGGGGAAGGTGCCTCGCCCTGCAATGGTTATGATTGAGCAGCCACTCGAGGTGCCAGATCGCTGCCACTGCACCTCATTGCAAGGGAGCGACAGCATCTCTGTTGCCATGGTTACTGTGCAAGCATCTCCCGAGTGGTTCTCTGTACAGTGCGCTGACACCTTCCTGGTAGAGTTATGTTTAATAAAACAGGCAAAATAAACACGCTGATTGTACTGTCAACACAGTTCTGACACATAGGTACCATTGACTATTTCTGAACAATGCTTGCATTATCTTTCACAATTCTTCCAAACAGGGAAACGCATGCATTACTATTGCATGCTTCGGTGAAGACGCGCACTGCTTGCGCAATGGTTCTGTCTTTCTCCCCTTCACTAGTGGGTGTGATACCAGGTTTTGAAGCAGAGAGAAAAAAAAGTCAATGTGCAGTTGTGTGTGTTTGTATGTGCTGAGCCCCTGGAACAGAAATGCAATGCAGGGGTTGCAGCTAATGGCACATAGTGATTTAGTAGTGGTTTGTGGGAGATATCAGTGTTTTGGGATCAGATTATTGAACTTTCTAAATCATGTTATTTGAATTGCTGCTGTGAATTGGTTTATGAGTGATGTGAAGTATTTTTATATTTTCTGCTACTTTTATGGTCTTTGACCGAAATAAAGTTTTCAAATGAAATTAAATGAATTAGATTGTGTCTCAACGATTAAATACCCAGCCTCTGATCAGAGAGGGTGTTATGCTTAAAGTTTAACGTGACAATTAAGGTGTGGTGATTGATGCAGAGACATTGAAAGGCAATGCCAACTGGCAGGACACAATCACACAGAAAGTAACTGTTTCAGCACCCAGGCTAATGTGCTGCATAGCTAAATACATAACCGGGCCCAAAGGCGAGACCGATTGCATTGCAAATGCTTGTTTTTATACCTGTCTTTTCAAAGCGCACACTTCACAGCTTAGCTTGCAGCTCCCTTACAATACCCCTCAAAAAGAATAATTTCCGTGCTTCAGTGGGATCCCCAGCCAGCATTCCTCACTCCATCCCCGGTAGGGTCAATGGTTCAGGAATATCACAGTCTAATGAGGGATCATTTATTTCCATTTCCTAAACGTATGACGTCGTCAGCATTTCAGTTGCATAAGTCTATCTACCCGATTTTATGCAGACCTTGCCTAGCTTTACAATTGTGCAGCAGTAACTGCTGGTATTTATAGCGCCTAGAAACAACCAAACACTTCTCTGCAGCTCTCCGTGTCTGCTCAGTGATTATTGTGCACGAGTCCGAGGGGAAATGAGTCCATAATGGCACTGAACCTGTGTGGAATGAGGTGAAAACACATGAGGCAGATAGATGGATTCAATCCCTTCGATAGCTCAGTTGGTAGAGCGGAGGACTGTAGTGGAGAAGCTGACATCCTTAGGTCGCTGGTTCAAATCCGGCTCGAAGGACTTTTTTTTTTTTCTCCTGAGTTTCTTATAAGGTGAAACGATTATCACCACGGGACATTCTAAAGTTTCTTATTCGCCTCCCCCCGGTAACGTGTCGTGGGACTCTATGAGAGGAGGGCGGGTCGCTGATGGGGCCGAAGAGGGGTTTCAGAGACTGTAGGAGTAACGGAGACTTGTAGCTTTTCCTCTAAAACGGCTAGCAGGGGCTCCGACACCACAATGTGGATAGAGGAGTCTAAAAAGCCTGGACTGGCCGGAGTGTCGAGTCCCCCATGCAGCCCCTTGTAGGGGGCAAGGAAGGGACACCGTATACAGAAGCGCTGCAGGGAACCAGCGACCCGTCAGCATCAGGGAAATACAGTGTGATCCTGGGCAATGTCCGGAATTGAACCATGAAAAGAATAAATATCGTGTGGGTGAACACCGCACTGACATTAGTTTTTGCTATATACCTTATAGGAAACAGTATCAGAAGCCAGGGGATGTAGCTCAGTGGTAGAGCGCATGCTTTGCATGTATGAGGCCCCGGGTTCAATCCCCGGCATCTCCAGTGCTCATCTTTTATTCATTAATTTGTAGCTCATACATATATTTTTAATTTTACCCTCCGGATAATGTGACGTCGTCTTTCAGTGTTTGTGTGAGAAGTGCAAGCAGTGACGTCCTACAACAGCCCTCGAATGCTTTAGATATTTCTGTTCTGTGATGATTCATAGTGAAAGGAAGTGGACCTGACTACAAACACACTGCTCATGTTTGGTACGTGATTAAGGTACGCACTTGATTTGTGTGGTAGGTGCCGCCCCCTCTATTGAGTGACAGCTCCTGGTGTCCTCCTCCCCTGAACAGCATTATAAACTAGGAAGGAGGGGTGGGCGCGAGCCTTGATTTGTGTGGTGGGTGGGTGGGTGGGTGGGTGGCCGCGAGCTTTAAGGGGTATGCAAAAAGGTGGGGGGCTCTGTAAAAGGGGCGTGGCTAACCGCGTGGTGTAAACACGTAAACTACATTTCTGCGATTCCCATAGGGTGCCATTTGGCTCCTCCCTGAGCTGCTGTTATTGCATCAAAATATATAAAACAACAATTGTTCTATAGCTAAAACCAGCTAGGACTATTGGATTTGTCAATGGCTGTTAAACATTTAAAATAATGAGTAACAGCAATGTTTTTCGCGCAATAATCACAGCCTCACTACTGTTCATTATAGCAGAAAAGGCCACTTTATTAAGACAGTTGAAAATTTCCCAATCGCATAACTATAAACAATATGACATCAAAAAAATAACTACATTGTTTCGGGCAATAAGCACGTCCACATTCCAAAATGGGGTAAAAGGCCGCTTTATTGGACAGGTAGGCAAATTGATACATATTTAATACAACTCAGGCCTCACTAATACATATTCCAAACTATCACCGCCCGCCCCTAAGCAATTTACCCCAACAACAAACTTACCCAACATTGTTCGGCCTAATCCTCCTCCCCAAACCCCTATCTACATCTCCTGCCTACCTCTTGCCTCCAACCTCGCTCCCTTGCTTCCCTCTGTCCGAAGCTATTCCTAATGCCCCCAACCCTTCCTGCCTGTCTTGATCTCCTCCAACTCTGCCACCTGTCCAAGCGACAACCACCGGAAGATATTTTTTTTTTTTAAATTTTTTTTTTTTCCTCCTTCCATAAGCTAATAGACAATAAAATACTTGATTTGAGGGTGGGTGGGTGGGCGGGCAAAATCCTTTTCCCTACCTCACCGCACTCAGGAGCAAGTGCGCAACGGAACTTTCGCGCTCTTGGTGCTCGCGCTGATTAGCGCCAGCCAATCAACTTTGCCTCCTGACCTGGGCCATACTAAATGCCCGAAGCTGCCCGGGGGTGGACAATCTGCGAATGCCACCCCCAGGAGCCCTCATCGGGCAATAAGCACGTCCACATTCCAAAATGGGGTAAAAGGCCGCTTTATTGGACAGGTAGGCAAATTGATACATATTTAATACAACTCAGGCCTCACTAATACATATTCCAAACTATCACCCCCGCCCCTAAGCAATTTACCCCAACAACAAACTTACCCAACATTGTTCGGCCTAAACCTCCTCCCCAAACCCCTATCTACATCTCCTGCCTACCTCTTGCCTCCAACCTCGCTCCCTTGCTTCCCTCTGTCTGAAGCTATTCCTAATGCCCCCAACCCTTCCTGCCTGTCTTGATCTCCTCCAACTCTGCCACCAGGAAAAACCCTAACCCAGGAGTTTTTCCTGTCCCCCCCTGATTATAAGAAACTCGCATTATAATCTGGACGCTTGTCATCAGTTAAATCACAACGTACCACCAATGTCGCCAAACAGGTGAAAAACTTTATTCGTCCATTAACAAGTGTTATGTCTATAAGCGCACATGCACTCTGTCGCCAAACAGGTGGTAACGTATCCGGAATATATACAAGGATCCTACCACATCATCCTAATAAAAAAGGAAAACGAGGGGGGGTGGATGAAGAACAAAAAAGGGGGGGCTAATGAAAACATTGAAATACCTATGCAACTATTGAAATAAACAGTAATGCTGTCGCTTGAACAGCGTATTCTCAACACCATGTTTGTATGTCAAGCATTTTAGAAATCATCTCTTTTATATTTAAGATATAAATTTCATTGCCAATAAAGGATAAATGAACACCATCATGCCTAAAAAATTGGTAATCTTCTTTTGTGATTTCGTCGTGAATTAACCAATATATTCCATTAATAGAACAAAAACGATGTAGATCTCTGTTCACTTTCCGTCTCGCTCTTTCAACTGCCGTGAATCTGTCTGCCCCCCTCCAAACTCTGTGTGGCATCAATGCTGTTAACACGAGCTGTGCTGTGGACCGGTTCTTTGATAAAAGTTCCAAATCTGTTTTCATTTCTATGAGTAACCCGAGACCAGATAACTGCACTAAGTCATTTTCCCCCAGGTGGATCAGAACAACTTCGGGTTTAATCTTACAAGACAGCTCGCTCATCAAAGGCATTAACTGGCCCCACTTCATGCCACTTTTCCCCAACCATGACACAGACACTTCTTCAAAACTAAAACCCAAATTTTTCCCGAAATGCCTTTTTTCTGCTTGCTTTGCAGCCCATTTGACGAATGAATGTCCAATTATCCACACTTGTCGCTGGGACAATGATAAACTTGACACCAAACCTAAAAAGAAAAAACAATTAATATCTCTGCACCTAAACTTCGTATTCTAACTCTCTGATATAACGTAAACAACAATCTGAGGACCAGAGCCCCAGTTTCTTAACATCACTAAGAGAAAAGCCCCATCTAGCAGCTTCTGAAGCCGCACCAATGCGGAATGAGTGTGTACCAAAATTGATAGGGTTTTTCCCAAGTTTCTTTAATGACTTTCTCAGGATTGACAGCAACTGGGAAGCTTTCAGCTGGGATCCATCTAGGTGCCGGAAAACAAAATTTGAAGTTGCACCTCCTATTGTTATAAAATCTAGCCATGCTTGTTTAGGGCACAATGGTCCGTCTATGCTTTGTAAAATTACTCTTGCACCTTTACCCGTTTGATCTGTTTTAGAATGTTCCAGAACAATGACTATATTTGAATGAACCAGAGAAACATTCTGTACTTTGAGATCATCATTCATAGCAGTGCCTAACAGCTCAGATATCCTGAAAGCACCAAAAAAGAGCCAAATCATACATAGTTTGAACAAACGATATTCGAATGCAGAAAAACAAATCTCATGTAAACTAAGAGTTATCTTATACAATAATTTTAAAGATATTGGCTCTCTTTTATGTATCCCTCTCTTTTTTGTTTTCGCCCAACCTTGTAGGATTCTCCTACCCATCTCCCCTGCTGATGGCTCATATCCCCAAAAGAACTTCCCATAGAATGACACTCCGGCTAGTTTCCCAGCTATTGTTGTAGAAGAAATGCTCCTGTCTATATTAAGGATAATGAACTTAACTATGTCTTCCCTACGCTGCCGCAGCCCTTCACTGTTATGAACTCTATACGTAGCACCTGAATCTAAGAACTCCAGCCAAGCTCTTCTGTATGCCAATTTGGTACTCTTTGCTAACGAGTTTTCGATGAGTTGATGCACATTCATTTCGCCAAATCCCATATCTCGCTGGGTACCTGAGTCTTCCGTAGATCCGCTCCGGGCGCCAAACCACGGAATCTCTCCCACTGAAAACGAGATAGGGCATCTGCGATGTTATTTTCAACTCCCGCAATATGTTTAACTTTGAATATTATGTTAAACTTTAAACAGCCTAGCATAAATGTTTGTAACAACTTTAACAACTGCTTGTCTTTGGCTTTCTGACCGTTTACTAAATCCACTACAGTTCTGTTATCTACGTTAAACAACACTGTTCTATTTGCCAGCTTCGTTCCCCAAACGGCCAAAGCAACAATCAATGGAAAAAATTCCAAAAATGCTATGCTTCTCTTTTCTGCAACCCACCTGGCTGGCCATTGTTCTGCGCACCATTTTCCCTCCCAAAAGAGGCCGAAACTGTTGGCACCTGAAGCATCTGAAAATAATTGCATCTGCCAAACAAAATCCTCGTCCAACGACCAGATTGTGACACCGTTAAATTCTGTCAAGAACCTCAACCACACCTCAAAATCCGCCCGCATATTGACAGTTATCCTGATTCTATGATGTGGTAGTTTAATGCCTGACATGGAAAAACCCAGACGCCTGCAAAATGTTCTGCCTGCCCGTATGACCCTGCAGGCGAAATTTAAATGACCTAACAAACATTGAACTTCCGACAATGTCAATTTGTCCGCTTTACTTGCATATTCCAATAGCCTGGTTATTTCAATTATTTTCTTTTCAGGGAGTCTAGCTTCCATTCTATGCGTATCTATTTCAATGCCGAGATATGTTAGACAGCAACTAGGGCCTTCGGTTTTGTCTTCTGCTAGAGGAACCCCCATGTCTCGTGCAAACTCTTCGAAATCCTTCAATGCTTTTGCACAAAGCTGGGAACCCGCCGCCCCCATGAATAAAAAATCATCAAGATAGTGTGTGACTTCATTATGTCCTGTACGAAAAGAGAAACACCACTGTAGGAATGAGCTAAAAGATTCGAACAACCTGCAAGATATCGCACAACACATGGGGAGAGCCTTATCAACAAAATTTTTTCCTTCAAAGTAAATACCGAGCAACGAAAAATCAGAAGGGTGCACTGGCAATAATCTGAAAGCTGACTTAATGTCACATTTAGCTAATTCAGAGTCCTCCCCCATGATTCTGATCATTCCTAATGCTGAATCTACAGAAGCAAATTGGACCATGGAATCTTCCTTTGCAATAAAGTCATTGACAGAGAAACCTGGAGGCCATGATAGGTGTTGGATCATCCTGAATTCCCCTTCTGTTTTCTTAGGAACCACACCTAATGGGGAAACGATAAGATTGTGTAACGGCCATGACTCGAAAGGACCTGCCGTCCTCCCTTCTTTCACCTCTGTGAGCAATTTGTTCCTCACAATGTGTGGAAATTCATTTACAGATTTTAAGTTTTGCGCGAATCTGCGACATCTAGGCCCTTGATATCCCAATTTGAACCCTTCTCTAAAACCCCATTCCAGTATTGTTGCTTCCTGCGTATCAGGATAGAATTTTAACCATTTACATAAAATGTCCACCTTAATTGGAGTAGAAGCCCTTGTTCCCAGACTGGAAAGCAAAACCTCTTCCTCTGTTTGGAACACCTCCACCCCAATTTGATTGTTCCCCGAAGCATTGCATAACGGCGTGTTTCCCACCGCACCTTGAGCACTCGTGCTTATATTTGCAAGGGTTTCTTGTACAGTATCCTTTATTAAAATTCCAGCATGCTCCCGATACAATCGTTTGTGGTCTATTCCAAATACCCACCCCCCCCAGGGTGGGTCTGTTCTGAAAGGGCCGATTAGGGACCGCTAGGCCGCTAGCTGTATGCATGGATGGTGGAGGCCGTTGAGGGTACATCCATTGAACCCAGAGTTCATTATCTACCTCCCCCATGGTTTATCTGGAATTAACACTAGTCTGGCTCGAAACTCCTCATCGTAGTGTAACCAGGCATAACCCCCAAATTCTGTAGAGGCCTTCCGAATCGTGTCCAAATACTTAAAGATCGCCACTGACCTATCGGGAAACTTTTCACAGTATACACTGGCGAAAATAAGGAAGGCTGACGTCCATGTGTCTATATTTGTTGGCACCCTTGGTCTCTTTGCCAACTCCCACGCTTCTTCCCTTGAACCTTCTTTTGCTTGTATTTCCCTATGAAGAAGTTTAAACACATCAATAAACTCCCCTTTCCAGATCTTTTCTTTCGTAGCCTTATTTAAATGAGCACCCAATGGCATGGACAAACCCATGTAGGGTAAACGTCTCAGAGTCGATGTGTTTATTACTTCGCCTTCTGCCTTAGTATTTTTATCTGTAATTTCAGTCATTTTGACCTGGTCATCTGCAATCCCACCCTCTTTAACCACCTGGCTAGCTGTATCTTGCACTGCGGCCTTAATATGTTCACTGTCCGTTCCTACGCTTTTATCTACACGTAAACGTTTGTGAATAAACTGTGTGTGTACCTCACCTGGGTTTGTAAATGTGCGTTCTTCAATCGAAACTCTTTTCTTCGTCCCCCTATTTTGATGTCTTATACTGGGTCTGCCCTTAGCGCCTTCGTTTTCTTTGTCCTGTGAAAAATAAATTCTAGAGACATTTTTAGTACACCCCCCCTTTTTCCTTAGAGATTCTTGAAAGCCTTGTAATAGCTCTCCCTCATCCGCAATTTCTCCTTCTTCCAATGACTCAGAATCATCGTCCAGCAAAGGTGTGCCTACCACCCCGATATTCCCTACACTACCACCCCTCCTACTGCCACTTGGGTGTTCCCCGTCCCCTATACCCCCGTCATACATTTTCCAATTAATAGCTTGTGTATAGCGAGAAACTCTGTTTGCGTCCAACGGCGTGGGGAATTTCGTTTGAAAATCCCCCTCCTCTCTGTTTCTTACGTTGCAGGACGCTAGAGGCCTGACCAAAAATTCTTTACTGCCCCTTCTTGTGCTTGGCAGTATCTCGCCCGCGTTGGGCTGCAAAACGCTGGAACTTGCAGCCGTGTCATAACTATTCTCTTTCAAATTTAATAATCTGTTTTCAGTATTAATCTCTTTTGGTATCCACACCCATTGTCCAACGTGTTCAGATTCCAGCGAACACTGAACCCGACTAACCTTGTTCGTGTTGGGCATGTCAATAAACAGGTCATTGCCCATATCTGCATCTGTACTCTTTGATAAATTATGTGCATCACTAGTAATTTGCTGAGGTAATGTGCCTTGCGCCTCAACTGCAAATGGTTTATGCTTTGAGAGTAACATAGTATCGCCCCCTTCACTGGATATTATGGGTGACAAACGTCTGTCATTAGACATTTCCACTGTCAATTCGGAATTTTTAAATTGTTTCGTTCCAAATATAAAAATGTCTTTTTTGCCTCCCCAATCATGTTGCTTTGTAATGACAGGGCTTTGTTGCTGCTCTAAATGCCCACTAGATGGAGTACTTTCATCAGGATTCAGAGCACACGAGTCTTTCTGCATTGAATCGACTCGTTTGTTATTTTCCTTCTTTGCAGGGGCAAAGAAGGCACTGTGCGTGTGCGTGGTCTGCCCCTCCTTCTTTTTGACGTGCTGGGCAACACTGGCGCAGAGGGAGACCTTTTGGGCTGCCGGTCAAGCTCAGGTGAGGCGCCGGTTAACAAATGCTCTACATCGTGGGAAGGAGCTGGTGAGCCTTCGCTTGAAAAGCAAGCAGTCACGGCAGCTAGCACACCGCCTGCAGCCTTCCGCCTACGCTGCTCAAAACCCACCCACGCCTCAGACAATACTCCGGGCACAATTAAATCCTCCCTCCCGGCCTCGCACAACGCGCGCAGCGCTTCCCGAACGGAAGCTGCTGCCTCCATATTAAAAGCTCCAAATCGTTTAAATATATATGCTGACACAAAGCAAAGCCCAAAATCCTTTTCCCTACCTCACCGCACTCAGGAGCAAGTGCGCAACGGAACTTTCGCGCTCTTGGTGCTCGCGCTGATTAGCGCCAGCCAATCAACTTTGCCTCCTGTCCTGGGCCATACTAAATGCCCGAAGCTGCCCGGGGGTGGACAATCTGCGAATGCCACCCCCAGGTGCCCTCATTTTCACAAAAACCCCCAAACTTTATTCCAACCAACTCAATCAAAACTTCATATAATACACCCCATGTCATTGTAAACCCCAACTTTTCTCTTCCCCACCCCCGCGTTCAGTCATTTCCCCCCCCGCCCCCTAGGAGTGGGTAAGGCCGCTCCAGACTTACCCCTCCAAAAAACGCCTCAATACAGAAAGAAAAAATTGGGAAACTTCAAAACCGTCCTAGAGTGGCAAGTAACGTTTTTTTAAATTTTTTATATATATAGGGTGGGAGTGTGGGACAACGGGTAAAAACAGCGACGAACACCCCAGGGCACTGCCGACTCAAGTGCCTTCCCGCCAATCCACCTCTAATTAAAACCCCTGATTCCCTCCCCTCCTACCTAACTAGCTACACCTGACCCCTCGCGCAGCCGTTTGATTGCGCGAAATAGCCCAGGCGGAGACCGGCTCGTGCCCTGCTCCACCTGAATTCCCATCTTTTTAATAATTAATATTGAAAATGCTTACATTCTGAAATTGTGAGACTGTGAATTAAGCATTACTGAGTCTTATGGTCTCTACAGTGTCTCAAGCACTCCTGTTAGGTTGACTGTGTTAGACATGTATTCCCTTTTCTCTCCACGTCTCCTCAGTTTTCATATCTTGCACCCATCTTTCCTCTTCAGCACCTGTTTAGTCTTTTCACTCTCTCCTGAATGCGTATCCTTGCATCTCCTTCACTTTCTCACCCCTAAACACACACCAGCACCCACTCATCTATAAGCACAGCATTTTCTTTTCCTTTTGCTTTGTAAATATTTTGACAACTGTGTACCTCCTTGTTGGACTTGGCCCTTTTTGCAGGGTCATCCCTGAACTTTTTGCCTTCCTCCTGGTATTTTTTCTGATCTGGTGTTGGTGGTTTTAGGACTCTGGGCACTTTATCACTGCTGCCCTGTGTAAAGTGCATGTGCTCTCTATGGTAAAACATGGTAAGATTGGTCTACACCTGTTTGGCGTATTTAATTTACCTATTAGTCCCTTGTAAAGTGGTATCTCAGATACCCAGGGCCAGTAAATTAAATGCTAATGGTGGGCTTGCAGCGCTGCTTGCGCCACCCACCAAAGTAGCCTTTCAAACCTGTCTCGGGCTTCTGACATTGCAGGGCCTGCGTGTGCAGTTTACTGCCGCTGTGACGTGGCACATAAAGTGGGTGCCACGTCTGTGACTCCCCTTTTACTACATGTCAGTCACCCCTTAGGTAGGCCCTAGCTAGCCCTATGGGCAGGGTGCATTGTAGGTAAAAGGTAGAACATGTGCCTTAACTGTGTGGCATGTCCTGGTAGTGACAAACAGCCATTTTGGTTTCTAACTACTGTGAGGGTGCCCTCTAATAGGAATGCATTGGGGATTCCCTGATAAGTGTTTCAGTAGTAATTCCTGATATGAGAGGAGTAGCGTGATTAACTTTGGTATGTTTGGAATAGTGGTAATAAATGCTGCTTAATGGTGTGCGCAGATTTATTGTCACTATTTTAGAAATGCCACTTTTAGAAGTTGGCATTTCTGTGTGCTATGTGTCTTTGTGCCTGCCTGATGTGTATTGCATGTCTGGCTCTGGAGTGGCAGGGGCTGGTGAGGTGCAGTGGCTCCAGAGGGGCTGGGTGAGTCAGCGCTAGGCTGAATGGGCCTGATCTGCATTTGGAGTAGTGGGAGGAGTAGCCCCTGACCCTGAATAGGTCTGTGCCTGCCTGGTACAATGCTGGCTCAGCCCCCCTGTGGTGTGTCTGGGGCCAGAGCCTACACTGACAAAGGAGGGTGTTTGTGCACTGAAAGGATGTTCGTAAGTGCCCCCCACAACTGGTTTTGACTGGGCCTAGGCCAGGGGGAGAGAACAAAGACATGTGAGGTATAGGTACTGGGGCTGTGACCCCATGTAAGTGTTGGTGCTTCTTGTGCTTACTTGGACTGCTGGGTGCCAGGAGGAACCGCCACGAGGGACGTCCCCTCTGCTAGAGGGCCCTGTGAGCTGGCCTACCTGGGCCCAGCTCTGCCCCATGTGCCCTTGGAATCAGCGCGTGGTGAGCCCTGGACTTTGGCACCTGCCTTCAGAGGACTGAGGGCCCTTGCTCTGGAGGGCTTCCCCTGCACACCAGAAGTGCGCAGTTGGCGCTTTCCTGGCTCTGTCGGAGCTGAGGAGAGGGGGCCGCAGAATCGGCGGAGACTTTGCGCTGAGATCGGCGAAACAGGAAGTCAGACAAGCTTGTGCCTGGAGGTGGGCGGGGCTCCCGTGTTGCCGGTGGGAGCCCCGTGTGGTGCCCAGAGAAGGAAACGGAGACAACGAAGGCTTCGCTCCGTACCTTTGCCAACCTTCCGGCGGTACCCCACCCCGCGTTGCTGTGCCCCGTGGTAACCAAGGAGGAGTGCAGGACCAACGGAGACTTTGCTCCGTGATCCCTGCGGTCGGGAGTCAGGCAAGGCTGCGCCTGTCTGTGGGCGGGGCTCCCGGGAGGAAAGGGAAGCCCCGTGTGTTGCCTGGAGGCCGGCAGGAGACGGGAGGAGGAAGTCAGGCGATGGTCGCCTGGTTGTGGGCGGGGCCAACGGAGGCTTCGCTCCGTGTCCGACTGCCCTTGTGTCCATTTGCCTACGAACTGGAGCCCCTGTGAGGGGGGGGCTCACACGGCACGCTGTTGGTGCCTATCTTCACTTCCAGCTACGCCGCCAGATTGCAGGTAGCTGCAACAAAAGGAGGCGAGAGAGGCCCGGTGAGTGGGGCCTGGAGGGGAGCACTGTCGGTGCCTGCGGGTGCCTGCTGATTTCCCTGCAGGAGGAGCCCCTGTGAGTGGGGCTCCCAAAGCACACTGTTGGTGCCTGCTTGCGCCAGTTGCCCCAGAGGAGTCCCGGTGAGTGGGGCTCACAAGGCACTGTTGGTGTCTGGTACAATTTGCACAGCTGCACCGCCAGATCGCGGCAGCTGCAACGTGGGGGGCATTTTTGTGTCGCTGAGAGACACGGGTGAGTTGCACCCTTGCCCCCATTTGTGTACCAGCCCATTGGGGCCAGTACTCTGCTGCATTGGCAGCCTGGTAGCTAATACACAGCCACATGCTAACAGATCCCTGACTTTGCGGACAGAGGGCATTGTGGGGAAGCCCAAGAAGGGCCCCCGAGGAAGGCCAGTTGGCCTGGGATCACTTTGTGTTCTGGTGGGGGCGTAAGGCCCTAAGGTGATGTGGGCCCCTTGTCAGCGATACTGTTGTGCACTGCTGATTTAGGATGTATGCCTAATATGAATTATGCATAATGCGTTTATGATATCTGTGATGTTACCAGTAGTTACTGGTTGTGTTTTACTACTTATGTGATAATGGTGATGACAGTGGCCCAATTGGCCCTGCAATGTATATTATCCCCTGTAAAGTCATACCTAGTGCCAGATGGCACAGTGTACATTTGTGATTATGTTCTAATGTGTTTTATGGATAATACAAAGGCTATTTTTATATAACCTTGTGTGGAGTTTCTTTTGTGGTGTGCCTAGTGTGTCGCTGCTGTGTGAGTGTGTTGCGCAAACGCTTTACACATTGCCTCTGGGATAAGCCTGACTGCTCGTGCCAAGCTACCAAGGGGGTGAGCAGGGGTTATCTTCAGCGTGTAACTCCCTTGCCCTAACTAGAGTGGTGGTTCCTGCCTGGCTTAGGCGCAAGCCCTAGCCAACCAGAAATCCCATTTCTAACACTCCTTCAGTCACGTTTGTATAGAATCAGAACTGCACTAACTTATGAACAGATACTTTGCAGTTTGCAGCGCTAGAGTTAAAAACCAACAGACTGTATTTGTCAACCCTTGCCAGCGAGAAAGTGCATGGGGGACAAAACAGAAACAGGGGATGCCAGATACATGCCGCAGGCTCCAAGATGGAATGAATGAAGAGGTGGGCCTGTGCCACATCAGAGGAGGGGCTGATGGGCCAGGCCTGGCATCAACTGGTTGTGACGAGGAAGCTTCTATGAAGAGGTTCTTTTTCATGTCAAGACGTCCAGGTGGCACAAACAGCCTGTTGTGAGTTTGCCAAGAACCCACAGGGGCTGGCAGCCTGCCCATTAATTATCACTGGTTGGGTTTGTTGTCTATATCATTTGCTTGCTTTCAATGTCTTTCCTTGTCTCAGCTTTTTTATCGAGTGTTTGTGCCTGCCCTGGAGCACAGTCATCTCTCTTATGGACGGGCCTTTATCCTTCCACAGGTCTTTTTTACAGATTTCTTTTCTGTTTAAGGACTACATGACAGTGAATGTGTTTTCTTTCTCTTACTCTCCCCTGTATGCTCCCCCCAAATGCCACCAGACACACCGTCTTTCTTGTGAACATCTCCCCTGCCTCTCTTTGAGCCCTGTTGTTCTGACCTGCTTCTCCCGCACTCTCTATATTGCTGTCACTTTCCTCTGCATCTCGCTCTCATGTGCTGCTCCCTTGCCGTCCCATGCTCTGTGTACCTCGCTTTCCCTCTCTTCTGCACTCTGAGTTCTTCTTTCCACGTGTGCTTGTCACACTGATCCATTGTTGCTGGCTACCTCATGCAATGTTTTCCCCCTCCTCACCTCACCAGCTTAATCCATTCGCTCCTCCCAACCCTCTGGTCCTTTTTTGTTTTTAATTTGAGATTCAGGCTAAAATAATCTTTCTTTTTTTTGTGTACTGATCCGTTCTGCCATCTTGGAATAGTAATGAAAAAATTAAAGCAAATGGCGCCTGCGTCATTCTGCTTGTACCTGCAAACGCCATCACGCATGCGTGCCAGTGCAGTGACATGACCGCCGGCAGCGTTTGTGTCATCACAGCTTTTTTTAGTTAATTGCTTTTTGGGCTATGCTGCACATCATTGTGGAAAAAGCCCAATGCTGTTAGGATTCACCAATAGGCTTTGGCAAAGCTAATAGGTTCTTAAAGCAAAACATATCAGCTTTGTCAATGCTTGTTTTTGAAGACTATCAAGTGTGGATGGCTTCAGGTTATTGGGTGTGGTGAGTTTCCGTGTTGTCTACCCATTTGTTCCTTTGTTCTACAATATCTGCAGTGTTTAATTTAATTTTTTTAGGTGTCGCGGTGCAGATTAGAGTAATCAAGTCTTGATAGCGCCAAACCTCTAGTAAGACCGTGTAGTGTTTTCACTCGGAGGGAGGGGGTTGGAACTTTCTTATCATGAGTTTTGGCTGATGTTTTGAACACTGTTGAGATTTAGTGTGTAAAGAAGCAGGTGAGGGTCAAACCACACAGCACAATTTTGTACTGACTATACTGGGGCTGCGGTGGCCCTTAGTTCTTCAGGTCCCCTGAATAGCATTTTGTCAGCTGGTGTGTTTCCAACTATGAGTACTGCAGTTTCTAGGGAATGCAGTGGTTGGTCAAATTCCATCATCCAGTAATAGATGTTGTTGGAAAATGGCCTTCGTTGCAGGGTCACCCACAAACTTATTGACTTCCTCTTTCACTGACTGCGTTTTTGCTGTCCTTAGAACTCTGAGTACTTTACCACTGCTAATCAGTGCTAAAGTGCATGTGCGCTCCCCTCTAAACATTGTAACATTAGTGTATCCACAAACATCACATTTAATTTACTTATATGTCCCTAGTAAAGTGCCCTATATATGCCCAGGGACTCTAAATTACTTGCTATTAGTGTGCCCGCAGCACTGATTGTGCCACCCACCTAGGTAGCCTCTTAAGCATGTCTCAGGCCTGTCATTGCAGAGCTTGTAGGTGCAGTTTACACTGTCATTTTGACCTGGCAAGATAAATCTCTTGCCAGGCCTAAACCTTCCCTTTTTAGGTCGAGCCTTGGCAGCGCATGCGCTGCTGCGATGCATGCAGTAGTGGAGTATGAACTTGAAGCCCCACCCACTCTCCGCCCATATTTGTAATTGGCTTGTGTCATTGAACTTTGTAAACGCTGGCTTCCGATTCATTATTAGGCTTGTTAGTGCCTCCTTGGTACAGCCTTGTCTTCATTTGTTACCGCCCATAACGACTGGACCTTTTACTTGTCCTGTTACATGGTCTGCTTTATCTTGGCTCTCAGCACTATTTTATTTAAGAGCTCACTACCTCGCAGCACGCCGCAGGCTTTTATTTTATTTACTAATGGCGGTCCGCTTTAACTATAGCGGTCGTGCGCGTCCTCTTTCAATATAGCGTCCGCACATATTTATTTTGTTTACTATCGCCCATGCAGCACTTTCACATTCATAGAGGCTGCGCCTCTTTCTTTACACAAACCGTGTCTAAAGAAAGGTGTGTGTCTGATATTAAAGTGAAAGCGCAGCATGGGCGCTTTTACCAAAACAAAAGCATCTGTTTGTCAACTTGACAAACAGATGCTTTTTTTTGTCAGCGCACCCATGCCGCGGTTTCACTTTAATGTCAGACACACCCCTTTCTTTAGACATGGCTTGTCTAAAGAAAGGGGCGTGACCTTCATGAATGTGAAAGCGCCGCATGGGCCCTAGTAATTTGCAATGCAAGGTCTCGCATTTGCGAGAGTTTAACCTATTGCATTGCCAAAAGCTCAAACTCTCGTAAATGCGAGACCCATTGCATTGCAAATGCTTGTTATACATATAAGTAGACTTTCTGGTTTTCAGTTTATATTTTTGGTAAATTTTGGTGGGGTTTTCTCAGTGTTTTCAATACCTTAAAAAACAGTGGTTATCAGTTGTTACACATTTTCGTGTCATTAAAAGCAACAGAAATAGTGTTTTTCCTGTGTTTATGGAATGTTTTGCTTTTATTATTGCTTGCTTTCTGCACTGATAGTGCAAGTGTATAGACAATGTGCAAACAGGGTAAATGAGGTCCAATACATTTTTACAAATCAAACATTGTAGTACACCATACAGTACTTCTTTAGAGAGTCTATGGTCATGTGCGCTCGCTCTTTCCTTCCCATGTAAATGTTGATCTGTGGAAAGGCCCTTTCAACATTGGCACTTGAGACGGGCAACGCCAAAACAACCAGTACACAATTTTCTCACTCTGGCCACTGACAAAAGCTTTCCATGCCAATACTGGTGCACCTGAAGATTGCGATTCTCTGGGACAGGTTCTGCAACATATGCATTGAACTGGGGCATATGCCCTAAGTGATTGAAGCGGTCAAAAATTAAGCAGCACTTTTCAAAGTCCGGAGAAAATTCCCCTTTACGGAAGGAATCTAGAACTTGTGCAGAGTACCTGAATGAGGCTTCATTGACTTCAAATGCCATGGTTGGTGAAGGGGCATTTCAATGCATCATTGCAAGCCATTTCTCATGCATGGTAAAATAAAAACTCCTGAATTGCTCCTCAACAGTTCTTTGCTTACCAAGTGGCAAGAATTATAATATGGAACATGTTGCAGTGCCAAAGTCACTAAAAGTGCCACCCAGCCTACTCTCAAGGAGATGTTTCACATCTACACCAATTACGCTGAACACTTGGTGTACAAGGGTATTTTCAGACTCTAGTTTTTGTAATATGTCCACTACAGCATTTATGTTTTCCTGTAAAATTCTAAGAATGCAGTAGAGTGTACTTTTTCTCACATTACTGTCAATATGCAACCAAAGATCCTCACATTTCTTGCCTTTGGCATCATCACTAAGCAAAAATTCTGTAAACCCTCGCAATATGGATAATGTAGCATTCACGGACTCTAGGACTGAGAACCACTGGCTAAATGACACATTTGGGATGACTCTTTCTTTGATGCCACTGAGGGAGGGATGGGCGGAAACAGAATCTAGGAGGCTTGATATGTGGCTCAATTTTGGCGTAGTTTATTGAGAGTTGGTTTGATAAGTAAAAGAATATTAGATTCCAACGAGTAAGGTGTCTCTTCAATGTTTCTCTTAGTCACTCTTCTCTTTTCCCTTGGTCTTCCTTCGAGATATCGTCCCGCTATGTGGTCAGGATGACGCTCCCCCGGAGTCTCTCAAAAAGAGAAGAAAGCAGCGGTGAGTAGGCTACCCTCACTTTTTGGTCTGAATTACCATCACCACACCCGAGGTGTACATAATTGGAGGTGGAGAAAATTAAGAAAAATAAACCTGGACCAGGTAAACCTCCCTTTTTCCTACGTGGTGCAATATCCCTTAATCTTCAGGGAGTAAAACCGTCACCCCGAGGAGAGGATAAAACAATCCAGGTGAAGGAGGGAAAAGAAATGAAAATAAAGGAACCCAAAAACATTTAACAAGCAGTTTAAACACAGGTGCCTAATGTTCGTTTAACACAATTCAGGGTGGCGCCCTTTTGAGACCCTTCTCCACCCTTGTGCCTGACCCTTCACGTTCCTCCCCCCCTGCCCGAGTCACCTACTGTGTCTGCCGCAACTTTCCTGAGGTGCGGCGGCCTATGGGCGTTCTCCGGGGGTGTCCACCACTCCTCACACCAGTCCTCCGCTTCCCCGATATCATCTTCTTCTTTCTTCGTCTCTGTCACGCACTCCGTGTTTCCGAGCTTGTAGTCCTCATTCTCCTTCACCGGTCTCGTCCTCGACGCTGTGTCTTCCGGCTTCTCCTCCCCCTCTTCCAGGGATTCCCTCCCCTTACGTAGTGGTTGTCCTGCCTCCTCGTTCCTCGTACTGGTTGCCCATTCGTCAATCCTCCGTAAGGGACGTTCTCCTTCCTGTGAGGAGGAGGGAGTTACCACTGTTAACTCTTTCCTTGCCCTGGGAGTCCCTTGGACATCAAAAAACGGGAAACCATGGGTTGCATCTAGTGTGTACCCGTCCTCACTCCGGTCATCCCTCTCACATCCCCCTTCCCTAACTTTCTTGCCAGCTAGAAATGAATCAAGGGGATACCTGGACAGATAGTCTGCAATGGTTTGCTCTTTTCCCTTTCGGTGAAGAGTGATAAATCAAAAGGGTTGAAGGACCAGGAACCATCGCATAACTCTATTATTGTGTTCCTTATTCTTGGCGAGCCATTCCAATGGGGCGTGATCGGTAAACAACACAAGTTCTCGGCCCTCTAAGTTGTACCTAAGGGATTCAATGGCCCATTTTATGGCTAATGCTTCTTTTTCGATTACTCGAGAAAAAACAACAAGGGAACCCTACTCACTTGGAACCAGGGTACTGAAATGATTATCAAAAACAATGGCTCCTGTGGACTAATGGCAAGAAAATCTCAATAACATAACGCACTATGGCAATGTAATGGGTTATTGTGATGTCAAAAAGAGAAGGAGTCGAACACACCTTAGATTAGTATTTCATTCATAATTCTTGTTTATATAGTTCTTTGAAGCAAAATTACATTCATGACATTTAACAATCAATTGATTGTAGTCAGTGGTGTCCCAGTGAAAAAAGGAACCTAAACAAATAAACCTAAATAATTTGTGACATATTCGTGACATATATACAAGGTTTCCTATATTTCATGAAAGCGACCATTGAAAGATATATATTATATAAACCACGCTTTTATACAATGATAAGTGCTGGCTTGTAATGATTCACTTTGAAAAAACTGTTGACGGCGTTTCGACCCTGTGTGCAATGTAGGGTCTCTTCAGGACCTAAGATAGTAGGGACACCTGTGAGAAGAGGAAGGATAATGTCAGTATGTGCTTGTAATGGAGCAGCTGTGCTCGTGGAAAAAGGATGTAGGCAATCAGTATAGTACCTGAAGGAAGGGTTTGCGCAGCCTCGTGTGGAATTTGTGGCACCGTGAGTAAAGTGAAAAGGAAGGATACTCACATGGGACCCGGCCGGGCACTGTTCATGTGAGAAATAGAAGCGTGTTAATATCAGTCTTTTAAGTAGAGTACATATGACTCCTCTACATAGGTGCACTATGATAAGAGACTTACCCCATGTGAGGGTAGCTGTCGGCTGGCAAAATTCGGTTAGCACAATAGGAGGATTCCGCAGGTATGGAATAGAAGGGCACGGTAAGTGTGCAGATCAAGCACGAGCTATATAGAAAAAATACAGTTATTGTCGGTGTCTATTGGCCAAACAGCGTTAGAGCGCTTAGGAAGTCTATAATTGTACATGCTTACCCGATAGGGTTTTTAAGTAGAAGTAGCAGGCTTCTTCCATGTGTTATGGCTCTTGATAATTATTTAAGACGGCTATTCAGCCTCTTTGTGTCGCCAGTTGATAAGTAATGGGGGTCTGAAACCAAATAAAGTAAGAGTATATTTAGTATTGAGGTCTAATCTTAACCAAGGCGCTCTATGCGTGTATTGGTCAGCCAAACTAATGCTGGCCCGCTTACCTTACTCAAGAATCAGTATGTTCGTGCCTGCATCAAGGATATCTGTGGAGCAGAACAGCATCTGTCTGTCTGCCTTGGTTCAATGACACCGAGCCTGTGAAAGGCTTGAGGTATATAGCTTCTCTCTTCCCGCCGAAAAATGACAGTGCAGTTTTGACAGACCCGAAAAATGGAGCCACAGCTGTAGATCTAATCTGCTGCTCTGTGATCTATCATGGAAATGGACAGCAGACCGTCATGAGTCTGTCTTCCAAAAAGGGTGTAATCTCCTGGGTGACGCATGGCGAATATAATGGCCTATCCTAATTGGTGTAAAGCAGGGGATTTTTATCATGATGGGGTCTTGGGTGTTGACATATCAGAAATGTTCTTGCGCATGAAAAACGACTGACAGGGAACGCGAGTAGACGGTATGCCTGTGATCTCAGTAATTAAGGATGCTGGCTTGTACTTGTGTTTTTAACTGTGTAGTAATTTTATTCGATACATTGTGTATTCAAATAAAGTCAAATTCAATCTCTTGGTGTACTCTTACAGTTACAATCATTGCATTTTTGTCGAACACTTAGTGTTTACATATGCGAGCAATTTTCTTACTGGATACATTATGTATTTAATTCAAAACACAAACAATTCCTGCTGTGTACCTAGTAAGCATACTATGTCGATCACATTAGTGATTTCATCTGCTATAGGACAAGTGACAGCACAGGTGTCTTCAGGCTGAAAGATAGTGGTGTGGGCCAGCAAGGCTCTCACGATAGGTACAGCAGTCCGAATAGGAATAAACCAAAGGTACGCAATAACCTAAGGCCGCGGATGTATCCGTATAGAAAGAGCAAGGGTTCAAACGTAACCCATAGCTCTGGGAAGCGTCGAGACTTCTGACAGCTAACCCGTTCGTTAGCTGTCAGAAGTCTATTCCAGGCCTCCCTTAAGGTCGGGTCTTCTCTCTGTGCGGCTTGAAAGCCCTGATCATACTGCCACATAGTATCTTCTTTTGGTTCAGTTAACGCTATTTGTATCTGTTGGAAAACGAGGCAGTATCTGTGAGGCCTGCACAAATAACATGACTACATTTGTCCTTCACTGGGAACCAAACACCCAATTGTAGCGCCTGACTCTCAGAGGGTAGTGTTGGAGAGCAGTCTGAGGCTTACTCAAGGGAGGTGGTGTGGGCTAGTAATCGCCATTTGCAGGTGCGCAGAAATAACACTCAATAATTGATTGTCCAGCCTGTACTTTGCTTTATAAAAGTAAGAGTACATTTATTAAACACACACACTACTCAATACTATGCATCAATTTACAAATATACATAAGCTGTTGGAATTACTTTGTGACATTGCATAACATCTCCACCCCTCCCGCAGGGGGGTGGGGTCTAGTACCACCACTCCCATGTATGCCCATCATCTTGCCCCCAAATGCAGGTAGTTGAACATAACCTGGAGCGAGGGCCCTGCGCACTGGCACCATCCCAGTGGTGACCCACTCCATTATCTCAATGCACATTAAAAATAGGTACACCTGCCCTGGTGACACATACCCCTGACTGAGCATCTCATATTGTCCATACAGTATGCACCCTCACATCTTCAGGGTTAACAGTCTGGGTTGTTCTTCACTTAAGCGCAGCAGCAAGAATACATGTTTAAGCAGCACTTTAGATTGACAGTACTCATCACCTTCATTGATCATTATAATGCATTGCAATTAAAGCCCCTAAAAGGCATCACAGATGAAATCACAGGATTAAGTACATACAGCCAGACACCCTAGCAGGAATGTCTGGCAACATAACCCCACTTTGCTTATGACATCACCTTACACAGGTACCTCACATTACACATGTGACCTTCAGTCCCCCTAAAAGGAAATAACCGGGTTAAATGCAGTTATGGTGCAATTATATCCCTTCACCTCTAGGGGATGCCCTTCTCCAGACATCCCCAACTCAGCAGCTCGTCACACCTTGAGGCAGTCTCTAGAGCACCCCAGCTGCAGAACAAAAGTTCCAGCCATGGGGATGCTGATGACGTCTTGCTGAGCCCTTGAGGTGTTATCCTTTGTAAGTCCCCCAGAGACTTAGGGAGGGACGTTCCATTTTGGGGCTGGGGGAGACTGCGCTCCTCCTGCAGCTCCCCCTGCCCCTAGGCACTCCTCCTGCGGTGACCCCGTCCTCCTGGGGCCACCATAAGCCAAGAAAAAGCAGGTTTTCCCTGCAGGCCGGTCCGGGCCTGCAAAGCATTATGGGGCGCTTCTCCGTGGTTCCGTGCATATTATAGCAGCGGTTCTCCCGCTGCTTCGGGGAGAGCCGCAATTGCCCCGCTGGCGGCTCCGCCGCATCCAGACATCGTTGGGGGTCCAGTCCCACCCGGACCCCGGCTGCTCACGCGTTGGAGAGCCACCTGGGGAGCCCACCCCCGGTGGCTCCTGCCGGCTCCCCACTCGGCCCGCACCCTCTGGTGCATCCGCGGGAGCCGGAGACTTCCTTTTCGTCTGCCCGCTCCAGCGGGCAGACACGGAGGCGGCCTCCCTGGCCGCGGGTCTTTGGGGGAGTGCGGCAGCACTCCCCTCGCTTTCCTGCCACCACGGGGGAGTGCGACGGCACTCTCCCCTCTTCCGCCTCCATTAGGGGCTCGGAGATGGGGTCCCGGGCCCCCGACCATTTCTTCACGGGGAGCGCAACGGCGCTCCCCGACTTGACTTCTCCCACCGGTGCCCGGAGATGGGGTCCCGGGCCCTCAAAGATTCTTCGGGGGGGGGCGTGACAGCGCTCCCCTCCATCCAACGTCCGCGGGGGCCACGGTGGGGTGCCACCCCGCTGGGGATCTTCTTCACGGGGAGCACGACGGCGCTCCCCGGCTTGATCTTCTCCCGCGAGGGGGACGCGTGACGGTGCTCCCCCTTGTCCCGTGGCTTCGGGGGCCCGGGTCGGCTCCTGGCACCCCCGCTTTCAGATCAGTTCACGGGGGGGGGCGCGACGGCGCTCCCCGACTTTCTCTTCTTGGGGGACAGCCCCCGGGATCTGACCCACCCCGGGGGCATTCTTAAGACTGGCGGCGGAGCCCCACGCGCTTTATCATCGGTCTTCTTGGAGGTCAAAGGTTGCCTACCTTCTGGGGGGCATATCTCAGCCCCCAGGGTACCGATCGGCACCATTTTCGCCTCCTCTTGCTCATTTTCTGGACACCTTTGGAAGTATATATATATATATATATATATATATATATTTTTTTTTTAAATACCCAATTGCACCCAATGGGAAAATTGACACGAACTACCACACCCACAATCCATCACGTTACACTCATTAGAGTTGCCCATCTGAGGGCTGTCCATTATAAATGAGTGGGAGTGTCCAAAATGCTTTTCCCGGGTCGAGCCTCTGAAGACGAGCAAAACGGCTCAGAAACGCGTCAGGCTTTCATCCATGACAAGGAAGCTGCAATCTTCGGCATACACAGATGTCCTTTACCCGTTGACTGTTAGACACTGCTGCTCGAGTGCAATCCTGCCAGCGGGCACTTTGGAGCTTGGAGATCGATATATATATATATATATTTTTTTATCAACTGGTCTCCTCCGACCCTGCGATAAGTTTGTTGTGAATACATGCTGTTTATAAATGGACACGGAGCTCTTGTACAAAGCCATGTTATGAAGCGCTGTGACTGTTTATGCCATCAAGATCAGACCCTTTTCAGTGCTTCTAAGAGTGTTATTAACTTTGCACTGAGCACGCCTTGTGTGTCAGGTTCTGCGAGACATTAACCCTTGGTGCCTTTCAACAATGCATTTTACCAGAATGAGGCATTATGGGACTGGTAGTCCGCATTAATATGAACAAACCAGCATATCGAGTGTGACACAATATGCATTGTAGTATTAACTATGAATCTACAAATAGTCATCGATTTTGTTTGTTTTATATTATACAATAGAATGGCTAGGTGGCGCACTTGTGTTATGAATTGATTGTTTAATGCTTAATCACAGCACTTGCGAGGCTTGTCGTGACACAGCTCTGTGGGGTTGTTAGGCTCCCAATAGAAGCAAATAAGCAGTAGCCTATCTGAGTCTCCCACATTTGTCGGATTTTATTAGCATAGTGTTTTCGTTTTTTTAAAGTATTATTTGAGGAGGTGGGCGCCATGTATATGCTACACAAATAAAAGTTGGTACGTCAGTGTCCAATGCCCTTAGGTCATTGGCAGACATGGTGATACATTATGCATGTCAATTATATGATTGTGCACATTTCATGGTGGATTGTCGTTGCATTAGGCAGACATACATTACATTTGAACACCTTTTGTGATTCTAATATTGTTTATTTATTTGCAATTTTCACCATGCACTTTTATAATAATTATATTACATGTCTAAAGTACATATTTACATTTTAAGTACTTTATTATTTCACATTATGTGATTAGGATTTTTTCCATGTCTACTAGGTTTTGGCTATATAATGTTGAAACAAAATGGCGCCTACCAGATTGATAAAGGCTGCTGAGTCAGCCGAAACGCGTCTCCTCATTCTCTGGGTCGAGGGAGGCCCTTTTAAATAAAGAAGCCTTATTCCTTCAGCCTTCGTGTGCGTGCCTTCTTCTTTCTGGAATAAGGATTGCTGTGGATATATATATATATATATATATATATATATATATATTTAAATACCCCCTTAAACCCCAAAATTACCCTTTGTACCCCAATAACTAGACACCCCCAAAATTCTAAAATTACCCTTACCACCCCAATACCCATACCCCCTAAACCCTCAAATTACCCTGGGCACCCCAAAACCCAAACCCACAAATTACCCTGGGCACACCAAAAGCCCAACCCACCTTGAACCCTAAAATTACCCTTGGCACCCCAAAACCCAAACAAACCCAGAACCCTAAAATTACCCTGGGCACTCCAAAACCCAAAACCACTCTCAGCCCCAAAATTACCCAGGGCACCCCAAAACCCAAACCCACCCTGAACCCTAAAATGACCCTGGGCACCCCAAAAAACAAACCCACCCTGAACCCTAAAATTACCCTGCGCACCCCAAAACCCAAAGCCACCCTCAACCCTAAAAATACCCCTAAAACCTATACCCCTACACCCCAAAACCCAAACCCACCCTAAACCCTATACTTACCTTATACTTACATGTAAAATACATATGCCTTTACCATTCATGCCTTTACAACGAAATTCGTTGTAAAGACATGCGTGGTAAATGCATATGCATTAAAGTGCCATGCGTTGTAATGGTATTTGCGTTGTGTTGGAATGCGGGGTAATGGTGTTTGTTGTGAAAATGTCGTTGTTATGGCTGTTTACCCAGTAGAAGGAACCAGTAAGACCTACCTCCATTGGCTCTTCCTTCTGGGGACATACACGAGCTATGTGGCCAAATGCCCCACAATGAAAACATTGAGGTCCTGGAGGAGGTGTCGTTCGGACGGGAATCGGTTGAGGTCCAGGCAATAACGCAACCTTTTCGTGTTTTCTTGGGAGGGGCGGTCTATTAGTCTTAATTGGGGCTCCCCCCAGCTGCTTCCAATGGGTTTCTTCCCTACCCCTTTGTAACTCCTGTGCCCTGTTGAAGGCAGACACAGAGGCGGCCTCCCTGGCCGCGGGTCTTTAGGGGAGTGCGGCGGCACTCCCCCCACCTTCCTGCCACCACGGGGGAGTGCGACGGCACTCCCCCCTCTTCCGCCTCCATTAGGGGCCCGGAGATGGGGTCCCGGGCCCCTGACCATTTCTTCACGGGGAGCGCGACGGCGCTCCCCGACTTGACTTCTCCCACCGGGGCCCGGAGATGGGGTCCCGGGCCCCCAAAGATTCTTCGGGGGTGGCGCGACAGCGCTCCCCTCCATCCAACGTCCGTGGGGGCCAGGGTGGGCTCCTGGCACCCCGCTGGGGATCTTCTTCACAGGGAGTGCGCTCCCTGGCTTGATCTTCTCCCGCGAGGGGGACGCGTGAAGGCGCTCCCCCTCGTCCCGTGGCTTCGGGGGGCCAGGGTGGGCTCCTGGCACCCCCGCTTTGAGATCAGTTCACGGGGGGGGGCGCGACGGTGCTCCCCGACTTTCTCTTTTTGGGGGGCAGCCCCCGGGATCTGACCCACCCCGGGGGCATTCTTAAGACTGGCGGCGGAGCCCCACGCGCTTCGTCGTCTGTCTTCTTGGAGGTCAAAGGTTGCCTACCTTCTGGGGGGCATATCTCAGCCCCCAGGGTACCGATCGGCACCATTTTCGCCTCCTCTTGCTCCTGGTGGCGCTCCCCAGCCACTGGGAGCACTCTCCTTCGCCCTCTGGGTCTCAGAGAGGGTGGATTCAGCAGGAAGCTGCCTTCACTGGCTCCCTGTGCCAACCTTTCACCTAGCTCTCCTCCTGGGCCTCTCTTCTCCCTGCGCAGAGGCCCCTGCTTCTGCGCACCGGTCCTGGTCTCCTCTCCTGGCGTTGTTCAGGATCCTGGGACAGTCAGGGGGTTCATCCTTCCAACTGCCCATTGCACCAGGCTCCAGCACCTTCTGCTTCAGCAGACCACACCCCAGAGAGAGCTTCTCTTCCTGTGCAGGTTCTTTTTAAAAGTTGAGTAGGGGGCTGGCAGGAAGTCTCTGTTTGTCCTATCAAACAGCGACACATCACTTCACTGCCCCTGCTCCCTCCTTCCTGCCCAGCCTCTGGGTTTGTTCAAAATGGCGTCATCCAGGGTGGCCACATGGTCTCTGAAAAAGCCCCTTCCCCCCTCGCTGCCTTCCCTCCTTAGTGCAGCCTGGTGCCTGGCACCCAGTGATAGCTGCTGATGGATGAGCCTGCAGCTCCACCCATCTTCTCTTCCTTGGAGAGGAGGCCTTAGCTCGTGGAAGAAAGGTTATCAATCCAGCCTACTGAGGTCAGCCCCCAGCCAGGCCCTGGTTATGGCAGACTCAGAGAAATATGACATTCCTGGATGACCCAAAAGCAGTACAAATATGACTTTGGACTCTGCAGAATACTTCTTCTCACACCCGTTACAGTGGACTTTAGTGCGTGTCTGGAATCTGTAGGCCTTAGGAAAGTTAATCTAGCCCATAGGCTCCACATCCCCATAAGGGAATAATGAAGTGAAAAACACAGTAAAACACACTGACTTTCCCTGGCATGTTTCTTCCCAGTGTATAAAGCCTATTCCATGTCACCACCCCAGTCTATCTGCACCTGCTCCTTGGCTGTGCACGCTAGGAATCACCCCTGCGCAGCCCCTACATGTGTGCACACGCATGTACACATGTGTCTGCATGTAACCAGCCCGCTGTCCCTTACTCCAGCTGCTGCGCAGTGGCCTGGTCAAGCCAGGGGGACACCAGTAAAATCCCCATGCAGTCTCTTTCATGGGGAGTTCACTGTGGGTGAGTCCCAACTTATGAGGCTCCCCCACAGTAAAAGCTCAACAATTAGGTGCTCAAAAAGTGAAAAATCCGGGCTGCCCATAGTGTCAGAACCACCTTCTAACAGTATCCAATCTTTCTTTTCTGGTTCTTACTCTTTCGGGATTTTCCAGGAGAAAAACCGGGATCTGGCTCTTGGGCAAAAGGAGCCGTTTTCCTCCATTTGTCTTCATCGTCCTGACTTCCCTGTAATAACTGATTCATGTAGGGATAGTCTGTTCCCAGGACGGAGGGTTCGGGTAACTTAGGGATAAGTCCCACTCTCAGAGGGACAGACCGTATTAAGGAATCTTGTTGCACCTGTACTTCTGTGGTGGGATATTGTCGATTATCACCATGTACACACTGAATGTTTACCAGTCCAGTAGGTCGTGGGTTCCCCCCTGGTGCCGTCTGGGGTCTCATAACACTATGGAGACACCCTGTATCAATTAAGGCGGTTCTATCCTCCCCATTCACTTTCATTGTTGATTGTTCTATGATAAGGAGGGGCTTGCCCTTTTGTATTACAGTAGAAGGAATATATGTTCTTACCCCGCTTTCCAACACCACGCATACCATCACAACGCATTTGTAACAACGCAAGTGCTGTTACAACGCGTTACCATCACAACGCATACTTTTACATCGCATATGCCTTTACCACGCATACCATTACAACACAAAGGCATGCGTGGTAAAGGCATATACTTTGTAAAAGTGTTTAAGGTAAGTATGTATGTATGGATGTTTATGTATATATATATAAATTTTTTTTTTTAAATACCCAATTGCACCCAATGGGGAAATTGACACGAACTACCACACCCACAATCCATCGCGTTACACTCATTAGAGTTGCCCATCTGAGGGCTGTCCATTATAAATGAGTGGGAGTGTCCAAAATGCTTCTCCCGGGTCGAGCCTCTGAAGAAGAGCAAAACGGCTCAGAAACGCGTCAGGCTTTCATCCATGACAAGGAAGCTGCAATCTTCGACAAACACAGATGTCCTTTACCCGTTGAATGTTAGACACTGCTGCTCGAGTGCAATCCTGCCAGCGGGCACTTTGGAGCATGCGTATATATATATATATATATATATATATATATATTCACTGAAAAAACCGTAGGTTTCAGACATGTTATAGTTACAAATTAGCATTTAAAAAACCTTTGAAATTCACTGAAAAAACCATAGGTTTCAGGGACGTTATAGTTACAAATTAGCATTTAAAAAACCTTTGAAATTCACTGAAAAAACCATAGGTTTTAGGGACAGTTATAGTTAGTTGGACATTGCACTCGTACAAAACCCGTGAAATTCCCCCGTTATAGTTAGTCCAGCTAACTATAACTCGCGCCCGCAATGCACTGCTGATGACGTCACATATTACATCACTCATGACATGGTCAGTGACATCACTGATGACATCACTGATGACATCTCAAATGACATCACTGATGACATCACTGATGACATCATCCAGTGACTGTGTGTTTCTGTAAAGTTTAAATATTTTTAATATATATAGGAAAAGACGTATTGAAGAATGAGTGGGTGTGTAAGTGTCTGTATGGATGATTTAGTAGGTGCGTGACTGACTAAATAAGTGAGTGATTTAACGTATCTTACTGAATGCATGGGTTAGTGACTAAACTGGGTGAATGTCTGTATCCGTCTGTCTGTTGCTGTGTAAGTGGCTGCATGTGTTTGAGAATAGCTACATGAGTGTCTATATGAGTTATTGAATGCTTGTGTGAGTATCTGTATGGGTGCCTGAGTGTTTGTGTGGGAGGGGTGTGTGCGACTCTGTGCATAGATGTGTGAGTGGGTGATTCACTGGGTGGATTGTTTCAAGAGTGCATCTGTGATAGACTGTATGGGTGGGTAAGTGTGTGTAAGAGTGTGTTAGTGAGTGAATGTATGTCCCAGTGGTACATGTGTGAGTAACTACATATGTGAAAGGCAGTATATATGTGTGTTGGAGTATATAAATAGCTATAAGCAAGAGTGACTGATTGTGATAGTGGCTGTATGGATGAGTGTGTGCTTGTATCAGTGATTGTATAAGAGCGTAAGAATGTGCTAGTATTTGTATGAGTAAGTGAGCTGGTGTGTGTATAACTGTATAGGTGAGTAAATGGTAGTGTGTTTAATTATTTGCATGACTGACTAGGTGTGTGAGTACCTCTATGGATGAGTGGCGGTGTTTGAGTGTCTATATAGGAGTATGAGTGCATATGATAGTCCTGTACTGAGTGACCGTAAATATGAGTGACTGTTCGGGTGAGTGAGTGGATGTGTGCGTAGACCTAAGAATCAGTGAGTGGGTATGTAGTTATTGGTGTTGGAGTGTCTATGGTTTTGCGAATGGCAGTCTGTACTTTAGAGTGGGTGTATCAAAGGTTATATTAGGGTGTGAGAAGATGCATGAAATTATCACATGGATGATGTCATCAGTGATGTCATCAGTGATGTCATTTGAGATGTCATCAGTGATGTCATCAGTGATGTCACTGACCATGTCATGAGTGATGTAATATGTGACGTCATCAGCAGTGCATTGCGGGGCGCGAGTTATAGTTAGCTGGACTAACTATAACGGGGAATTTCACGGGTTTTGTACGAGTGCAATGTCCAACTAACTATAACTGTCCCTAAAACCTATGGTTTTTTCAGTGAATTTCAAAGGTTTTTTAAATGCTAATTTGTAACTATAACGTCCCTGAAACCTATGGTTTTTTCAGTGAATTTCAAAGGTTTTTTAAATGCTAATTTGTAACTATAACATGTCTGAAACCTACGGTTTTTTCAGTGAATTTCAAAGGTTTTGTAAATGACAATTTTTAAATGTATTAATTGTTATATAAATTTTTAAAATACTGATTTACTACATTTTTAGAAACATTTTTTTTTACATATTTATTATTTAAATTACATTGTAATTACATTATACATTACATTACAAAAAATACTTTCTCTTAATGAATTACTTTAGTTTAAATACTTTGCAGATAGGCAATAGACTTTTAAGTACAGTAGTTACAGTTGTTGCAATGGGCAACACATTTTCAAACACAATGCAACATTCAGCTCAATGTGAATTTCTAGTTAAATGCAATTAGTTACTTTATGGATTACTTTTCTAACCACAGGACTGGATCCTAGATTCAGTCCTGGGACATCTCCTGTAAACAGTTGAGTAAAAGCGTTTTGGTTACAGTCGTGATTTTTAAGGAATATTATTGTATTTTAAAAGTTGACACTTTGAAACTTTTTCTCATAGAATCACCAATGTTATCCTATGGAAGGAAATTCACTTAGCAGGTAAAAACTGTTATCGTTACTTTTTCTTACTCAGTGTTGGATCCTGGATCCAGCACTGGTGCATCTCCTGTAAACAGTTGAAAGAATGCGTTTAAGTCATACTGTCGATTTTTAAGGAATATTTGTAGTTTGTGAAAATCAACACTTTGAAACTTTTTTGCTGAAAACCAGTCAATGTTAGCCTATGAAGGAAATTCAAGTTACCGGTAAGTACGGTTAAAATTACTTTTGAGGATCAGTACTGGGCTGAAACATGCAGCACTGAGGTCTCTCCTGATAACAGGTGAGTAAATCGGAATTCGTATTTCGGCTGATTTTAGAGGAATATTTTAAAGTTCCAAAACTCCACACTTAGAAGAATTTCCAAGTGAAACCAGTCAATGTTAGCCTATGAAGGAAATTCAAGTTACCGGTAAGTACGGTTAAAATTACTTTTCAGGACCAGTACTGGGCTGAAAGATGCAGCACTGAGGTCTCTCCTGATAACAGGTGAGTAAATCAGAATTCGGATTTCGGCTGATTTTAGAGGAATATTTGTATGTTTCAAAAATCAACACTTAGAAGAATTTCCAAGTGAAACCAGTCAATGTTAGCCTACGAAGGAAATTCAAGTTACCGGTAAGTACGGTTAAAATTACTTTTCAGGATCAGTACTGGGCTGAAAGATGCAGCACTGAGGTCTCTCCTGATAACAGGTGAGTAAATCGGAATTCGTATTTCGGCTGATTTTAGAGGAATATTTTAAAGTTCCAAAACTCCACACTTAGAAGAATTTCCAAGTGAAACCAGTCAATGTTAGCCTATGAAGGAAATTCAAGTTACCGGTAAGTACGGTTAAAATTACTTTTCAGGATCAGTACTGGGCTGAAAGATGCAGCACTGAGGTCTCTCCTGATAACAGGTGAGTAAATCGGAATTCGTATTTCGGCTGATTTTAGAGGAATATTTTAAAGTTCCAAAACTCCACACTTAGAAGAATTTCCAAGTGAAACCAGTCAATGTTAGCCTATGAAGGAAATTCAAGTTACCGGTAAGTACGGTTAAAATTACTTTTCAGGATCAGTACTGGGCTGAAAGATGCAGCACTGAGGTCTCTCCTGATAACAGGTGAGTAAATCGGAATTCCTATTTCGGCTGATTTTAGAGGAATATTTGCACAATGGTGAAGGGAGGGGCGGGGCCTGAGGTGACATCTTTGCAAACGCGCCCCGTGGCGCGTTTTAAGTTGGGGGATTAAGTCCCCTTGAATCCTGAGGGTCCCTAGGGGCCAACTAGACCACCAGGAACCTCCAATATGCGCCAGAGGCTGCGTTGCAGAGACGTGTAGAGAGGCCACACCCCTTTTACACCTCTCTGCAACGCAGCTCTGTGCGCATTCTGGATGTACCTGTTGGGCTAGTTGGCCCCAGGGACCCTCAGGATTGAAGGGGATTTAATTCCCCATCTTAAAACGCGCCACGGGGCCTGTTTACACACATGTCACCTGAAGCCCCGCCCCCTCCCTTCACCACTGTGCAAACGCGCCCGTGGCGCGTTTTAAGTTGGGGGATTAAGTCCCCTTGAATCCTGAGGGTCCCCGGAGTCCAACTAGCCCACCATATACCTCCAAAAGCGCCACAGAGCTGTGTTGCAGAGAGGTGTAAAAGGGGCGTGGCCTCTGTACACCTCTCTGCAAGGCAGCCCCTGGCGCATACTGGAGGTACCTGGTGGGCTAGTTGGCCCCAGGGACCCCCAGTATTCAAGGGGAATTGCTTCCCCTCTGCAAACGCGCCAGGGGCGCGTTTGCAGAGTGGTGAAGGAAGGGGCGGGGCCTGTGGGCCCGATCGTTTTTTTCTTCCCTGAAGGGGGCTGTGTGGCCCCCTTCCTTTTTCTTTTTTTGGGCCCTGGGGACCCCATCCCCCAGGGCCTTACCCCTTTTTTAAATTACCTTAAAAAAAAAAAACGGGAAGGGGGCCGCGTGGCCCCCTTCCCTGGGCCTGTATTGGCCCCGGGGACCCCATCCCCCGGGGCATGGCCTCTATATTTATTTTTTGAGGGGGCAGCGTGGCCCCCCTCCTCTGGCCATTTTAAGGCCCCGGGGACCCCATCTCCCGGGGCCGGCCTTTCCATTTTTTTTTTTTTTAAATTTTTCTCTTTTTTGGGGAGGGGGCCGCGTGGCCCCCTCCCGAGCCACTACTTGCCCCGGGACCCCATCCCCCAGGGCTGGCCCTCTCCGTTGGGGACTGTGGGGGGTCCCCAATCCCCCCACAGTCCCGCCGGCTCCCCACGTCCCTTGGGAGCCGGCATTGCTGTTCCACATGGGGAGCAGCTGACATGCTGCTCCCCATGTGGAAAAGCAATCGCTTTGGATATTGGAAGAGAGAGCAGGTTTCCCTGCTCTCTCTTCCAATATCCAAAGCAGTTTGCTATGGCAGGACGGGAGCCGCGAGGCTCCCGTCCTGCCATAGCAAACTACAGTGTCCCGAGGGTAGGCACCCGGGACACTGCAGGAGCCGGCCCTGGGGGTGGTGGTCCCCAGGGCCATCAAGGGCTCCAGGAGGGGGCCGCGCGGCCCCCCTCCCATTCAGTACACAGCCCCGGGGAGGTGGTGGTCCCCGGGGCTCTGGGGGTCCGTAATGGACCCCCATATTAAAATGTTTAGTGCCCCGGGAGGTGGTGGTCCCGGGGCGTGTGGGGGCTGGAGCCCCCCACACAGGTTTAATAATTATTAAAAAAAAGCCCCGGGGAGGTGGTGGTCCCCGGGGCTGCGGGAAGGCTCAGAGCCCTCCCGCACCATTTTTAAAAAGCCCCTGGGGGTGGCGGTCCCCGGGGCTTGGGGGCCCTTGAGGCCCCCACACATTAAATTATCCCCCACCATGCCCCCGGGACTTGGGCCACCCGGGGGCCAATTAACATCGAAGCAATGGAGACCGCGCTTCGATTTTTTTTCGGCAGGATTCGCGCACCCTGAGCGCATCCTGCCGATTTTAAAAAAATATATTTTTTTGCCCAGGGGGTCCTTGTGGGACCCCCTGAGCAAACCTAGGGGGTCAGGGTGTTTCTACCCTCCCCCCTTTGTGCGCTTTGCGCACTTGTTTCTGTCCCTCGGTTCTACCGAGGGACAAAATGGCTGCCAACATTTCCTGAATCGGAATGTTGACAGCCAGCTGACAGCCAATTAACATGCAGCTCGTGATCGGGAGGGTACGGACCCTACTCGTCCCTATATATCACTAACTTTTTACTTTTCATTTTCTCAGCAACTACTGAACGGATTTACACCATTTAACAAAAAGGGTTCTTTCTGAACCAAGAACTACCTCTTTGCCAAATTTGGTGTAATTCCGTTCAGCAGTTCGAGCTGTAGCCGTGTCTAAAGTTTCCTATGGGAAAATGCATGGGGAAAACGCGTTTTGGGACCCCCTTTTTCTCGGCCCCCGCTTGACGTATCCCCCGAGACTTTCAGGGTAGGAGCGGACCGGAGCGCCCCACGAAGTTTGAAAATTTCGCGAAGATACGTCAACCGGCAAGAGAGTTATTTCAAATAGAATGTCGCGGATTTCCTATGGATAATAGGTTGTAACTATAACTATCTACTGGCGACCGCCAGTAGATAATATATATATATATATATTTTTTTTTAAATACCCCATTAAACCCCAAAATTACCCTTTGTACCCCAATAACTAGTCACCCCCAAAATTCTAAAATTACCCTTACCACCCCAATACCCATATTCCCTAAACCCTCAAATTACCCTGGGCACCCTAAAACCCAAACCCACCCTGAACCCAAAAAGTACCCTGGGCACACCAAAACCCCAACCCACCCTGAACCCAAAAATTACCCTGGGCACACCAAAAGCCCAACCCACCCTGAACCCTAAAATTACCCTTGGCACCCCAAAACCCAAACAAACCCAGAACTCTAAGATTACCCTGGGCACTCCAAAACCACTCTCAGCCCTAAAATTACCCTGGGCACCCTAAAAAAAAAACACCCTGAACCCTAAAATTACTCTGTGCACCCCAAAACCCAAAGCAACCCTCAACCCTAAAAATACCCCTAAAACCTATACCCCTACACCCCAAAACCCAAACCCACCCTAAACCCTATACTTACCTTATACTTACATGTAAAATACATATGCCTTTACCAGTCATGCCTTTACAACGAAATTCGTTGTAAAGACATGCGTGGTAAATGCATATGCATTAAAGTGCCATGCGTTGTAATGGCATTGCGGAGTAATGGTATTTGCGTTGTGTTGGAATGCGGGATAATGGTATTTGTTGTGAAAATGTTGTTTTTATGGCTTTACCCAGTAGAAGGAACGAGTAAGACCTACCGCCATAGGCTCTTCCTTCTGGGGACATACACAAGCTATGTGGCCAAATGCCCCACAATGAAAACATTGAGGTCCTGTAGGAGGTGCCATTCGGACGGGAATCGGTTGAGGTCCAGGCAATAACGCAACCTTTTCGTGTTTTCTTGGGAGGGGCGGTCTATTAGTCTTAATTGGGGCTCCCCCCAGCTGCTTCCAATGGGTTTCTTCCCTACCCCTTTGTAACTCCTGTGCCCTGTTGAAGGCGCTGGCTATCTCTCCCGCTCTATCCATGGTTAATTGGATGTGTTGGCGGACCCACTTCTGTATAGGGGGATGTAAGGACAATAAAAATTTCTCCAAATAAATCCTTTCCATGATTTCCTGTTTGCTGGCTACCAATGGCTTTAGCCACCTACCGGCCATATCTTTTACTCGATAGGAGAGAGCTCTGGGAGTTTCTTGGGGACCCTCCTTAATTTGTCGTAGACGAATTTGATAGGTTTCCTCGTCCACCCCTAATCTCTCAAGAATGCTCTTTTTGACTTCTTCATAAGGGGTGAGTCCAAGGGATTGGCTGCCTGGTAGGCGGCCTGTAAATCCCCAGAGAGGAGTGGCCCCAGATATTGGCCCCACTTGTCCAACGGCCACCCTGCTGCTCTGGCCATTCTTTCGAAGTTGGAAAAGAAAAAATCGGGATCTTCCCCGCTAACATATTTCTGTAAGACCACAGAGGGGAGGGTGGTATGGCCACGTTGCTGGCTCAGTGTATCTGCCAATTTTCCAATAACGGACTCCTGGGTGTGACTTTCCTCAGTTAAAGTTTTATGTAGTTTTTTCCGGTTTTCTTCAGCTACAGCCAGGAATTTCTCCATGATACGCCCCAGTTCTTCTTGATTTTCAGCCATTTTCTGTACTGCGGCCTCCATTTCCTTGGATCCCACTTCTGACACCACTTGTGGGAGGGATGGGCGGAAACAGAATCTAGGAGGCTTGATATGTGGCTCAATTTTGGCGTAGTTTATTGAAAGTTGGTTTGATAAGTAAAAAGAATATTAGATTCCAACGAGTAAGGTGTCTCTTCAATGTTTCTCTTAGTCACTCTTCTCTTTTCCCTTGGTCTTCCTTCGAGATATCGTCCCTCTATGTGGTCAGGATGACGCTCCCCCGGAGTCTCTCAAAAAGAGAAGAAAGCCGCGGTGAGTAGGCTACCCTCACTTTTGGGTCTGAATTACCATCACCACACCCGAGGTGTACATAATTGGAGGTGGAGAAAATTATGAAAAATAAACCTGGACCAGGTAAACCTCCCTTTTTCCTACGTGGTGCAATATCCCTTAATCTTCAGGGAGTAAAACCGTCACCCCGTGGAGAGGATAAAACAATCCAGGTGAAGGAGGGAAAAGAAATGAAAATAAAGGAACCCAAAACGTTTCACAAGCAGTTTAAACACAGGTGCCTAATGTTTTAGCAGGGTTCGTTTAACACAATTCAGGGTGGCGCCCTTTCGAGACCCTTCTCCACCCTTGTACCTGACCCTTGACGTTCCTCCCCCCCTGCCCGAGTCACCTACCGCGTCTGCCGCAACTCTCCTGAGTTGCGGCAGCTTATGGGCGGTCTCCGGGGGCGTCCACCACTCCTCACACCAGTCCTCCGCTTCCCCGATATCTTCTTCTTCTTTCTTCGTCTCCGTCACGCACTCCATGTCTTCGAGCTTGTAGTCCTCGTTCTCCTTCACCAGTCTCGTCCTTGACGCTGTGTCTTCCGGGTTCTCCTCCCCCTCTTCCGGGGATTCCCTCCCTTTACGTAGTGGTTGTCCTGCCTCCTCGTTCCTCGTACTGGTTGCCCATTCGTCAATCCTCCATAAGGGACGTTCTCCTTCCTGTGAGGAGGAAGGAGTTACCACTGTTAACTCTTTCCTTGCCCTGGGAGTCCCTTGGACATCAAAAAACGGGAAACCACGAGTTGCATCTAGTGTGTCCCCGTCCTCACTCCGGTCATCCCCCTCACAGCCACGGATCACTGACAGAATATCGACAGTCAGAATATCGAGGTACAAAAATATCGACGCAAAATTTCGATGTCCAGAATATCGAAGTCCTATCTACATAATGGTAAGTACAAAAATATCGAGAAAAAAAATATCATTGTTAAAAATATCGTTTTTTTAATGTTAAAAAAATTATGTAAAATAAAGTTAATAATACATATATTTAAAGATAGTTAAAATTATTAGAAAATGTTTAAAATTATAAGTAATACATATAATGTAAAAATAAATTAAACATATATATGTCTAAAATATAATATATATACTTAATAATCATAAATAATTATTTTTAATAACTTATAAATTGTTAAACATATTAAAAATTGTAAATACACATATATATATATACATACACCAATAATATAAATTAAAAACAAAAAACATATATAACAAATTAAAATATTAATTTTTAAAAATCTTTTTAAAATACATTTTACACTACATTAACTAAAACAGTAGAGAAAATATTGGATAGCGGAGGGGATAAAATTACTATTCCCACTCCAGAGAGTGCAACAGTAGGGAAAGTGTTGGATAGCGTAGGGGTAAAAATTACTATTCCCACTCCAGTGAGTGCAACAGTAGGGAAAGTGTTGGATAGCGTAGGGGTACAAATTACTATTCCCTCTCCAGAGAGTGCAACAGTAGGGAAAGTGTTGGATTGCAGAGTGGTAAAAATTACTATTCCCACTCCAGTGAGTGCAACAGTAGGGAAAGTGTTGGATAGCAGAGGGTTAAAATTAACATACTTATCAATTAAATAATTATTATAATTAAATAACCAATGAAGAAGTAATTAATAATAAATTAATTATAAATACTAATAAATAAATATTAATAATTACTTTATTATAATTAAATTACTTCCCACCCTATTCCCCTATAAACCCACAACCCGCTCCTAAAAAAACACAATTAATATAATTAACAATTAATTAATTAATAAAAAGTAATAACCAATTAATAATTAATAGTAAAAAATTATATAAATAAAAAATAATATTTCGCTTTTTTATAATTAAATTACTTCCCACCCTATTCCCCTATAAACCCACAACCTGCTCCTAAAAAAAATAACACAATTAATATAATTATCTATTAATTAATTAATATTAATTAATAATTAATTAATAATTAATTATAAATAATAATAAAGAAAAATTAATAATTACTTTATTATAATTAAATTACTTCCCACCCTATTCCCCTATAAACCCACAATCTGGTACAGAACTAAAATACGCAAAAATTAATTTTCATAAAAGTAATTACTGCTAAAAATTTAACACATACATAAAAAAAAACTACACTTATACCAAAAAATGACATCACATACTTTTAACACACATACTAAAATACAGTACACTAATATAAATATCGATATTATTAACAACAATATTTTTTCAAACGATATTACTATCTTCGATATTAAAAAAACCGATATTTCTTTCCTTACTGTCGATATTCTGAGCTACGATATACTTGCTGTCGATATTCTTGTACCTCGATATTTCAAACTCGATATTGTTGTAGTTCAAAATAAACAACTCAATATTCTGTCTATACACCCACAGCCACACAAAGCACAAAATGAGAAATATTTGCGTTTGAGTTCCCGTGCATAACAAAACAGTGCACCAGAATGGAATACATAGCATTCTTCATTAACTCTAAAGATTGTAAATATGCTTTGTGCATACCATATAGCAAGTGGCAAGGATCTCTTACAGGGAAGCACTTCTGCTCAGTTATCGATTTTGACAGGTCTTCACACAATGTTTTCATAATCGTAGCTGAATTATTTCAAATGCAAGCAATATCACTCCAATCTTTGTTGAACTTGGTAAGAATGTTTTGCAGCAGCATTACAAGTGACACTGCATGCCATGTTTTCCTAATGTCTGGTGTCATGTTTTCACCACTATCCCAGATGCTTGGTGACAGCACTCTTCACATATACCTGTCACTACACCTTGCATTGAATGTTTAAAGTCTGGGGTGTTTGGCAATTCACCTACTATCAATACTGACTAGCTAGAAAAGGGGGCGGCTGATGTATCATAGGGTTTCACCCATTCTCTGTTTGTGGGTAAATGTGATGGTACATACTGGGAAAAATTCTTATGAAACCAGCCATTTTACCTATCAGTGAAAGAAGCAAACTTGGCCAAAATATCAAATATGATTTTGATATTTCCTGATTCTGTACAGTTTATAAAATAATTAAATAAGACCTAAAAATGCTTCTAAAACCTGCATCTTTAAACCAAATACCACAAAACAGAAAAAAGCAAAAGGAAGAAGACACAATATTTTAGTGACATCCCTAAACAACAAAACTCAAGTAGAATAATGTTAGCCCAGTCTTTCTTGCTGCTGACTTGTAAAACAAAGTTACATTGTATAGGCCCCTTCAGGAAGAAATAAAAATGACTTTCACTCACCTTTTCCTTTCTTTGAATGGCATTTAGTTTGTGGTTGAGAAGGTGTTTTTTCTGTGTTTATATGTTTACACTGGTGGGGGCTATTTTCCTTTCTGTGGGGTTATATCAGTTAATATAGGTTTAAACCTAAAACAGGATAGCCTACATATAAGTTACCCCTAAGGGTAACCCAGAGGGCAGGGTGCAGTGTATTTAAAAGGCAGGACATGTACCTTTAGGTTTTACATGCCCTGGTAGTGAAAAAGTCCCAAATTCGTTTTTTACTACTGCAAAGCCTATCTCTCCCATAGGATAGCACTGGGATTACCGTAGCACATCTTTTAAGTGTAATTCCTAATTGTGTAGAGATTGGCTTTTCAAGTTTGGTGTCTCTGGACTCACAATTAAAAATCACAACTTATGGCTAAGTTGCATTTTGAGTTGCAAGTCTGAAAATGCCACTATTAGAAAGTTGGCATTTTCTTACCATAGCCGTTCTGTGTCTGCTGCCTTTCTCTGAATACATGTCTGGGGTGGGTGACAGCTAGGCATTGTGCATTCCCTCTAGACAGCCATACACAAAGAGAGATTAGTTGTGATTGATGGGCCATCTACATACTGATAGGCCATCCTGGGCAGGATGGGAGGGAGGAGCTGGACACAGTCTCACACATACACCAGAATAGGCTGTGTCTTGTCCCCTCACAAAGGGCTGCATGCCCCCCCTGTAGTGAGTATGGAGCCAGGGCAGGAAAGGAGGACTTCTGTGCACTTCAAAGACATTTCTTTGAAGTCCTACCCCACTTCAAAGGCACACTTGGGTATAAGTACTGGAATCCTGACACCATGACTTCAGTACACTTCTGGACCTGTGGAGACGCTGCCAGGAAGGAGAACTGCTGTGCTGCTGAAGGACTTCCACTTTGCTGGACTGCTGCTTTGCTGGACTCCTGCCTTGCTGTGCTGCCCTCCTGCCTGCTGTTACCCTGCCTGGGTGAGAAGGACTGGACCTGCATCACTTGAACCCAGAGTGACTCCAACGGCTTGCTGGCTTGCCTCCTGATTTGAAGTCTCAGGGCATAAAAGACTTCCACCCATCCTTCTCCTACACCTGGACTCTGCAACCTGTGAATCTGCCCTGCCAAGTACTGACACCGCAGTCCTAGACCCTTGGATGTTGGCCTAAGGTGTTTGCTCCAGCAGAACCGATGCATGAGAGCAGCACGGGCATTGCGCAGGGAGTCTCTGCTGCTGTCCCAGTGTCTGCTGGGACCAGTAAGCAGCAGAACACAGAGACGTGAGGAGCGATGCGGCTGGCAGCTTCAGGTAAGTGTTTTTTTAATTATTAACCTCCGCACTCCTCCTCCCACGCTCTCCCTCCCGTGCTCCCCCACGCACCCCACACCCTCTCCACCCGCCTCACCACCTCTTCAGTGTCAGCCACCACTTCTTGCTGAAGAGAGGAGTTATGATATTGCTGAGGTTGAACATCTGAGGGGGGGGTCTACCTTTCTTGTTTCTGGCTTGCATGAACCTCCTGTCTGATCTTTGACCCCATGCACTAACCTTGGTGCTCCACGCATTGTTCCATATAATATAAATTTGCCTCTGGGATGCAGTGTCAATGCAGCAGTAACTCCCCAATCAGTCCGCACTCAATGGCTGTGGAACAACATAAACTGGATGTCGGGTCCAAAGGCCTTGGCACTGTATTCATGTGACATCACACTCCACCTTTTACCATTCTGCAGACCCTGTTTGTTTTCTTGTCAATGAGATCTGTGTCATGTCACAAGACCTCTAGTTACTGCTCTACAATGATGTTGTATGTTGCTCATCAGCGGAGTGGTTGACTTTGTTATGTGACAGAGGTACACCTCAAAGTGGTACTCCTTTTAATGTGCATGGTTCTTCAAATGATCAAATGAGCATGCAATGGCGCTGCAAATCTTTGGTATAAGGAAGTGGGGGACCCAATATACCCTTGGAGGCTTGGGCAATCTATATGATAATGAGTGAAAAATGCCTACAAGGGATTTTGTTGAAAGTTCTTACTCTAATATGAATTGCATATAATTACTTCTGTGTTCAAACACAAATGGTTTCAAACCTATGATCCAATCTGTTCTTATATAGAAATATACAATAAATGAGTAAATGATAATTTCAAAAGCACTGGAGAATCTTTTTCCAAAAGTACAAAAAGTTTTTAATATTAATAAAAACAAAAGGGGTACATTGTAGTACAACAACACAGCATGATCGAGGATGTATAAAACTACCTACAACTCATGAGTACAATCATCTATTCCACATATATTTCAATCAGTGAGGAATCTGGAAAAACAGAAAACAATCACTGTCATACAGTAAATGTTACAGAAATAGATGAGAAAAGTCGACGTTTCGGTCTCTTGTAGCAATTGTCTGTCAGACCATCTTCAGGACGTACAGTCGATTTTTATATATAAAAAGCCCCTTAGCAATAGTCCGCTTTTCATTTAGGACCCATAGTTTATAGAGACAGTCAACTGTTTGGTTCGTTCAGATCAGTTCACTGAAAATACGAGGTGAAGGTTTCCACTTGAAAAACTGTGGAATGGTTGTTACTCGCTTTATAAGTCGAGTAAAACGCGGCTTTGCTCCGTAAAGTGTCCTTAAATTCACCGGGAAGTTTCACAGTACTACAATGTACCCCTTTTGTTTTTATTAATATTAAAAACTTTTTGTACTTTTGGAAAAAGATTCTCCCGTGCTTTTGAAATTATCATTTACTCATTTATTGTATATTTCTATATAAGAACAGATTGGATCATAGGTTTGAAACCATTTGGGTTTGAACGCAAATCTTTGGTGGCAGCTGATTATAGTCGAGAAGTAAAGGCCTTTTCCCTGTGAGGAACCTGCTGACTGTCTCTCCCTGGTAAACAAGAGTAGTGATGCTGTTTCCCCTTTTGTTGCATGACCCCTTGGGCTGTCCCTGTGGGTCCCCAAATCTGTTGAATCTTTACTAAAGTCAAGCACAGCTGTAGTGCTCCTTCATTGCACTGGACCTGGACTCAGCCAATTCCAGCAGGTTAGCCTGCGGCTTGAAAAAAGCCAGTACCCAAGCGATACGGTGGCCCAAAGATAGGGCCACGGTGACACAACAGCGTCAAAGAAATGGGCTTACTGCCTGTTGCCCACAGGCTCAGGTCTGTGCTGCCGGAGGGGCAGCCTCCAGCAACAACACCTGCCTAGCTACAGAAGGTATCTAGAAGAAATCACATAACAGGAATGCCAGTCTCCCTGTGATTTGTTGCCATTGAATTGCGGCACACATGAACAATAAATGTTCAAGTTTCAGAGTGCCCTAAAATTTAAGATTAAGTTCTAATTTAACTGCACAGATGAATTTGAACAATAGTCCCAGTTCTGGGACTGTACTGGGTCTGTAGAGAAATGTGATTCAGGCCTCGAGCCACTCCCTTTGGTGAGTGAGATTTCATCAGGCGAGCTATTTTTAGGGCCTACTGGGCTAGTCTGGCAAGAAAGCTTCAGCTGGGAAAGAACAGGTGTTCTGTTCATTAAGAAAGTGAATGAGCAATAAAGATGCCTTTAAGTCTTGTTTATCTTGTCACATTTGCTGTTCATTCAAAGACAGAGGTCAAATGTCAGCTTATGTCTTCTTATAAATTACTGCAAACTTTATTGGGTGATTAGTGTTTATTTTTCTTTCTTAGGCAGCAAAGTTAATTTTGTATAATGAACTGTTTGACAACCGGGCAGGCACACAATATTTAAATAGCTTGTAAATGATATGTACAAATATTTCAAAATATATTTCAGTAATTAGCAAAGCACTTTTTTCTAAGTCTGAAGTGAGAAGGAAACAAAGATATTAATAGGATCAAAGCAAATCGGAATATTTTACTTGGTGATGTGCAAATATTAAATATTTGCTGAAACCTGATGTCCACATATCGTTTGTACGATATGTTGTTTTATCAGTAAAACTGCATGTCAGTGGGAAAGTTTGTGGCAGACATGCTGAACTCACATATTGAAAAGTGCTCTTGTAATCATAATGAAGAAAAAGGTGACTCAGTGAAATAAAATATTTGCCTAGGATCACAAAATTTGAGAGGAGTTTATGGGTCAAGCTCATTATAGGTAGGTCAATTAGATTATCAAATCACTAGACCTGCAGGTCTGGTAAACTTTTTCTGATTTTTCAAGGCCTGTGATTACTACAAAGCAGTCTATGGATGTCTGCTTTTGATATGTACTCCTATCGCCAAGGACAAGATTTGTGCAGCTGAGTCCTGTTCAATAAAGAAACACAGTGCCCGGAGCACTGAGAGCCTTGCAGAGCCTGAGATCCAGATGTGCAGGGCATTCTGTTCAATAAGGAGGCACAATACCTGGAGCACTGAGAGCCGGAGATCCGCCCGACATCGTAACGAGCCCCTTAGTATTAAAAATAAACGCTAGAAATTAACTTAAAAAACTAAATATTTCAGGGACATAAAATTTAAGAAATCGAATTTGAAAAGCCTTTAGAAATTCACTGAAAAAAACAAAGGTTAAAGGACGTTATAGTTATGAAACAGAATTTAAAAAAAGCTTAGAAATTCACTGAAAAAAAACAAAGGTTACATGGACATTATACTTAGGCTCAGATTTCACTCTTACAAAACCATTGAAATTCAGCCGTCATCGTTACCTGAGCTAACTATAACTTACGCCCCTCAAATGCACTTCTTATGACCTCGCATATTACATCCCTCATGACATGGTCAGTGACATCACTGATGGCATCTCAAATTACATCACTGATGACATTCCTGATGACATAGTACACAGAACTACTCACACCCTCATACAGCCTCTCATACACCCACTCACACACCCACAGAACCATTCACATACCTATTCACAGACCCATACAACATTTCACACACCCATTCACTCATCCATAGATTCACTCGTACACCCACTCACTCACCCATACTGCCACTCACACAGCTACTTACTCACCCATACAGCTAGTAACAGAGCTACTCACTCACCCATGCAGCCACTCACACACTCATTCACTCACCCACACAACCACTCACATACACAGTCACACATCCATACAATCACTCACACGCCCACTGTTAGAAATGGGGGTCTCTAGTTGGCAGAGGTAGGTACCTTTGTCCAAATAGGGACCCTTGCTTCTAGTCAGGGTAAGGGGGTTACACACTTTAGATAACCCCTGCTCACCCCCTTGGTAGCTTGGCACGAGCAGACAGGCTTATCCCAAAGGCAATGTGTAAAGTATTTGTACCAACACTCACAGTAACACAGTGATAACACCACAAATGGACACCATACCTGTTAAAAAAATAAAGTATCTTTATCTAAGCTTGACAAGACCAAAATGACAAAAATTCAACATACAGTATTACGGAAAATGACTTTTAAAAGGTTTTAGCAACTGAGTCCATAGAAAACTATGGATGCATGATTTCTTGCAAAGTACCTGTCGTTGCGACAAAATTCACCAAGCCAAACAGCCGCAGCGATGGGAAGCGTCGAAAAACAAAGAGATACGTCGATTCCTGAGACCTTCGTAGATGAGATGCGACAGTTCCGCTGGACACAGGGGAGCGGTGCGTCGGGTCCGGTCTGTAGGGGGAAGGGATGCGTCGATTCTGAGATGACTCCGATCTGCGGGTGATGCGTCGGGGAAAACTTGCTGCACAGGGACGATGCGTGGAAATGAGGATTGCGTCAGCGAACGATGCGGCAGTGTCGAGCGGCGCTGCGTCGGTTTCTCCAGCTGCGATCCCTCGATGCGTCGATTCTTGCAGCGTCGACAGGCTCTGCCTCGGTTTCAGCAGCGGCGCGGCGGTGCAGGGAGATTCTTTCCGCACCACAGTGTTGCGTCGGAAAAACTGTCGCAAGAAGAGTGATGCGTCGATATTCTTGATGTTGCGTTGCTTTCAAGCTCCCAGCAGCAGAAACAACATCCAGAGGCCACACACAGTCACAGGTACTCCTGACAGGTCAGAACTCCCAGCAAGGAAGTTCAGGGGAGCTGGGGGTGAAGTCTTTGTGTTCCTGAGACTTCAAAACAGGAGGCAAGCTCTACTCAAGCCCTTGGAGAGTTTCCTCAAGCAGGGGACACAGCACACAGCAAAGTCCTTCTCCTTTCCTTGGCAGAAAACAGCAACTGCAGGCCAACCCCAGACACACAGCAAGGGCAGTACTTCTCCTCAGTTTCTCCAGCTCTTCTCCTTGGCAAAGGTTCCTCTTGATTCCAGAAGTAGTCTAAAGTTCAGGGATTTTAGGTCTAATACTTATACCCCAAAATGTCTTTGTTCTCTTTGTGCAAGGGTCTCTGAGCCCAGTCCAAACCAGTTCTGTCCTCTCTTGTGCAGCTTCCCGGCAGGAGGTGGAGACAGCATTGTGTAAGGCAGACATGCCCTATTCAGGTGCAAGGGAAATCTCCCACCACTCTAAATGCAGACTGGGCCTATTCAGGTGCTAGTGAGAACTCCTCCCCCTACTCTGAATGCAGCCCCGGTCTATTCAGCCCAGCCCTGCCTCATTCAGGAAAGGCAGGACACACATCAACCCCCTCCCCCCCGGTGGCTGTCTGAGAGAATGCACCTCCCCAGCACCTGTCACTCCAAAACCAGACAGTCAATACACAAACAGGCAGAGGCTCACAGAATGGTTAAACAAGAAAATGCCTACTTTCTAAAAGTGGCATTTTCAAACACACAATTTAAAAACCATCTTTAGTAAAAGATGTGTTATTAAATTCTGAGTTCAGAGAGCCTAAACTTTATTTTTCTATCTTATCCCTATGGGAATATATGCTTGTAAAATGTTACAAAGCATTCCCCATTCTGTCCTATGGGGTAAGATAGCCTTTCAATAGTGAAAAACGAAATTGGCAGTATTTCACTATCAGGACATGTTACACACATCAGTACATGACCTACCTTTCACATACACTACACCCTGCCCACAGAGGTACCTTGGGCCTACCTTAGGGGTGACTAACATGTAAGAAAAGGGAAGGTTAGGGCCTGGCAAGTGGGTGCACTTGCCAAGTCGGCATGGCAGTTAACAACTGCGCACAGACACTGCAGTGGAAGGTCTGAGTTACCTTTTCAGAGCTACTCATGTGGGTGGCACAATCAGTGCTGCAGGCCCACGAGTAGCATTTGATTTACCATCCCTGGCACACTTAGTGCACTTTACTAGGGACTGACCAGTAAGTCAAATATACCAATCATGGATAACTAATCATGTTCACAATTTACACAGGGAGCATATGCACTTTAGCACTGATTGGCAGTGGTAAAGTGCCCAGAGTCCTAAAACCAACAATAACAGGTTAGTAAAAAATAGGAGGAAGCAAAAAGTTTGGGGTTAACACTGCAAAAAGGGCAAAGTCCAACCACCACTCACCTATATAACCACTTACACAGACACTTACTGTGCAATGCAGCCACTCACACACCCTCTCACTTACCCATACACCTACTCAAACAGTCAAATCAAATAACTTTATTCGGTTAAACATTGATTAACCATAAAAGTGACAAGATTACATGTACTTAAAACCATAATACATACAGACATAAATAAAAGCTAAAATCCCATACACAATTTATCAATACATCTCGATTTCCCGCCACCCAAATTAATTGATTGATAGCCATAAAGTGCAATGTGCCAGAAGGTCATAACAACCTATTATATTGACTATATGGGGCAAACTATGCCTTCATAGCTGTGAGTCCTGCGTAAATCATCCAGTATCTAAACATCCATGCAAGCCCTAAACTTCAAGGTAGATTTTAAAAACCCCACTATAAAGATAATACAATCCTCTTTTAACAGTTGGAGATACATAAGGGCCGGACGAGCCTGGGTAAAATTCAATCTTTTTAAAATAGGAACCAAGAAATGCTTCCTAGGGGTTTCATAAAATTTACATAAAAACATAAAATATTCAAACAGTCACTTACTCACCCATACACTCACGGACACACCGAGTCACTCACCCAGAGAGCCATTCACACAGCCACTCAGTCACCCACACAGCCGCTCATACACCCACTCACCCACCCATAGAGCCACTCACATAGCCACTCAGTCACCAATACAGCCACTCACACAGTCATTCACCCACCCATATAGCTACTCACCCACCTGTACAGCCACTCACACACCCACTCACCCACCCATAGAGCCACTCACATAGCCACTCAGTCACCGATCCAGCCACTCACACAGACACTCACCCACCAATACAGTCACTCACACACCCACTTATTCACCCATACAGCCACTCACACACCCATACAGCCACGCAGTCAGCCACTCACACACAGATTCAGACAATCACACACCCACCCAGGTGAAATGTTAGAAATAGTATCACTCAGTAGTACAGAAACAATAGTAATTTAACTTATGCAGTAGCTTAGTATATATCTTTAAGTCTCTGAAACTTTTACCAAACAAACTCACTGGATGCTGTCCTCAGTGATGTCATCAGTGATGTCATTTGAGATGTCATCAGTGATGTCATCAATGATGTCACTGACCATGTGGCCCCCGACAGGCACCAAAGGCTTCCCCCTCCTTACTCAAAGGCCAACTCGCAAACCAGAATTTTTAAAGTCCTAGTATTTATTCATTTTATTCAAATATGGAAATATAAGTAACTCAGAGGAATTGCACAAATGTGCTAAAGGCCAACGGACGTTTATAAAGTCAAGGACATCAAAAGAGAGGGGAGGGCGTAGGGAGTGGGGGGGGGGAACTGCTTTTTAACAATGCTCTTGCTTTTTACTGTAATGATTTTAATTAATCGAACAGTTAATAAATTCATTCATTCACTGACCATGTCGTGAATGATGTAATATGTGAGGTCATAAGGAGTGCATTGCGGGGGCGTAAGTTATAGTTAGCTCAGGTAACTTAAATTTGAGCCTAACTATAATGCCCCTGTAACCTTTGTTTTTTTCAGTAAATATATTTACATATATATTTTGCATCCCGATACTGGAGTGGCTCGTTTGTCCTACTGCACCACGGTAGGATCCTCGTTTGCATATATATATATTTATATATATATGCAAAAAATATCCTCCTCCTTCGAAAAAGACAAGGGAACACAGCAGGGCTTCAAGGAATCATTTATTCAAATTCTCTGGCATGACGCGTTATACACACACACACACACATATATATTGATCATTCATATACCTGAGTGTAGTCCTGAGTGAGCATCTGAATGAATGGCAGTGTGGGCAAAAGTGGGCCTTTGTTGGACATTCACCTCACTGTACCTCAGGCTCATTCGGAGGGTTCATATCCCTGAGTGAAGAGTAGCCTTGAGTGCGAATGTAAGTCACTCGCGGTGTGAATTAAGCTTGACCTGCGTTGGGCACTTACCACCTCACTGTACCTTTGCCTCCATTGGAGGGTTCATATCCCTGAATGTAGCCCTCAGTGCGTATATGTGTGTGTGGCGGTGTGCGTCAACCTGGGCCTGCGTTGTACACCCACCAACTCACTGTACCTTTACCCACCAGGGCCTATCACCCCACCACCTTCCTGTCTTCAGGGCAGAACCCCATCATACCAGCGGGACCCCAGTTAATTTGAGTGGGTTCTTGTCCTGCCGAAACTTCGTGCTACTTACAGAAGCAGACTTTAAAGAGTGAAGTTGCAGTGCTGTTAGAAATATGCTGGATTTGGGTATAAAACTGATCCTATCGATGTGGAAAAGTTCTCCAAAACCTGTCTTTCCACCCCTGGTGGGTCTGGCTTTGTTTCACTAGAAGTGCTGACAACCTCTGCTTTCACAAATCCCACACTCGTCTGCTCCAGGAAATTGTGGGACATCATTGACGTATACCCCCAGAAAAAGAAACCTCCCTGAGCAAAACAACCTGTGCGACCACACTTGCCCTACACACTATCTCTTATTGCATCTGTAGGTCCACCTTCTTGTGAGGATTCTGTCATAACTCTGTGCTCTAAGGTCAAACGTTATTATTTATATTTTCTTCTCTTTTCTCCCACAAAGTCAACTCTCTCCCTTTCTTTATTATTAAATGTGAGTATGTCGTATGGTACAATAGCGCCTCACACACGATCCAAACGCACTGCTCATTCACCAGCTGTGCAGCTCTTGACATGTTTACATTTGGGTTCGTTATGTTACAGACTTGTACAGCATTGAATCGTTTCTCATATTCAATAAACCTGTATATACATACACAGGTTTTATAAAAGTAATGACTGTCTTGATCTCTTGTACCTAAGCTACCAAGTCATAATCAATCAAAACCTTTAAATTAAAAATAAAAAGTTTTTCCCTGTGAGGAAACTGGCTGAACCGAACACTGTGGGAAGCTGCCACCCAGATGTAGACACCAAAACACCCTATCGTGTATTGAGATGTAGCAGTGAAGGACTGCAGGATTATCATTTTTTGGGCTCTTATCAAGGAGACCCACGTTATTGGTGCATTATTAATTGACATACCGGGAGTATATATCCGAAATAGGCTGGGACCGGAGTGGGCTCTCAGCCCCTACTATTGAGCAGGCGCCTTATACGCGACCACCAACCACACACAACTCTGCCCTGATGAAGTTCATATATTGAACGAAACGCGTTGGCTGATGCTGTGCTTAACTTTTAAGGATTGTGAAAAATAAAGACGGATATATATATATTTTTTTGATCACGAAGATACTGACTGTGCTTCTTTATTGATTTGAATTTGATTGGTTAGTGCACCGCCCCACTGTTGTTCAAAACACCAAAACACACCTGCGACCAGCTGGAAACAACGCTGTACAAGTTAGTAAAAGTCACAGTGAACAGAGACCACAGCTCTGCAGTGTTATGTGATCTGCACTCACTGAGAGCTCTTAGCTGCCTGTGAACAGAGATCTCAGCTGTGCAGCGTTACGTGATCTGCATTCAGTGAGAGCTCCTAGCTGTGAACAGAGGTCTCAGCTGTGCAGCGTTACGTGATCTGCATTCAGTGAGAGCTCCTAGCTGTGAACAGAGGTCTCAGCTGTGCAGCGTTACGTGATCTGCATTCAGTGAGAGCTCCTAGCTGTGAACAGAGGTGTCAGCTGTGCAGCGTTACGTGATCTGCATTCACTGAGAGCTCTTAGCTGCCTGTGAACAGAGATCTCAGCTGTGCAGCGTTACGTGATCTGCATTCAGTGAGAGCTCCTAGCTGTGAACAGAGGTCTCAGCTGTGCAGCGTTACGTGATCTGCATTCAGTGAGAGCTCCTAGCTGTGAACAGAGGTCTCAGCTGTGCAGCGTTACGTGATCTGCATTCAGTGAGAGCTCCTAGCTGTGAACAGAGGTGTCAGCTGTGCAGCGTTACGTGATCTGCATTCAGTGAGAGCTCCTAGCTGTGAACAGAGGTCTCAGCTGTGCAGCGTTACGTGATCTGCATTCAGTGAGAGCTCCTAGCTGTGAACAGAGGTATCAGCTGTGCTGTTACGTGATCTGCATTCAGTGAGAGCTCCTAGCTGTGAACAGAGGTCTCAGCTGTGCAGCATTACGTGATCTGCATTCAGTGAGAGCTCCTAGCTGTGAACAGAGGTCTCAGCTGTGCAGCGTTACGTGATCTGCATTCAGTGAGAGCTCCTAGCTGTGAACAGAGGTCTCAGCTGTGCAGTGTTACGTGATCTGCATTCAGTGAGAGCTCCTAGCTGTGAACAGAGGTCTCAGCTGTGCTGTTACGTGCTCTGCATTCAGTGAGAGCTCCTAGCTGTGAACAGAGGTCTCAGCTGTGCAGCGTTACGTGATCTGCATTCAGTGAGAGCTCCTAGCTGTGAACAGAGGTCTCAGCTGTGCAGCGTTACGTGATCTGCATTCAGTGAGAGCTCCTAGCTGTGAACAGAGGTCTCAGCTGTGCAGTGTTACGTGATCTGCATTCAGTGAGAGCTCCTAGCTGTGAACAGAGGTCTCAGCTGTGCTGTGTTACGTGATCTGCACTCAGTCAGAGCTTTTACCCGCAGAGACATTTTATTCACTGAGCGACAACTTAGCTGTGCACCGTTCAGTGGTGAGTGTTTAGTGAGATTTCTATTAGATGTGAATATAGATTACTTAGCAGATGCAGTGGTGGCTCCTCCGCAATGGCGGAGGAGCGTCGCCCCACTGCCTGGCTCAGAGCCAGCAAATGAAAAATAAAATGATGTTCTAGCCTCGTTTTATTTTTCATTTCCTGGCTCTGAGCCAGCACTGTAGGGAGGGCCGGGGCCGAGGCATGGGAGGGGGGGGGGAGGAGTGCTACCTGCACTCCCTAAGTGCGCATATGTGTTTGGCCGGCTGTCTCAGGCTGGCCAAAACACACATTCGCAGCCCGGCTGCATTAAACTGCTCGGCTGGAGAAACACCATAGACTCCCTGGTCTGAGCGGAGCGTCTTTCCAGCACGCTCAGGCCAATCCCCGCGCTGCTCCACAGTACGGTGATTGCATGGGAGTCTGTCCCAGCGGCTGCCGAGACCAGAAAAAGAAGAGGAAACGCGACGCGGGAGGCGGCAGCTTCAGGTAAGTTCTTTTTAAAACAAATATATTATTACTTACACACACACCCTGTGCGACCCCCCTGCACTCGCACTCCCCCCTGCGCTCGCTCCCCCGTGCGCTCGCTCTCCCCCTGTGCTCGCTCTCCCCCTGCACTCGCTCTCCCCCGTGCTGACTCTCCCCCCGCTGCCTCTCCCCCGCGCTACCTCTCCCCCCGCGCTACCTCTCCCCCGCGCTGCCTCTCCCCCGCGCTGCCTCTCCCCCGCGCTGCCTCTCCCCCGTGCTACCTCTCCCCCGCCTCTCCCCCCGCGCTGCCTCTCCCCGCGCTGCCTCTCCCCCGCGCTGCCTCTCCCCCGTGCTCCCTCTCCACCCCTGCGTTCCCTCCACCCGCCCTACCACCTTTTGTTTGTGGCGGCCGCCACTGAGTAGATGTGAATAGAGATCACTTACCTGTGCATCATTCACTAGTGATTGTTCAGTGAGAGGCCTATTAGATGTGGATAGAGATCACCTATCTGTGCAAAATTCATGACTGGCTTCAGTGAGAGTGATCATAGCTGTGCAGCATTCACATATACATGTTCAGTGATAGACGTCTTAGCAGTGCAGGGTACAGTGATAAGCAATAAGTGAAAACAGCAAAGCTATTCAGCTATCAGTTATATGCACTCAGTGAGAGTCCACTTACCTGTGCAGCTTTCAGTGTTGTGCATTCAGTGAGAGCCCTCTTACCTGTGCCGCTTTCAGTGGTGTGCATTTACTGAGAGCCCTCTTACCTGTGCCGCTTTCAGTGGTGTGCATTTAGTGAGAATCCTCTCACCTGTGCCGCTTTCAGTGTTGTGCATTCAGTGAGAGCCCTCTTACATGTGCCGCTTTCAGTGTTGTGCATTCAGTGAGAGCCCTCTTACCTGTGCCGCTTTCAGTGGTGTGCATTTACTGAGAGCCCTCTTACCTGTGCCGCTTTCAGTGGTGTGCATTTAGTGAGAATCCTCTCACCTGTGCAGCTTTCAGTGAGAATCCTCTTACCTGTGAAGCTTTCAGTGATGTGCTTTCAGTGAGAATCCTCTTACCTGTGCCGCTTTCAGGGATGTGCTTTCAGTGAGAGATCTCGTAGCTGACTGAACAGGGACCTCTTCTCTGTGCAGAGTTGGGTGATCTGCATTCAGTGGAGAAGTCTTAGCTGTGCCGGCTTCGATGATGTGACTTCAGTAAGAAACATCTTAGCAGTGCGGCATTCACTGACGGACATTCACTGGGAGACGTCTTTGCTGTGCAGCGTATGCAGCTCTTCAGTGAGAGTCCTCGCAGCTGTGCAACGATCAGAGAAATGTGCACTGAGTGAGAGGCATCTTACCCGTGCAGGCTTTAGTGATGTCCATTCTGTGAGACATGATGCCTGAGCAGCATTCTGTGTTATGTATTCAGTGAGAGACCTCCCGTCTGTGCAGCATTCACTTCTATGCATTGAATGAGACAGCTCCTATCTGAACAATATTCAATGCCTTACATTTACCGAGCTACACTCATCGCGAACTGCTTATCCCAAATAAAGCTACTACCAATGTCTTCCTATAGGTTTCCGTAGTGTAGTGGTTATCACGTTCGCCTAACACGCGAAAGGTCCCCGGTTCGAGACCGGGCGGAAACACTTTTTTTTTCCTAAGAAAACTCTCAACATCTAATTATTTTTTTATTAATTTTAATGCAATATTGTTCTGCGGGTATGACATCACCACATTTCACATCCTTTCTATTTCCAATGTGTTTATACATTCAGCGTCTTCAAGGACAGACTGACATCTGCCTCTTTCTGTCCCTTTACAGTCAGACAGCAGGACAGCCGCTTCCATCCATCACTCACAGGCACTGCACATGTTGCAGGCGCTGCCACAGGCAGACACCAATGTTTACACAAACACAGGCAAGAAATGTCCAGACTCTGAACACAGAATCCTCACAAGTGAGCACAAGAGAGGGGCCGCAGGGAGACTCGTGCTGGGAGTGAGTTAAGAGAGAGTGAGAAACACAGGCACTGGGACTGAGAAGAGAGAGTGAGAGACCCAGGCAAAGAGAGTACGAGAGACAGGTACAGAGAAGATACAGAGGTAAAGAAACAGAGCATATTACAGCTTCAGGGTGAAGAGTGATGTAGGGATTGCAGAGCTCGCGTTCCTGAGCAGCAGAGACACCACCGACCTCCATGCACCACCTTCACGCTGTAAGTTAGGGGCTCTGGGGAGGGCCAAAACTGGTTAGGGGCCTATTGGGGGCAGGAGGAACATACAGGCACAACCACACCCTTTGCTAGTCCGTGCTGTCAGCCACAAGCGATGACGTCACACTTTATTTATACTCCCTGGTCCGCGCCCGGCCCAGGGAGTTGCGGTGCAACACTGTATGGTAGGAGCCGGGTGGCTCACTACATCCCATCCCACCAACGGGTGGTCCAACAACTCACTGAGAACTTAACCAAAACACATAACTGTCCAACACTGGTTGCTTAGTCACCAGGATATTCATTAAAGTCATTTCAGCATAGGAAGTCCTTCAAACGTGTACTGGGCGATGGATTACTCCTCAGCCGGTATGGATATCCTCCTCGGCTGTGGGGACCCTCTGCTGGCTCGCTGTTAGCTCCTGATGGCGGCTCTTCTCCGGGATGTTCTTCCTCGTCTACCGGTGCCTCTTCCATCTCAGGCGGCCGAGCCTCCTCCGTATTCGGGGGTGCGGTCATTTCCTGACTAGCATCCGCTTCTTCCGCCCTGACTGGTCCCCGGCCCACTACCTTCTTGAACCAGGACGCGTTTCTGGCTATTTGCTTTCTTCCCCTTCGTGCTGTGACCATAGATCCTTGAACACGTATCACCTCCCATGGTTCCCTCTCAAAGGGGGTGAGGAACTTCGATCCTGGGTGTCGGTTCTTGACAACCACCTGGTCTCCTCGGCGAATCTGACCTTCCTTGGCATTCCGCCTTTGGCTCGCTTTATCATTGTTCTGCTGTCACCTGACCTGTGCACGCCCGCTGTCCAGCACCGAAGGCTCCCACCTAGGGCTGGTGGGCATGACGTCTCTCACCTCCCTCCTCATCAACAGGTTGCTGGGGGCACACCCCGTGGTGGAGTGTGGGGTCTGATGATATGCACGCAAGAACCTCTGTAGGCACTCTTCGAGGTCTTCATCCTGGTCTACACCAATCCGCAAGGCTTTATTCACAGTCCTCATGAACCTTTCCACGTCGCCATTGGCCTGGGGCCACTGGGGCATTATTTTACGATGACGGACGTTGTGGAGGTTCAGATACTCTCGAAATTCCTTCCCCTGGAAAGGCGGTCCATTGTCAGTTCGGATCTCCTCGGGCGTGCCCAACAGAGCGAAAGTCTTGTCAAGTATCGGCCTCAGGGTCTCAAACGCCGTTGATTGTACCACCTCCACCACTGGGAACTTAGAGTAGCCATCCATCAGGACTACGGCGTGCCTCCCATCCAGGAAACTCCCAAAGTCCATGCTTACGTTGGCCCATGGCTTGGTGCTGGGTGCTTCTGTGATGATGGGGAGAGTTGGAGGTTCCGCTCCTGTTATTAGGCATGCATGGCAACCCCTCACTTTGTTCTCGACCATCCGATCAACCCCGGGGAACCACACCTTAGATCTAATCCGGGCCTTTGTCTTCTCGATCCCTTGGTGCCCCTGATGAGCACGATCCACTGTCCTCGTCCAGAGTCGCGAGGGTATGACCAGGCGCGCACCCCTGAGAATTACACCTTGGCAGCCTTCACTCAGCTCCTCTCGACATCTCCATAGACTGATCCTCGCCTCCCTTTCCTCGTCTGTCAACCCACTTGACCCTTGAAGAAAAGTCTTCCACTGGTGGCTGTGCAATGTTTCTTTGACAGCTTGCAGGCAGGCATCCTCGTTGGTGGCTTGTATGATTTCCTCCATGGACAGTGCTCGGGGACACGCTGCGTCCACAATTTGCCTTATGAACGATTCCGACCCTTCATCAACTTCGGATGGTGCCACTTGTCGATCCGCCATCGGGTGCCTGGACAGGTAATCAGCGGGGTTGTTCACTCCGGGGCGGTAGATGATGTCAAAGTCATAGTGTTGGATTTGTACGGCCCACCTCTCGATCCTGGGCGGCCCATTCCTGGCCGTGCCACTGAATAGTGGTACCAGTGGCTTGTGATCGGTAACCACCGTGAAATTATGGCCGCATAGGTAGATATCGAAGTGTTGGCAGGCCCACCTGATGGCTAACGCTTCTCTTTCAATTTGGGCAAACCTTGTCTCTACGGGCATAAGCGCATGGCTGGCAAACGCAATGGGGACCCACTCCTCGCCATCATCCTGTTGCAATAAGACCGCTCCGAGTCCCACCGAGCTGGCGTCGACCACCACCTCCGTCGGATGTCCAGGCTTGAAGTACGCCACTGTTGCTCCCATCAGCAGCGCTTCTTTGATGTCGGTAAATGCCTTCGCCTCCTCGCTGGACCATTGCCACTTGACATCCTTTTTTGTAAGAGTTCTTAGCGGCTCCGACAGCGTGGCCAGGTGAGGGATAAAGCGTCCACAGTAATTGGCCATCCCCAGAAAACTCCTCACCTCGGACTGATTCTGGGGGACCACCGCCGCTTGTATGGCTTCCACCTTAGCCGGATCCACTTGCAGCCCTCGAGCCGAGAATCGGTACCCAAAGAACTCCACTTCATTGGTGTAAAACTCGCACTTCCCTTTGTGGAGAGTTAGACCCTGCTCCACGAGCCGTTGCATCGTAGCTCGCAGTCTCACGTGATGTTCTTCGAGAGAATTGGAGAAAATGAGGACATCGTCGCTGACATTGATGACGCCCACCAGACCTGAGAGCGCCTCCCTAATTGCATCCTGGAATACCTCCGCCGACGACGACGCTCCGAAGCTGAGGCGCTTGAATCTCCGGAGCCCCACATGGGTTGAGAATGTGGTGATGTAGCGACTGCTCTCCTCCAGAACCAATTGGTGATAGCCTAAGTTTAAGTCCACTTTAGAAAACCATTTGGCTCCGTTAATGTCTGCGGACGATCTCATCGATCGTAGGTGTGATATGCCACTCCCTCTTGATGGCCTTGTTGGGTAACCTCATGTCCACGCACAGGCGAATTGCCCCCGGTTGCTTGGGTTTGGGAGCAATCACCAATGGCGATACCCAAGGAGTAGGGCCCGACACCTTCTCAATGACTCCATCACGTTCCAGCTGTTCCAACTCCGCTTCCACTAGAGGCCTCAGGTGGAAAGGTACCCTGCGATGCCTGAGGGCTATCGACTTGACCGTGTCATCTATATGAAGTTTGACCTCGACCCCTTTCAAACAGCCGAGGCCCTTGAACAGCTCAGGAAACTCGCCATCACCGACTCTGCGTGCGATTGGTGAACTTGTCTCGCAAACATCACTAGCCCCAGGTCTTCGGCAGAGTGGCATCCTAGGATTGATCCGGCGCTATCTCGTGTTACGTGGAATCGGATGAGTGCCGCTTGTTCACCGTGCCTCACCTCCACCTCGACGACACCTGGGAGTGGAATCGGAATGTCTCCCCCATAGGTGAAGATCTTCGCTTTGGTCTTGAGAAGTACCGGTCTTGGCTCCAGTCGCTCATACTGACCCGCGTCGAGGATATTGACGGAAGCCCCTGTGTCGATGAGTGCTCTGATGCAGTTGTCTCCCACCCACAGTTGACACATTGGGGGCGGACGTTTCTTGGTAACAGCCCCTCGGGTGTGTGATATCACGAACACATCGTCCTCCTCGTCATCCTCCGTGACATTCATCCTGCGGCACATGCTTTCCACTTCCTCCACTTCCTGCACAGTGCGCACCGTGGGCTTCTGTCTTCTCTGTCGGCCTCCCCCTGCCACCGATCTGGCTGCACCCATGCAGACTTTGGCAAAATGACCATACTTGTTGCACTTCAGGCATTGCTTGCCCTGTGCCGGACACCCCCTCGGTGGGTGGCTCTCCAGGCCGCAATTTCCACATCCCTTCTTTCCTGGGCGCTCCCCTCCGCCGCTGGCACCTTCCCTGCCACAGCCGCTGAACTTCCGGATGGCTTCCGCACGCTCTTCATTGATGGGGTGTGGGTACAGGGGCTGCTGGGCGACCGGTCTCCTCGCCAGCGCAGATTCCATTTCCCCTGCTCTCGCGTCTGCCAGTTCGTGAGCTCTTCCCAACACCAAGATATCATCCAATGATATTCCAGGCTAGCGTAAGATGAGCTTGCGCAGTTCCGAGGATTTGCACCCTAATATAAGTTGTGCTCTGATCTCAAAAGGCCGATCAATGCCCATGCATGAGCTTGCCAACTTCCTGAGACGCGCGTAGAACATATCCACTGACTCCTCCTCCTTTTGCTTCGCCTGGCGTAGTTTGAAGTGTTCGAAATCCGGGTTGACCTGAGGGTCAAAATGGTGGTTGAGTGCTCTGACAGCCTTTTCGTAATCGTCGCTATCCCCTGTATCAGGAAGATCCTGGAAAAGCTCATACAACTCCTCCCCTCCCATGTGTAGCATGGTGGAGTGCTTCACAGCATTGTCCTTCTCCCTCGTGGCAATGAAATAATTTTCAAGTTGCCCAATCCATTTGCGCCACCTTGGTGCAGCTGTCGCCAGATCAGCCAGCTGACTGAATGGCGGTAGCGCCTTCAATGACATGTGGGAGCTGTGCTCTGACGCACCTGGGGCGGTACCCCCGACTGCTGCAACATGTCCCTGGACGCCCCTGGTCCTTGCCCACTTGCTGGTCTGGGCTCTGTGCTCATGAGATCTGGCACTCGCTTCTCCTGCAATGCCTGTCCTTTCAAAACTGCCCACCTTCCTGCACAGTCACTCTGGGGAGGGGGCCTGGCCTCACACAGCCCTGTTTAGCAGCTCTCCTTGTCCTTTTGGGGCACACTCCTCCCTCAGGCCTTGACTAGAAGTCCACTGGAGGCTTGGGCCTGTCCCTCCCAAGGCTCCACACTCCCACTGCCAGCACGCGATATCCAGGGCCTCAGATCACTTGCCAGTCCCCTCAGCGCTCCTCCGGCAGCACACCAACGTCGTCTGGACCTTGCGCCCCCACTCCGTGCTGGGCCTCACCCCATGCCGCATGTTAGGCCTCCCGATCTTCACTAGCGCTGCACAGGGGGCGGGGCCACCAGCATCGTCACGCTGCTCAAAAGCAGGCCGCAGACCTCTGGACAGCCGGGCGCTCGGTGGAGCACACCACACGCTCCTCCGCTGCACCAGACCTCCCGCCAGGCTCCTCACCTGCCCGCCGCAGTCCCCAGCTGCTTCCGCCACCACCACAGCAGACAGGCCACGCACAGCAAACGCGTGGCCCGCGGGGCACTGTTTCTCGTGGTGCGGGGCTTCGACTCCCAGATACGCGGTGCCGATGCCGATCCGCGTCGCGAGTGCATGCGCAGGCAGCAGACACCTGCCTCGTCGCCAATGTAAGTTAGGGGCTCTGGGGAGGGCCAATACTGGTTAGGGGCCTATTGGGGGCAGGAGGAACATACAGGCATGACCACACCCTTTGCTAGTCCGTGCCATCAGCCACGAGCGCTGACGTCACACTTTATTTATACTCCCTGGTCCGTGCCCGGCCCAGGGAGTTGCGGTGCAACATTGTATGGTAGGAGCCGGGTGGCTCACTACACACGTGACACCGGCCCATTCAAACGCCACACATCATAACAGTTAAAAAAAACAGGCACACACACACACGACACAACAGTTTCCCAGACCCCAGCATAGCGTAGCTCACCAAAATCGACATCTTGATAAATACTTCAATTGCAAGTTGCTGGTCCTGCAGCCGGCTCTGAAGATTTTTACTAAATCTTCCACATTTAGACCGTCCAATTTTACAGGACAGTAGTGAAGTGTTGACGCCACGTGCTGCAAACGATACTTTCCTTGTCAGCCTAGCCAGATTCAAGTCGCTAGAATAGCTCATTGTACTGCAGCTCATGAATGTAATTAACAGAAGCACACCCTGGCTGGGCTCGACCCATGTAGAGTTCACTGGTGGGGCTACAGGGCTGCAGGGCATTCTGTCTCTCTCTGTACTTTTAGTTTCCTTACGTTTCTTTTTAAAGTTCTTCCTTCTGTAATTTCTTCAGGCTGTATTTTCTTGTAAACTTGGTTTCCACAGTTTCTTCTGTACTTTCCTACCACGCAGGGTTCCTTTTCCGAAATCGTTGCCAATATGCTTTAATAAAAAGAAATATCCAGTCGCTGAGGTGTAAGTTCCATAAGATGGTTTATTGATCTTAGTTGCAGATAAATGTGTTAATAGGTTCTTAGCTTAGATCTCAGGATAGCTTCTATGATAAACTCTATAGTAAGCCCCCCAGGAGCAGCCCCCCTGCTGTGCAGCCCATGCTCCAACAGACACTCCAGCACCTCACAGGCACCGTAACATTCCAGCGCATCACCATGCACCAACATTCCACACAGCACCCTCATAATGGCTGAGCTGCAGGTATAACATGTGATGGATAGATTTGAAATTAAGGCTTCTAAATATGATGCACATGCACTGGTCTTACGTCCTACAAGCGCCTTCCTTCACTCCTTGGAAGTACCAGTTCACCAGCTGCAGCTGGTTTCTACTGGATCCTGGTCCAGCATATGGGTACTAGGACACTGCCGTAAATAAATGAGGAACATTTTATGGTTCTAGTAAAATTCCAATAGACACAATTAGCAATTTCCACTACGCAACAGTAATCACGTACCATGTTTCCACTGCAGTCCATCAAAAGTAAAACATCTCGCATGCCAGCAAATGAATCTATGAGAAACCACTTGTAGCTGGTTAACTGGAATATCCTTCATGATTTGAAAGTGACGCTACCCCCCCACCCCCTGTGACCAGGGGACAGCACTGATTACCTCATGCGCAAATATAAATTCAGACAATGCCGCCCAGCATTATACTTCTTACAAATGTTGGTGGATCCGTTTGTATGTCGCTACTTAGCATCCTTCTTATGGCTATCACTAAAGCATAGGAGATCCCAACCGTAGGTCTGAGGGTGAAATACTAACCCCTATAACGTTCACTGTGATGGCAATCCGACCCCTGCACTTGCACTTTCTCCCCTCACATTAACTTAGAATGATTTTAAGCTTTTATTGCCCTATGTATATAATATGTCTTAGTGTATCTATTTTTTAATGTAATATGAATGGTTTTACTGTACATCTGTTGTCGAAATCCATTGGATATTAGGAAAAATGATAGAAAGTAAGACAGATCAGTGGAAATTATAATTAGGGCTCCTGGTTTTATGGTATTTATTTTTTTGCCATTTCCGTCTGTACTTATCCATATTTATTTTTTGGGCATTTTATCTGTATTTATCCACATTTATTTTTCCCACAAGTAAAAGATGACGCTGCAGCTAGTATTTTTCCACATTTATTTAAATTGACAATGCACACATGCACTCGTTTGTTATTGGTCAACACAATACATTCATCTGAAAACTTTGGCATTCATAGAATGTCCCAAATACACCTAAAAGTGCTATCAAAAGCCATTTGTCTCAGAGCCTTGCAGTTTCTGTCAGTGGCACAGAGTGCCACACTGAACACCATACTGCCCCACTGAGAGAAACTCACACTGCCTTCAGCTACAACCCAATTGTGCCCCACTATAAACACCTGGAAGCAACTCAATTCAAATTATGCACTAGACAAGAGTAATATGCTGCCTGAAAAAGCATGTCTGTCTATGCCCAGCACTGCTTTCTAAACTGCATGTTATCATTTTTGAATTGGGAAAAATATCGGGATTTTCCATACCCTAACTAACACAGATTGCACAGTGAGGGTGGCTTGCACTTCATTGTTTCCTTATAATTCCATGGTTATTAATATTTTCGTTTTTGCCATTGTCAGCTTGAGATCCTGACAGCAATTCTGGCCAGACACAGGGGCAAGGGATGCACTAAGAGAATAAAGAAACACCATTTTAACAGTACAGGTTTGACTGAACCCTGTTCACAGTAGAGTATAAAAACCCAAATTTAAAAAAAAAGGAACAGGAAGAAACACATTAGGTAATTTTCGTTTGTTTACTTGACATGAAAATGCACCTAGTTAGATGGGTATCTCAGAGATTGAGAGGTTCTTTCAGGACCCAAGCAAGCCTCCACATTAACAGCAGTTCAAAGTATTAGGTACAAATGGACTAGGGACTTGTTGGACTTGGCCCTTTTTAGCAGGTTCACCCCTAAACTTTTTGCCTGGTCTGTGACCTTGTGTGTCAGGAGTTTTAAGTCTCTGGGCACTTTAGCACTGTGGGCCAGTGTAAAGTGCGTGCGCGCTGAGTGCGTGTGGTGAGATTGTCCTGCCCTCCCATAGGAATGCATGGGGGATATGTGTGTCCATGGTAATTCCTGGTGTGAGAGGAGTGCAGGGGCGAGTTTAGTATGTGCGAAGTCATGAGAATAAATGCTGCGCAATGGTGTGCGCAGATTTATTGTGACGTGTAGAAATGCCACTTTTAGGAGTTGGCATTTATGTGTGCTCTGTGTCTGCCTGCCTGATGTGAATTGCATGTCTGGCTTGTGAGTGACAGGGGCTGGGAGGTGTGGGTGGCTCCTGGAGGGGCAGGGTGAGTCAGCGCAGTTGTGAATAGAGAGATCTGCATCTAGATGGGAGGGAGGAGTTGCACCTGGGACCTGAATAGGGCTGTGCCTTCCCTCCACAATGCTGGCTCCACCCCCTGTGGTGCGTCTGATGTCCCTAGCCTGTCCTGTGAAAGGAGAGAGGAGCTGAGCAAAACAAAGTGCTCCAAAGCTCCCCCAAACCAGTTGCGTCTGGTTTTTCCCCAGCCCTGCACCTTTACACAAAGGGAAAAGGGTGTATAAAAGAAGGGGCTGTGACCCCATGTAAATGTTCAGTGCCTGATCCAGAACCTGCGGGGGCGTGCTGCTGCTAGGGCCCAGGAGGACCTGCCAGGAGGGCTGCCTCCCTGGGCCCAGCATGCCCCCCCCCTTGATTCCTACAGACTTTTTGCTGTATCCAGCGCCTCGTGGGCGCTATGCTGGATTCTTCTTTGCCCTAGGGAAAAGGAGGACGTGTGGGCTGCGCAGCGCTGGGCTGCCGCCCTTCGAGAGGGAATCCCGATGTGAGGGATTCCCCCGTGATGCGGGAAACAGCGGGTGCCCACCCCGCTTATTGGATCTTCATTGCGGGTGCCCACCCCGCTTGTGAGTGTGTTTTGGTGGCGGGTGCCCACCCCGCATCATTTGCCGTCTGTGGAGCTCACCGCCACGGCCCGATTGAAAAATGGCCGCCGACCCGGAAGCCAGGCAAAGTTCGCCTGCCTCTGGGCGGGGCCGGCGGCAGGACCGGAAGAAGTGCCCGTGACGGAGCGGGGCTCCCGTGAGCAGATGGGAGCCCCGGTGCGCAGAAGAGAAGCCCCGGGTCCCAGGAGGGGCCCGGGTGAAGCTGAGGAAGCTTCAGGCAGGCGGGAGCCCACCCCACCTGTATGGAGGCCGCCAGAGTGGAGGCGGGGCTCTCGTGAAGAGAGGGAGCCCCGCGGGTTGCTGCCGCCATGAGCTACGGCGAGATCGCCGGACCGGAGGAGTCCCCAGCAGAGAACCCGGTGAGTGGGGCTCCCCCATTGTCCCTGGTGTGTGCAAGGTATAGTGCCAGTTTCCGAGCGGACCCGCCAGAGAGCGGGCCGCTCCAACGAAGGGGGGAGTGTTAATTCCAGAGAGCCCAGTGGGGGCTCCCAGATCGGAGCGCATTGTCGGCGCTCGTGCTCCCGCCCCAGCTGCCCCGCCTGACAGTGGGCAGCAGCCACGTTTTTGCCCGCATCCCTTTTGCTACCGAGTCCCAGTGGGGACCCCGAGGGCACAGAGGTGCCAATGTCCGCACTTGGGTGTCCCAGCTGCACCGCACCAGCGCGGGCAGCTGCAGCGAAAGGGGCATTTTGAATGGCAGAGTCCCTAGAGGGACAGAAGAGGCACAGTGGTGCCAGGCCTTATTTTGCTTTACAGCTGCACGGCAAGTAGCGTCAGCTGCAACGTTTAGGCCACAGTTCTTTGGGGGCATTTTGGTGTGAGACAGGAGTGAGATGCACTCCTCTGCCCCAGTACTTTCACAGCTGCACGGCAATTAGCGTCAGCTGCCACGTTTAGGTATGCGCAATTGCGCACTTGCGAACTCCGCTGCATTGGCAGCGCGCCCTGACATTTTGGACACAGGGCATTTGAGCCCCTTTGAGATGGCCGGTTGGCCAGGGGGTCCCTGTTTATGTGATATTAGGAAATGTGATGCTCTACTATGATTCATGCCGCTAAATGTGTTTAGGGATGAGATTATGTGCATAATGTGGTTATGCTGGTGAGGTTATTTCCTACTGTGAGTTTTACCCCTAATGTGAGTTATGCTTAGGAGGTTAGGGTCTAATGCATTTAGACTTCTGAGATGATTGCATAATGTGTTTATGCTGGTGAGGTTGGTGCAGAATGTATTCCGCGCCTAAATGTGATACTGTGCATAATGTAGTTTATGTTACAGGCTGATGCTAAGTACAGTGGTTACCAGTGATTACTGGTTGTACGTTCATGATGTGTTCTACATTTATTATAAGTACTACCTATACTAAGTTCGCTTTGTGCTGGTTCTGACAGTGGTCCAGTTGGCCCTGTCAGGTGTAAATAATTCCCTTGTAAATATGACCCCGTGCCAGGTGGCACGATGTATATTATGTGAGTACTATTCTAATGTGTTTTATGATAATACAAAGGCTATTTTTATATATAACCTTGTGTGGAGTTCCTTTTTGTGGTGTGCCTAGTATGTTGTTGCTGTGGGTGTGTTGCGCAAACGCTTTACACATTGCCTCCGGGATAAGCCTGACTGCTCGTGCCAAGCTACCAAGGGGGTGAGCAGGGGTTATCTTTGGCGTGTAACTCCCTTGCCCTGACTAGAGTGGTGGTCTCTGCCTGGCTTTGGCGCAAGCCTTAGCCAACCAGAGATCCCATTTCTAACATTGGTTGGCAGCGGTGAGGATAGGACTTGCGTTTGCGCAGTACCACAGCGACAACTGGCTGCACTACAAAACTCTGCATTTAGATAATCACATGTTGGGGATTATTTTTACTGATTTTATTTTTCTCCTCAAGAGTGTCATTTTTAAATGGTGTTTTCTGCGCTTTTATGATTGGTGGCAGAAGAGAGAAATGACAGAGGCGGGACGCCAGTAGGTTGGGAGGTTCCCATAGATAGGGAGTCCCTTGCTGGGTCCAGTGCCCAATCCCTTTTCCTGTCCCCAGAGGTGTGGGTGGATAGGAGGGAAGAAAGGGAGTGTGGAGGAGAAAAGTTAGCTCTGGAGGGTAGTTTATCCCCTGAGCTCAGTTGAGTTGTCTGGATTCACCAGTAAGGGTGGGATCCAGTGGTGGCAGCAATATGGTGTCCAGTGCAGGAAGTCCCATTCCCCGTTCCCACAGTATGGTACCTGGTTCCCAGTAAGAGGGGTACAGGTTGAGATTCAGGGGCAGTAAGGAACTGTCTCACCAGTCTTGGTTGGGGGCGTGTCTGGATGAGTGGTGTGTTGCACTGGACGAGTGGGTGTGAGTTCTTTTGGTGATAAGGAGCTTGCACGGGAGGTGGACCTCTGGCTGTGTGCTAGAGGTCCTGCAGAGGCATTGGAGAATGATTCCAACAAGAGTGGCTCGGGTATCTTCCGGTCCTGTGTGGTGGAAGAGGTTCAGTGTAGCCCAGCTAGGTCCCAGTGTAGTGGGAGGGGTGTAGGGGCTCAAGTCCTGTCTCAGAGGAGAAGGAGTGAGTGTGGGCTGTGTCCCAAGGTGCCTGAAACCCAGTCCCAGGGCCTGGATGGTTTCTTCAGGGAACACCAGGTTGGGGGCCTAGGCTGTACTTGTAGGCCATTTGAGGAGGATCTCCCATTGTCTAGAGGACGTGGAGTGTCTGTAACCAGAGCTCCAGCGGTCCTGGTGTCTGGCAGTACCACTCCAGTTGGGAGGGTGCAGAGGTCCAGAGTGAGGTGTGAGAGGGGGAAAGAGTCCTCAGTGGAAGAACCAGTGGGTCAGGGGCCAGCCAGAAGGGCTGAGTCGCCAATGAATGACCATGGTGACGCCACTTCTGTCCTGGGGGATCTGCACGCACTGTCAGATGGACAGGAGGTCGTGAGATCTGCGCCAGGCAGACTGTCACACGACACATTAGTTATGTGTCACCCTCGAGGGGGCATGCGTGCTCCCCGTGAAGTCCTGGTTCGCCGGGCATCTGACCAAAGGGTACCGTCCCTGGGTTGGGGAGCCAGGTTCAGGTGTTTCCTGACCTGGACGGCAGGGCGACTGTAATCAGTGTCCTGGCCGGGTTGCCTTCTAGGGGTATCCCTGTGAACACAGGTGGGGCCCATCTTAAGTGAAGAGACCCTTTGTTTCCCAGAAGGGGTGGTGCAGGCCTAGCCGGGATCTTTAGGGTCCCTGGCTGAATGTGGTAGTACTACCCTGAGAGCAGGTGGGGCCCATCTTAAGTGAAGGGACCCTGCTCTACAGTGGGAGGGTGCAGAACTCTGGAAGGGGTGCAGAGGGAGGGAGTCCTCGCCTCTGACCCCGGTGCATCCGGTGAATTTGGATCCCAGGTGGTAGACCAGTTGATGGAGAGAGGTCCTGAACTAGTGGGAGAGTTGTGTTCTGGTGGGTGCTTCCCCTGGGAGGGTGCGGAACCCCAGAAGTAGAGGTAGGGTGAGGAGATGCTTTGCCCGTGACCTCTGGTCAGCCTGAGGGTGCGGACCCTAGATTGAAGGATCAGTGGTAGTTTGGAACTACACTGAGAGGGAGAGTGGAGAATGGCTATTGTATGCCAGGGGTTACTGCCCCCACTCTGGATTGGCAAGGACCAGTGGCATCTGGGTGGCCTAGGGCCTGGGCCTGGCCGTGGACAACTAAGGAGTACCGGTGGGGTAGCCTAGTTGGTCCGGAGTTTTTTTTCTCTTAGATGGATTCCATGGGTTCCAAGTGGCGTAGAACCGGAGGGTGTCCCTACAGTGCGGGCCCGCGTCCGTGTTCTATCGCCCCAAGCAGGGAAGCCCATCACAGTGGTGATTGGTCTGCCCTGCGTTTTGGCTGGAAGGGGGTTGTGTTGGACTTGGCCCTTTTTAGCAGGTTCACCCCTAAACTTTTGCCTGGTCTGTGACCTTGTGTGTCAGGAGTTTTAAGTCTCTGGGCACTTTAGCACTGTGGGCCAGTGTAAAGTGCGTGCGCGCTGAGTGCGTGTGGTGAGATTGTCCTGCCCTCCCATAGGAATGCATGGGGGATATGTGTGTCCATGGTAATTCCTGGTGTGAGAGGAGTGCAGGGGCGAGTTTAGTATGTGCGAAGTCATGAGAATAAATGCTGCGCAATGGTGTGCGCAGATTTATTGTGACGTGTAGAAATGCCACTTTTAGGAGTTGGCATTTATGTGTGCTCTGTGTCTGCCTGCCTGATGTGAATTGCATGTCTGGCTTGTGAGTGACAGGGGCTGGGAGGTGTGGGTGGCTCCTGGAGGGGCAGGGTGAGTCAGCGCAGTTGTGAATAGAGAGATCTGCATCTAGATGGGAGGGAGGAGTTGCACCTGGGACCTGAATAGGGCTGTGCCTTCCCTCCACAATGCTGGCTCCACCCCCTGTGGTGCGTCTGATGTCCCTAGCCTGTCCTGTGAAAGGAGAGAGGAGCTGAGCAAAACAAAGTGCTCCAAAGCTCCCCCAAACCAGTTGCGTCTGGTTTTCCCCAGCCCTGCACCTTTACACAAAGGGAAAAGGGTGTATAAAAGAAGGGGCTGTGACCCCATGTAAATGTTCAGTGCCTGATCCAGAACCTGCGGGGCGTGCTGCTGCTAGGGCCCAGGAGGACCTGCCAGGAGGGCTGCCTCCCTGGGCCCAGCATGCCCCCCCTTGATTCCTACAGACTTTTTGCTGTATCCAGCGCCTCGTGGGCGCTATGCTGGATTCTTCTTTGCCCTAGGGAAAAGGAGGACGTGTGGGCTGCGCAGCGCTGGGCTGCCGCCCTTCGAGAGGGAATCCCGATGTGAGGGATTCCCCCGTGATGCGGGAAACAGCGGGTGCCCACCCCGCTTATTGGATCTTCATTGCGGGTGCCCACCCCGCTTGTGAGTGTGTTTTGGTGGCGGGTGCCCACCCCGCATCATTTGCCGTCTGTGGAGCTCACCGCCACGGCCCGATTGAAAAATGGCCGCCGACCCGGAAGCCAGGCAAAGTTCGCCTGCCTCTGGGCGGGGCCGGCGGCAGGACCGGAAGAAGTGCCCGTGACGGAGCGGGGCTCCCGTGAGCAGATGGGAGCCCCGGTGCGCAGAAGAGAAGCCCCGGGTCCCAGGAGGGGGCCCGGGTGAAGCTGAGGAAGCTTCAGGCAGGCGGGAGCCCACCCCACCTGTATGGAGGCCGCCAGAGTGGAGGCGGGGCTCTCGTGAAGAGAGGGAGCCCCGCGGGTTGCTGCCGCCATGAGCTACGGCGAGATCGCCGGACCGGAGGAGTCCCCAGCAGAGAACCCGGTGAGTGGGGCTCCCCCATTGTCCCTGGTGTGTGCAAGGTATAGTGCCAGTTTCCGAGCGGACCCGCCAGAGAGCGGGCCGCTCCAACGAAGGGGGAGTGTTAATTCCAGAGAGCCCAGTGGGGGCTCCCAGATCGGAGCGCATTGTCGGCGCTCGTGCTCCCGCCCCAGCTGCCCCGCCTGACAGTGGGCAGCAGCCACGTTTTGCCCGCATCCCTTTTGCTACCGAGTCCCAGTGGGGACCCCGAGGGCACAGAGGTGCCAATGTCCGCACTTGGGTGTCCCAGCTGCACCGCACCAGCGCGGGCAGCTGCAGCGAAAGGGGCATTTTGAATGGCAGAGTCCCTAGAGGGACAGAAGAGGCACAGTGGTGCCAGGCCTTATTTTGCTTTACAGCTGCACGGCAAGTAGCGTCAGCTGCAACGTTTAGGCCACAGTTCTTTGGGGGCATTTTGGTGTGAGACAGGAGTGAGATGCACTCCTCTGCCCCAGTACTTTCACAGCTGCACGGCAATTAGCGTCAGCTGCCACGTTTAGGTATGCGCAATTGCGCACTTGCGAACTCCGCTGCATTGGCAGCGCGCCTGACATTTTGGACACAGGGCATTTGAGCCCCTTTGAGATGGCCGGTTGGCCAGGGGTCCCTGTTTATGTGATATTAGGAAATGTGATGCTCTACTATGATTCATGCCGCTAAATGTGTTTAGGGATGAGATTATGTGCATAATGTGGTTATGCTGGTGAGGTTATTTCCTACTGTGAGTTTTTACCCCTAATGTGAGTTATGCTTAGGAGGTTAGGGTCTAATGCATTTAGACTTCTGAGATGATTGCATAAGGTGTTTATGCTGGTGAGGTTGGTGCAGAATGTATTCCGCGCCTAAATGTGATACTGTGCATAATGTAGTTTATGTTACAGGCTGATGCTAAGTACAGTGGTTACCAGTGATTACTGGTTGTACGTTCATGATGTGTTCTACATTTATTATAAGTACTACCTATACTAAGTTCGCTTTGTGCTGGTTCTGACAGTGGTCCAGTTGGCCCTGTCAGGTGTAAATAATTCCCTTGTAAATATGACCCCGTGCCAGGTGGCACGATGTATATTATGTGAGTACTATTCTAATGTGTTTTATGATAATACAAAGGCTATTTTTATATATAACCTTGTGTGGAGTTCCTTTTTGTGGTGTGCCTAGTATGTTGTTGCTGTGGGTGTGTTGCGCAAACGCTTTACACATTGCCTCCGGGATAAGCCTGACTGCTCGTGCCAAGCTACCAAGGGGGTGAGCAGGGGTTATCTTTGGCGTGTAACTCCCTTGCCCTGACTAGAGTGGTGGTCTCTGCCTGGCTTTGGCGCAAGCCTTAGCCAACCAGAGATCCCATTTCTAACAGGACTCTAATCTAATTTAGCAGTAAGTCTGATCTCAGCACAATCCTAAGGACTCTTGCTGTTTGGCTGTATTGACACCCTCTGAGGTGATTTAGATTTACTAGTGAAATCACTACTGTTTCCATATAATTATTTTAGGCAAAAAACGTTTTAGCATTTAGAATTAAATTAAGTGTAATAAACTATACTATACTAGTGATCTCTTGCCTAAAATATGAATGTTTTGTTTTAAGTGCAAAGCACTTGAAGCCTTTATTGTAATGCCATCTACCAGGTTGAGATTCCACAGTCTTTGTGGAGAAGCTGGGATGTAGGAGGCAGGGTCGAAAACAATCCAAAGATGCTGAATATTTAAACATCATTTAGCAGGAACAAAAAAAGCAGGTGTCAAAGAGAAGGTTAAATATCCAGGGTGCATATAGTGAGCAGTGCTTGCCTTTATAAGCATAATGATGAGTTTGTGCACCCGAAATGTCAACATTGCATTAGCTCAGCTGTGCTTACTATATTTTCTTATCAGTTCCCTACCACTAAGTTCAGAAGATCAGGAAACTGCCCATCAAAAGTGGAAATGTGCAGAATTAAGGCCGTTTTGTGTCTATTTTGTGAGAGAACATCCATCAGGCGTGCAACGCCCATAGGGCTCAAAGGGCTTCAGCCCCCCCCCGCCCCGCCCCCGTCGTGTGTGTCAGCCCGGGCTGAGACAGCTTCCCGGGCACAGACACAGACAGTTTTTGACCTTGCCAGCCGCACCCGAGTACTTCACAGGTCTTTAAAAGACCATTCACTTGTTAACGAGGCTTTGTTGTGTTTTTCACCCCTTCTTAGAGCCCCTGCATCTCCACTCTGCCTATGCCTGGAAGAATTAGCCCCCCCCCCGAAATTTTTATCAGCCCCCCCGAAATTTGGCTCTAGTTGCGCCTCTGACATCCATCAGTTAGAAGCTGCACTCGACTATACTACTCATTATCTTGAATGGCTTTTTCTCACCCCATAAATACTGATAACACCAGAGGCGATACTTACTCTGTGAGCAATTACCATCCCATCCTGTTTTGCAACTCTCTGCTGGAGCACGGCAGCGCCGCAAAACGTGCTAGTATTTTCCCCTTTTTTAAATATAAATACAGACAAAGGAAAACTTGTTTTCCGTCTGTATTTATATGTAACAATCCGTTTAAATGGAAAACCGGGAGCCCTAATTATAATTAAGTAGGTAGGGGCTCTTAGCGGACCCTAAGCTGAGGTTTAACCCTCCTTCTCTATTTCGCAATGTTGTCATTTGGACCCTATGAAGTGGAGTAGGGGAAGACAGGATAGTGTTTTGTTATTCATTCCTTACCATGCACTGACACTTTTAGAACCAAATGTATTTTATTGTATTGCTTTTATTATTGTACTTTTATGATCTTTACTTTTTAGATCGAATAAAGTTATGGTGATGATGATGATTACAAATACACACACGCATTGTGTAGACTCTAGCACTGATTACAAATACACACACATTGTGTAGACTCCAGGATCATCCCCTGATGATGGTCTTCCGGATTTACAATTCAATGAGTTTAATAAATACTTCTCTTTTTTTAGTTTAAACAAACTATAAAACATCTTGCATATGAAGAAAGAGAAGTTACAACAGTAAAAAATAATGGATCAAAATTGATTCCTTAATCACCTCCCATCGTCCTTGAGAGGCCAAAATACAGACATTTGCCCCATCACAGTAGGTATTCCTCTTGGATTGATCACAAATAAGTAAATGCACGTACATCATCCTCATATAGGATGTCCAACCCCACCCCACCTACATCTTCACCTTTCATGCGATAACATCTGCACACTTCAGCACCACATGCTCAGTCGTGTCACTGGGAAATCATCGACTACCCTGTCGTTCTGGTAGTAAACTCTTCTGTTTCCGACCAATGATAAAAAAATAAGAGCTGGTCCATAGGGACCTACATGAGGGGTCTTCTCAGCCAAGGTCCATTGCTAAACTCCAATATGAGGGTAAGACTTTGGTTCCAAAGCCACTAACAACCAGTAACAATAACTCACGCCCTCTCCATGCACAGTGTTTCATCAATGGTGTCATTTTAGATGTCATCAGTGATGTTATCAATGATGTCATGAGTGATGTAATGTGTGAGGTCATACACAGTGCATGGCAAAGGCGTGAGTTATAGCTACTTCAGTTAACTATAAAAAATGAATTTCAGTGTGTTTTAGTTTAAAATATTTATGTTTAAACTGACATTTTCACCTAACTATAACGCCACTCTATCCTTTGGTTTTAATGTTAAGTAAGTTATTATTATTATACCTAACTATGCCAACCCGCTGTGCATGGCTGAAGGTTGGTCTGTGGCCAGGCACTGCACCATACCCACCTGTATGCAGCCAACCCCTGCCGCAACATACTTTGACCCTGCGACCAACCTCCCGTCGGCTGCCAGCCTACCAGAGACACCGACACTCCATTTAAATAAAATGATTTTGCATTACTTCAGGGCTCTCACAGGAGCCAAAATGCCCTCTCTTAGGAATACGGACGCTGCGCTGGCTCCCGTTTAAAGTTTGAATTTGGTACCGGGGTCAGGGTACACACAACACGCATCATAAATCACTCCACCCATAAGCAGAGCATGACGGGAGTGCAAGTTATAGTTAGTTCACTAGTGAATATCAGTGGGTTTTCAGTTCTTAAATGTAAGTTTTTCTCTCATTACAACACCTAACTATAAAGTCACTTTAACTTTTGTGTTTTGCAGTGGATTTCTGGGTTTTGCTTTAACTAATGCTAAGATCTTACTACAAAATGTAACCATAACATAAATGTAACCTTCTTTCAGTGAATGTGTGTTTTTTTGTTATATTCTAAGTTGAGCATACACCTAACCTGCCACGTGTAACTAACATCTCCAGAGAACTCAGACTTCAGCCGTCTGTAGCAGAGGATGGACCACAGGACCTGCCCTCTGGCCAGGCTCTGTGTCGACCACATCACAGCCACCTGAAGGATCAGCTGCAGGGCCTGGTGTCTGGCAAGTGTAATTCGCTGTTGGTGGTACCTGGAACTCGTACTTTCCCTGAACTTTGTCAAAGTTATTCAGAAAACAAAAAATGCCTTTATTATGGAAAGCAGGCCAAAATTATAACTACACTGGCACTATTTCTGCTACTGTTTTCTAGTGTGAATATATATATATATTCAATCAAAGGTGATTGATTTGCTGCCACAGCGCACTGCAAGATACTGCTGGTGACTTCTCTCTGGGTAAACTACTCCCATCACCACAATCCGAACACACATGAGAGGCACTCCGGAAAGGGTTATGGCTTTCTGTTATTTATTTACCACCAACATTAACGCCAGTATAATGCATTTGGACTACAAGTCTTGATCACATAAGGTGGGCATCATCTCTGGTTACTATTTATATTGTCTTGTAAGGCCAGACTAGCCGTAGCAGGCACCAGGCGTTTCCCTGGTGGGCCGGAAAGGTGGGGGCCGGTTTTGGACTGGTGGGGGCCGTTTTTGTTACTGGGGGCCAGTTTTGCAGCAGTGCTGCAAAATCGACCCCTTATAACAAAAGCGCAGCAGCAATGTTTCTGTCATCCCCCACCCCCTCCCACACCAGGTCAGTCAGATGTAATTGCCAGGGCTGGTTTGCGATCCCAGTTCAGCACTGTTATCCTTCCATAGGTGTAATTATCCCGCAAAGCTTTCTGGTGCCCGGAGTTCATCTGTGGAAAACAAATCATAACATATGAAATTACCCAGTACATATACTGTTATCAGCTTTCAAATACATTCCACACTTGGATTTGTCAAGGAACCTGCCCTCTTGTGGGCTTTACCTTATGTTATAATTTCTGGGATAAAATCACATCCAACCCAGTTACAACTTTAAAAACCAAAAGAAAAAAGAAAAAAACATTTTGGTAAAAAAGATGTATGTCAACAATCATCTTATGCATACTGTTGCAAAACAAAATTTCACTTTTATTGGGAGTTAAGTTCTACCCTGATTTTATAGTACCATCTTTTGTCTTAAACCCACGTACACATCTTCCCACAATAAGGCCCTACCTAAGGACTTTTTTCTTTTTCATTTGATCTTACAGAAAACAATCAAAATATATGTATTTCATAAGTGTACATGAAGTTCCTCATCTTGATTGTGTCCATAAGGAGATTTTGTTCTGTATTTCATGATATATTTTGATTCTAGCTGCCGTAAAAGTCGTATTCTCCCCTTACTGGTTTCTCCTGTAGATCAATACCCAGCCATGAGTTATGTTATAATGTCTTGCTACGGGATAATTAGTGTCTTTCTTCTTGATAGCCCGTCGGTGTTCCAAGATTCGCTTTTGTAGCTGACAGTTTATATTCCCTGGGGCTTATTTATGAGGCCCTTGTGACACATTTGTGCTGCCGTTGGGTCACTTTTTGTGATGCAGCAGCTGCATAAATAATGGGTCATGTTGTATCATATTTACAAAGTGACGCATCTAGTCAGATGCGTCACTTTTTAAACACCTGAACCACATTATACCTGCTTCAGGTATAATGTATACAGGGTGGGCGTTCTCCCAAAAGAAAGCCTCGTAGAAATGGCGCAGTGAAATCTATCAGATTTCACTGCGCCACTTCTAGGACGCCACTGCGTCAAAACCTTACGCCTGCCTCATAGCAGGCGTAAAGGTGACGCAATGCAATAGGTAGAGGCCTCCCCCATGCATTGCTGGAGTTGCGTCATGCTTACGACACAACTCCAGCAATGTGTGAGTTTTGCTCCGACAGATGTACAGTGTTGTACAGCTGGATGAAGTAGAGGCAGAGGCTCCTAGGACCTGAACGAGCGTTAAACAAGCCTGCTCAGGCCAATCATGGAGCTGCTCTCATAAGAGCTGCATCTTGATTGACATCTAGGAGCCTGCACACTGTTCAGGGACCCCCGAGCAGAAGAATCCCGAGACAGCGGCCGGCAGCGCAGCAGGTAAGTGTTTTTTTAAAATTTATTATATTTCCCCTACCCTCCACACCTTCCTCCCTACCCCCCAACCCACCAGTAGGGAGCCGCTACTGCCAACTGCCCAGGAGAATCAGATATTACTGACAAAATGTAACTGATTTCTTACTAGGCCTACTATTTTGTTTATTTCATTTATATCCACTCTGAGCTCGGTATGGTGAATGGGGTTGCTTCCAAGATGCTCATCACGTTTATACTGTCATTGTTTATGCCAATGTTTTGTTCTGATTTAGCCACACCCAGGTGGGGATGCAACAGCTTCTTTGATACCTTGATGCTTAATGTAGCGGCAATGAGAGACCAATTTCACAAGGACAGGAAATGTACTAATGGTATTTGGATGTAGGCATGGACTACTCGAGTTTAATGGTTTTCAAACCAAATGTCTGATTTGATTTGATTATTTGTCTGTCACTCCGGAGGGAGCATCCTGGAGCTATGCAAGGAGGGTAAGGGGACACAAGAAGACATAAGAAAGCAAGATGTGTATCAGTTAAATTAGTGAGAGGCAGAATGCATCGGTGGACCCAAAGATCCAGGTCTTCAGGACGTTCCTGAAATGAATTTCTGATTCTGTCAGCCTCAGTTGAATTGGCATGAGGTTCCATGCACGGGTTTGTAGGACTGTCTGCGTTTTACCTCCTTTTCTTTTAAGCCTGTAGGTAGGGGGCTTAAGGAAATTGGCTGAGGAGGATCTAAGGGTCCTGACAGTGGTGGAAGGGGAGAATCTGGCCGATAAGTATTTTGGTCCTGAGGTCCTGAAGGCTCTAAAAGTGATCAGCAGTACCTTAAACAAAATCCTTTTATGAACGGGCAGCCAATGTAAGGTCTTAAGGGCTGCAGAAGCCGATATTTACAAGGCAGTTTTAGCACTAGACGCGCCGCTGCATGTTGCACCATCTGTAATTTATATAATACTTGTTTATTGGTTCCTGCAAGGAGGCTGTTGCAGTAGTCTAATCTGGATAGTATAAGAGCTACCTCCACTGTCTCCCTCGCCGAGAAGGGAATGTATTCAAAGAGCTTTCTAAGAATTGTAATGAGGCTAAAGCACATCCCCACAACTGCAAGAGCTTGTGGCCGAAATGAAAGTGTGGAGCAGAGTAATTAATAACCTGCTGGTGCAGGGATTACCACTTCGCCGCGGGTTCTTATCAAGTAAGGAGGAATCAACAGTGGAGCGAAGTACAAACTCATTTATTAATCATTCATGAATGGGTCTCCATCCAACGAGCACCATGGAGTTACTCAAGGAGAGAGCACGCTTGAACGATGGTTACATGGGTTTATATAGGGAAAATCACAGACTAGGAACGCCCAGAGGTATATAGAACTTTGGAAAGAACACACAAATGAAGCAAGGCAAGAATCGACAGTCTCAGTGCCTTGTGTAAATGTCGCGTCTTTGAGGCTGCACAACAAGATAGGCTTATCTGAACAAACTTTATCTAAGACTTTACCATTGTTTAAAACACACACGAAACCCACAGTGCAGACATCAGCTGTTCTTTTGTGCTGACTTTGCATGTTTATGCAGCCTACAATGTCTCAACTTTAGATTCGTGACCTAATGTTTATGCAGGTGTGGTGTCAAGGGTAGAGTCAGGCTGAAAATAGGTCAAAGGTAAGCATAGATGAAGCACAGCTAAATTAGAAAACGAGAGATTCAGATTTTAAGGTTTCACAAAAGGGAGGTATCAAATTTTACCCCAGGTTCTTAGCCACTTCCACTGTGTTAGGGGGAGGCGTAACGTCTTCTGGCCACCACTGGATTGGCTTGAAGGGATTGTCCTTCCCTATTAGCAAGATCTCAGTTTTATCAGAGTTGCATTTAAGATGATTGTCCTTCATCCAACTAATAACCTCTGTGAGGCATCGCTTAAAGTTAACCTCTGCTTTATTATGGTCTTTGTCTGAGGAGAAGATCAGTTGTATGTCATCCGCGTAAGATATAGTAGCGGTATTAAAGGAGGATATTAATGAGATAAGCGGGCCATGTAGATATTGAACAAGAGAGGGCTAAGGGATGAGCCCTGTGGGACGCCTGAAGTGATGGACTGTTCAGTTGAAAGAAATGGTCCTAGGGCTACCGCTTGTCAGCGATTGGTGAGAAAGGATTTTGTCCAGGCCAACACGGTGCCAGATACGCCACAATCTTTTATCCGAGTTAGGAAAATGTCGTGTGAAATGGTATCAAATGCGGCTGACAAGTCCAATAAGATCAGTACTGCATGTTTCTCTTTGTCCAGGGTGGATTTTAGAGTTTCCGCTGTTTCCAATAGAGCTGATTCAGTTGAATGCTTAGTGCGAAATCCTGATTGGCAGGGATGAAGTATCTTGGCATTTTCAAGAAAGTTATTTAGCTGTCTATAGACCAGTCTTTCTGTGATTTTGCCCAGAATAGGAAGTCAAGAGATCGGGCGGCGGTTGGAAAGGGTGGATGGGTCCATAGACTGCTTTTTCTGAAGATGTTTGACGATTGCCAATTTCCATTCTGCTGGTACTGTTGCTGGGGCCAGGGATGAGTTAACTATATTGTTAATTACTGGGTTGATAATCTCGATAATCTTATGGATTACAATGGGGGTCTGCCCTCATATTGCATTCTAGCAATGGACCCCAGCTGAGAACACTGCTCATGTAGGTTCCTATGGACCAACTCCCATTGTTTATCATAGGTCGGAAACAGCCAGTTTACATTACTACAAGAATGCCACAGTAGTCGATTAATTGCCAGTAACAGGGACACAACTGAATACGTGCTGCTGAAGTGTGCAGGTGTTAGACATCGAAAGATCAAGATATATTGTACATGTATTGTTGGAAATCTAATCTGAGAAGGATGCGCGTGCCTTAACTTATTTGTAATGAATCTAAGAGGGTTACTGTAGGAAAATGCCTCTTTTTGCCTGACCACCCCTATTTTTGTTGACAGACGCTGCTGTGCTTTTTTACTTTGTGCACTGGGACTAAGCTACCAAGGTCCTTGTGCATGTGCTACATTCCTGGTTTGTACATTTACCTTACCTATAAATTCCTGGTCTATGGTACAAAGTGTACCCAGGGCCTGTACGTTAAATGTCACTAGTGAACTGCAGTACCCATTGTGCTACTCACAACAATGTCATTGCAAACATGACTTCAGGCCTACCATTGTAGCCTGACAGTTGCAGTTTAAGCTGTGCATGCAACCTGCCAAAAGGATCTCTTCTGACAGGCCTAAACCTTCCTTTAAAATATTAATAAGCCATCCTTCAGTAGGTATTATTGGCCATAAGGCAGAGTGCATGGTATTTAAAATTAGGACTTCTAAAAGTTTAAGGTTGAACATTTCCTTACAGAGAAAAAGTCCTAAAACTTTTTTTCCACTGTCAAGTCTGACTGTTCCATAGAAAAACACTGAGCTACATTATTACATTTAATAACGCTGATTTTGGTTTGGAAACTGCTAAAAATGCAATGCAATGCAAAGTCTATTAAAGTACTCTTCAAAGTATTTTAATAAACATTCAGAATCCAATTTAATGGTAAAAACACATTTTTACTAACTATTAAGGTGAAGGTAGTTTAGAAAGTTACCTTTTCCCTGCCCAAAGCCTCTGGGGGCCCCTTTGCATGAGCTTCAACTGTCACATGGCAGCTTGATGAGGTGTGAAAACTTCTCCCAGAGCAGAACAAAAGCCTTGATTGTGAGAAGGTGTTTCTGTTCCTCTGCCAGGTCGGCCATCATGTCTGTGCCCAGGAACTTGATTAACTTTAAAGGGGTCTTCCCAGTCACAGGTAAATGTTAACTGTCACCTAGTCAGGGCACTTTTGTGTTCCCTGTCAGGCAGGCACCAATCCCAGTGGGAGAGGGGTTGCCCCCAAAACAGGATTTTTTTTTTTAAATAAGAAAGAAACCTGTTTGGTGCAAGGAGTCATCATGGTGATGGAGCCTTGCACCAAACTGCGAAAAGCATTGACAGGAATCACTGTTGACGGCAGTTCCTGCCAATACATTCAAAATGAGCACCAGCTTGGTGGTCATTTCTAAATTTGTCAGGCAGAGTATTCTGGGCCTGGCGGATGTTAACTCCTCCGCCAGGACATTGGAGAATACTCCATCAGCCAAAAATATAATTCGGGCCCTCAGTCAGAAGGTAAACTTCCCACTAGTTCAAATCTGGTTTCTGTAGCCAACCATGGCTCCATCATGGTCAGCCTTAAATCACGCCTGGGTCCAGTCGCGGTCAAATAAAACCAGAAGACTGTGGTTCGCGTTTAACGCTTTTTCGTGCTATTTATGTTTACAATTTTAAAAATCCATATCACCGGTTCTTCTTATTGGATTTTTGTTGTTTAGGAGTTGTTTTGTTCATTCAAATATTCTCCTTTTTCATGAATTGGAGTGGGATTTATATTGTGTTGTGTTTTAAACTTTATTAATGTTTTGGTAGTTTAAAATGTTTTACACATTTTTTAAGTGAAACCTGTCTTCTCTGTGCCATAGCTCCCAAGGGTTCTGCTCTGGTTTAAATTACTGAAACCTTTACTGGACCAAACAAGAAGAGTGGCATTATTACTTGTGGTGAACTTCCATCCATCCGCACTAATAATAATCCACTTTCTCATAATGAACTATTGTAATGGGGGTAATGGGGCAACATTTCGGTGTATTCTTCTCTCGAGGATGATGGGAAAGGATGGATGAATTCACTTTGATTATTTTTTTGCTGTTATGACTATTGTTTTATGATATGCAAGATGTTTTATATGCTGTTTAAACAAAAAATAAGTGTTTATTACATTCAATGAATTTCAAATCTGGAAAGCCAGCACCCAGTAAGGGCTGATCCTGGAGATGACACAATGTGTGTGTATTTGTGATCAGTGCTGTCTCCAGGACTCCCTGCTCCTGGGATGGAGGGAGTGGCACATCCAGATCATGAAGGAAATTCCAGTTAGCCAACTACTAGTGGTTTTTAGGTCTCGCCTGAGCCAGCGCTTGCGCTGCTCTCGGCGAGAGATTTAGTAAATGGGTTTTGAAAGTGCTAACCCAGTGGCTTTTGCTGGCCTCCAGCTTGCGTTCACGATGGCGTGCACGCGCACAGCTGCCATCCATTCCTCGCATCGCTGAGGCGCCATCTGGCTTTCCTCCCCCTCCCTCACCCGCTCCTACCCCTCCCTCACCAGAGAGCGCGTTTCGCGGCCGCTCGTCTTTTTTTTTACTTTTAGCGCGAGGCGCGCGCGCTTCTCGGTCTCCCTTGTTGTTTCTTCTTTTGTACCAACCAATTTCTGTTAGTGGCTTTCCTCCCCTCCCTCACCCGCTGCTCCCCCTCCCTCACCAGAGAGCGCGTCTCGCGGCTGCGTGTCTTTTTTAAAACTTTTAGCGCGAGGCTCGCGCGCTTCTCGGTCTCCCTTGTTGTTTCTTCTTTTGTACCAACCAATTTCTGTTAGTGCCCATATATAATCCAAATCGAACATTATCAATTAAAAAGCTGCACCTTCAGTCACTGAAAACCAGGTCGGATTGTCAGATCACACCAACTAAAAGTACATTCGCCCTGGGTTACCAAAAGTTAAGAAAGTCACTTCTTTCAATCATGCCACAACTAACCGCTTATTATGGCCGAGCAATTTCCCTACGCGACTAATAAAGGAATTAAGTAACCCTTTATCCCACGAGCAAGGCGGCAACTGAACACTTCCTGTGGGTTGGGGCTTTAATCAGACCATATTGCACCTTGATTCTCCCTCCTAGCAGGCCACCGCTCCACCCACAGAACAATGTACTGCTTCCGGGCGCTTTCAAGCGAGCAAGCAGCGCATATGTGCATTTTCTACAGTCAATATATATTAACTGGCTACCGGGTCTAAGTAACAATTGACTGATACTTAATTGGTCAATATAAATTGTGCTGTGGCATCTTATTTGAAGAATGCTTCGACGGAACCTAGCTACCGCGTAACCACAAATTATTAAACCAGTGCACTAAAACGTATTGAGCATTTAACATCAATAAGAAAAAAAAATCATTATTAAGGTGCCCCCTACAGTACTAAATCGAAAATTACTTGTTGTCACTGTTACCCTATAATAGGAGCAAGGTGATGTTTTGGTTTTATTCAATTTTAGACCTTTTGATTGTTTGAAACATACAAAGAATCATTCCATGGGTTTGCTTAATAGGATTTTTTTCAATTCAACGTGACATTTGAAGCGTCACTGGTCATTGCTGAACGTTCTTAAATAACATTTGATCCCGATTAATCATTATTTTCACTGTCCAACAGGTCAATTTGAGATTTTTTTGTACAGTGCAGTACTCTAGAATGTGACACTTTTTCTCTAGAGCGCAGCGCTCTGCCCACGTGCCCTCTTAAGAGACTAGCTTTTTGGGGGTGGATGGTGGGGCGGGATGATCAACATCTGCCCTGCAATTAAAACGCATGTATTTTGCAGTGGCTCCGTCATCACGCGCGCCAGACCTCCAGGGCACGCTGCTTCCCAGCCTGACGTATGTTGACATTTCGAAAGTGGCCGAGGTCGTGCTGACTCCCAGGGCTTAGTTTATGGCCGCCCCGCCCTGAGGTAATACTTGCTGTGCTCTCGTCTGAGCCATAAAAGCCCCTTAGCACAGTAGGGTTATGCCAGGGGACACATTTGTTTACTTTGCGAGTGCATTTAATGTGGAGAATGCTCACTTAACTGGAATCGGCATGGGAATAGAGAACGCGCATTAGTAAGGTCAGCGGCTTGTCTTAATGCACTGTGTAAAACACACATTAAAGAACACACGTAATCGCCTGTTCCGGGGAAGGGCGTGATTGTGGGTTTACCATGACGGTTATGAAGAGACAGCTTTCTATATACATGCACAACAATGCTGAGTAAAGCAAAGCACCGGCCACATGTACCCCGCTGAGCAACCACGCAACAAGTATGTGCAGAGAAATGAGAATGTGCACAGCTGTACATTTATGCGTCATCATGCGGCACTGAACGCTCACTTTAAATGTTGCCTTTCTCTCTAGCTTGTAAACACATCACATGGCGCCTTCACAATTAGCCAAATAATATTTGCCATACGTTTGTGTAGATTTTTCTATACCATGATGCTATTCCGGATGCTGCCCGAAATTCCTTTTCATAGGAAAACGTAACAAGCATTGGTATAGCCAATAGGTCTCGCCTTTGGGACCTTATAAGTGTTTAGCCATGCAACAGTTGATGTTGTTGCACCAAGGATATTGTGCTGCATAACTAAATACTTATAAGGTCCCAAAAGCGAGACCTATTGGCTATGCCAATGCTTGTTTCTAGAGTCATCTGCTGACGTGTGGGATTTTTGACTTTTGATGAACTGCAGTGGAGATATTGAATGTGATTTCTGTTGCATAGTGGAACTTGTTAATTGTGTCTACTGGAATTTTAATAGAATCATAAAATGTTCCTTATTTATTTAGGTCAATGTCCTAGTGATCTTATGCTGGACCAGGATCCAGTAGAAACCAGCTGGAGCTGGTGAACTGGGACTTTCAAGGAATGAAGGAAGGCGTTTGTTTGACGTAAGACCAGTGCATGAATGTCATATTTAGATGCCTTTATTACAAGTCCCTCCATCACTCTTCGCCCTGCAGCTGTAACATGCTCCAGTTCCTTACCTCTGTGTGTCTCTTCTGTGTCGGTGTCTCTCACACTCTCTTAACTCACTCCCAGTGCCTGTGTCTCTAACTCTCTCACACTCTCTTATCTCGCTCCCAGTGGCTGAGTCTCCTAGTCTCTCACACTATCTTAACTCACTCCCAGCGCCAGAGTCCATCACTCTCTCACACTCACTTAACGCACTCCCAGTGCCTGTGTCTCACACTCTCTCACACTCACTCCCGGGGCCTGAGTCCTTCACTCTCTTGCGCTCTCTTACATCACTCCCAGTGCCTGTGTCTCTCACTCTCTCAAACTCTCTTAATTCACTCCCACTGCCAGAGTGTCTCACTCTCTTAACTCCCTCCCAGTGCCTGAGTCTCTCACCCTATCACACTCTCTGAACTCACTCCCAGTGCCTGAGTCTCTCACTCTCTTAACTCACTCCCAGTGCCTGAGTCTCCCTGAGGGTCCCTCTCTAGTGCTTTAGGATTCTGTGTTCAGAGTCTGTACATATTGTGGCTGTGTTTGTGTAAACATTGGTGTCTGCCTGTGGCAGGGCCTGCAGCATTTGCAGTGCCTGTGAGTGATGGACGGAAGCAGCTGTCCTGCTGTCTGACTGTAAAGAGACAGAAAGACTTCGACTTCAGTCTGTCCATGAAGCAGCTGAATGTGTAAATATGCACACTGGAAATGCAAACGAAGTGAAATGTGGCGATGTTATATGTGGAGTCCTACTGCAGCGCATGAGAATAATAAAAGAGTTAGGCAAACATGATAACCACTACACTACGGAAACCCATGGGAAGGAATAATTTTAGCTTCTTCTCAGATGAGCGCTCAGCGCCAAATGCAGCTTGGTGTAGCAGTACAATGAATGCTGTCCAGACAGGAGAACTCTCACTGAATGAATAGAAATTAGTGCTGCACAGGCATCATGTCTCTCACTGAATGGACATCACTGACGGCTGCACGGGTAAGTGATCTCTGTTCACATCTCTTAGGCCTCTCACTGAACACTCAGAAGTGACTGATGTACAGATAAGCTCTGTTCACATCTCATAGGCCTCTCACTGAACCCTCAGCAGTACAGATAAGAGTTCTCTCTTCACAGGTAATAAGCATCTCGGTGACTGCAGATCACTAACCAGTGTCTGCACAGCTGAGAGGTCTTCGCTCTGCACCCTGCAAGTAGATTCTGTATAAACCATTTGTGACTGGCGAACTGGAATGTGCAAGGAATCTAGGATTCCTGCCCCGCATGAGAACAATGCAATTCTTTACTACGAATTCTGACACTAGACACATCGAACTTTACAGCTGGAACATGTAGACACATCGAACTTTACAGCTGGAACATGTTGACACATCAACCTTTACAGCTGGAACATGTAGACACATCAACCTTTACAGCTGGAACATGTAGACCCATCAAACTTTACAGCTGGAACATGTAGACAAATCAAACTTTACAGCTGGAACATGTAGACACATCAACCTTTACAGCTGGAACATGTAGACACATCAGACTTTACAGCTGTAACACGTAGACACATCAACCTTTACAGCTGTAACACGTAGACACATCAGAATTTACAGCTGTAGCATGTAGACACATCAAACTTTACAGAGGTAACATGTAGACACATCAAACTTTACAGCTGTAACATGCTCATTTCTTTACTTGCACGTCTCGTCCTGTGCCAGTGTCTCACACTCCTGCGCACTCTCCACGAGTGCCTCTCTATTTGATGACCACAGTAGCCACATGGTTCTTTTTTCACACTAGCACTTCTGGGACATCCCAGCTGCGTTTCTAGCAGCACTTTGTTGCTTGTAGGTGTGAGTTTATGTTTGGCTGTTTGCACCACAGCCTGTCGAGCCTGTAATCTATTTGAGGGTGTGCACGGCTGTTCGTACCACTGCCAGTGGCTCCTGTAACGTCTGTTAGTGTGTGCACGGCTGCTTGTAGCTCTGCCTGTAGAGCCTGTGATATCTGTGTGTGTGCCGGACTGGGAACCCAAAGCAGCTCTGCCAATTTTGTTAGACTAGCCCACCCCTCGGGTTAAAGGGGGGTGTTAGAAATGGGATCTCTGGTTGGCTAAGGCTTGCGCCAAAGCCAGGCAGAGACCACCACTCTAGTCAGGGCGAGGGAGTTACACGCCAAAGATAACCCCTGCTCACCCCCTTGGTAGCTTGGGGGTGAGTGCTTGCATTGTTCAACACTCCGTCCATCATCCCCTTTGGTTTTGCTATGTTCGCCCTAAGTTGGCAGGGTATGCCCAGACGTGGGTCCCTTGCTCACTTTGCCACTGGATTCAAGATAGCCTGGCTGATGACGGCTGTAAGCCAGAAACCGGTCCCAGGATGCTTGTTTCCGGTCCAGGGAAGACATGGCTTGGCAGTTCGGGCTGGACTGTTCCCATGAGGCACAGGGTCAGACTGATTTGCATATGGCCATGTCTGAACTGGGGTGGCGGAGTGAGCTAAAGAATGATGATGGATTAAACCCAGATCAGTTGACTGGGGGTGAGTGCTTGCATTGTTCAACACTCCGTCCATCATCCCCTTTGGTTTTGCTATGTTCCCCCTAAGTTGGCAGGGTATGCCCAGACGTGGGTCCCTTGCTCACTTTGCCACTGGATTCAAGATAGCCTGGCTGATGACGGCTGTAAGCCAGAAACCGGTCCAGGGAAGACATGGCTTGGCAGTTCGGGCTGGACTGTTCCCATGAGGCACAGGGTCAGACTGATTTGCATATGGCCATGTCTGAACTGGGGTGGCGGAGTGAGCTAAAGAATGATGATGGATTAAACCCAGATCAGTTGTTGGGGGTGAGTGCTTGCATTGTTCAACACTCCGTCCATCATCCCCTTTGGTTTTGCTATGTTCGCCCTAAGTTGGCAGGGTATGCCCAGACGTGGGTCCCTTGCTCACTTTGCCACTGGATTCAAGATAGCCTGGCTGATGACGGCTGTAAGCCAGAAACCGGTCCCAGGATGCTTGTTTCCGGTCCAGGGAAGACATGGCTTGGCAGTTCGGGCTGGACTGTTCCCATGAGGCACAGGGTCAGACTGATTTGCATATGGCCATGTCTGAACTGGGGTGGCGGAGTGAGCTAAAGAATGATGATGGATTAAACCCAGATCAGTTGACTGGGGGTGAGTGCTTGCATTGTTCAACACTCCGTCCATCATCCCCTTTGGTTTTGCTATGTTCGCCCTAAGTTGGCAGGGTATGCCCAGACGTGGGTCCCTTGCTCACTTTGCCACTGGATTCAAGATAGCCTGGCTGATGACGGCTGTAAGCCAGAAACCGGTCCCAGGATGCTTTTTCCGGTCCAGGGAAGACATGGCTTGGCAGTTCGGGCTGGACTGTTCCCATGAGGCACAGGGTCAGACTGATTTGCATATGGCCATGTCTGAACTGGGGTGGCGGAGTGTTCTAAAGAATGATGATGGATTAAACCCAGATCAGTTGACTATGGGTGAGTGCTTGCATTGTTCAACACTCCGTCCATCATCCCCTTTGGTTTTGCTATGTTCGCCCTAAGTTGGCAGGGTATGCCCAGACGTGGGTCCCTTGCTCACTTTGCCACTGGATTCAAGATAGCCTGGCTGATGACGGCTGTAAGCCAGAAACCGGTCCCAGGATGCTTGTTTCCGGTCCAGGGAAGACATGGCTTGGCAGTTCGGGCTGGACTGTTCCCATGAGGCACACGATCAGACTGATTTGCATATGGCCATGTCTGAACTGGGGTGGCGGAGTGAGCTAAAGAATGATGATGGATTAAACCCAGATCAGTTGACTGGGGGTGAGTGCTTGCATTGTTCAACACTCCGTCCATCATCCCCTTTGGTTTTGCTATGTTCGCCCTAAGTTGGCAGGGTATGCCCAGACGTGGGTCCCTTGCTCACTTTGCCACTGGATTCAAGATAGCCTGGCTGATGACGGCTGTAAGCCAGAAACCGGTCCCAAGATGCTTGTTTCCGGTCCAGGGAAGACATGGCTTGGCAGTTCGGGCTGGACTGTTCCCATGAGGCACAGGGTCAGACTGATTTGCATATGGCCATGTCTGAACTGGGGTGGCGGAGTGAGCTAAAGAATGATGATGGATTAAACCCAGATCAGTTGACTGGGGGTGAGTGCTTGCATTGTTCAACACACCGTCCATCATCCCCTTTGGTTTTGCTATGTTCGCCCTAAGTTGGCAGGGTATGCCCAGACGTGGGTCCCTTGCTCACTTTGCCACTGGATTCAAGATAGCCTGGCTGATGACGGCTGTAAGCCAGAAACCGGTCCCAGGATGCTTGTTTCCGGTCCAGGGAAGACATGGCTTGGCAGTTCGGGCTGGACTGTTCCCATGAGGCACAGGGTCAGACTGATTTGCATATGGCCATGTCTGAACTGGGGTGGCGGAGTGAGCTAAAGAATGATGATGGATTAAACCCAGATCAGTTGACTGGGGGTGAGTGCTTGCATTGTTCAACACTCCGTCCATCATCCCCTTTGGTTTTGCTATGTTCGCCCTAAGTTGGCAGGGTATGCCCAGACGTGGGTCCCTTGCTCACTTTGCCACTGGATTCAAGATAGCCTGGCTGATGACGGCTGTAAGCCAGAAACCGGTCCCAGGATGCTTTTTCCGGTCCAGGGAAGACATGGCTTGGCAGTTCGGGCTGGACTGTTCCCATGAGGCACAGGGTCAGACTGATTTGCATATGGCCATGTCTGAACTGGGGTGACGGAGTGTTCTAAAGAATGATGATGGATTAAACCCAGATCAGTTGACTATGGGTGAGTGCTTGCATTGTTCAACACTCCGTCCATCATCCCCTTTGGTTTTGCTATGTTCGCCCTAAGTTGGCAGGGTATGCCCAGACGTGGGTCCCTTGCTCACTTTGCCACTGGATTCAAGATAGCCTGGCTGATGACGGCTGTAAGCCAGAAACCGGTCCCAGGATGCTTGTTTCCGGTCCAGGGAAGACATGGCTTGGCAGTTCGGGCTGGACTGTTCCCATGAGGCACACGATCAGACTGATTTGCATATGGCCATGTCTGAACTGGGGTGGCGGAGTGAGCTAAAGAATGATGATGGATTAAACCCAGATCAGTTGACTGGGGGTGAGTGCTTGCATTGTTCAACACTCCGTCCATCATCCCCTTTGGTTTTGCTATGTTCGCCCTAAGTTGGCAGGGTATGCCCAGACGTGGGTCCCTTGCTCACTTTGCCACTGGATTCAAGATAGCCTGGCTGATGACGGCTGTAAGCCAGAAACCGGTCCCAAGATGCTTGTTTCCGGTCCAGGGAAGACATGGCTTGGCAGTTCGGGCTGGACTGTTCCCATGAGGCACAGGGTCAGACTGATTTGCATATGGCCATGTCTGAACTGGGGTGGCGGAGTGAGCTAAAGAATGATGATGGATTAAACCCAGATCAGTTGACTGGGGGTGAGTGCTTGCATTGTTCAACACACCGTCCATCATCCCCTTTAGTTTTGCTATGTTCGCCCTAAGTTGGCAGGGTATGCCCAGACGTGGGTCCCTTGCTCACTTTGCCACTGGATTCAAGATAGCCTGGCTGATGACGGCTGTAAGCCAGAAACCGGTCCCAGGATGCTTGTTTCCGGTCCAGGGAAGACATGGCTTGGCAGTTCGGGCTGGACTGTTCCCATGAGGCACAGGGTCAGACTGATTTGCATATGGCTATGTCTGAACTGGGGTGGCGGAGTGAGCTAAAGAATGATGATGGATTAAACCCAGATCAGTTGACTGGGGGTGAGTGCTTGCATTGTTCAACACTCCGTCCATCATCCCCTTTGGTTTTGCTAAGCTTGGCACGAGCAGTCAGGCTTATCCCGGAGGCAATGTGTAAAGCATTTGCGCAACACACACACAGCAACAACATACTAGGCACACCACAAAAAGGAACTCCACACAAGGTTATATAAAAAATAGCCTTTGTATTCTCATAACACATTAGAATAGTAAACACATAATATACATTTTGCCACCTGGCACTGGGTCATATCTACAAGGGATTATATACACCTGACGGGGCCCACTGGACCACTGTCAGAACCATCACAAAGCGAACTTAGTAAAAGTAAAACAGATCATAAACGTACAACCAGTAACCACTGGTAATCACTGTGCTTAGCATCAGCCTGTAACATAAACTACATTATGCACAGTATCACATTTAGGTGCGAATTACATTCTGCGCCAACCTCACCCGCATAAACACATTATGCAATCAACTCACAAGTCTAAACGCATTAGACCCTAACCTCCTAAGTATAACTCACATTAGGGGCATAAATCACAGTGGAACATAATCTCACTAGCATAAACTATAATATGCAAACCAACCTCATAATTATAAAAACCACATTTAGAGGTATAACACAGGGTGCATAAAACATAGTACATACATTACATTTCCTAGCACCACATAATCACATTAGGGCCTGGTGCCCTACAATCCTAACAGTCCCCCTGGCCAACTGGCCATCTCAAAAAGGGGCTCAAATGCCCTATGTCCCAAGAGTCAGGGCGCGCTGCCAAGGCAGCGGAAAGTCAAGGGTGAGCACTCTGCGCAGGCCTAAACGTTGCAGCTGGCACTAATTGCTGCGCAGCTGGGAAAGTATGGGGCGCAGGAGGGCATCACACTCCTAACTTCAAACATGCCCCCAAAGAAAGAATAACCTAAACGGTGCAGCTGCCCACTACTTGCTGGGCAACTGTGAATCTCAAAATGAGGCCTGGCACCACTGTGCCCCTTTAATGCAACGTGCCAACGTTGGAGCCACACGGGGCTCTAAAAAACAATCATGGCCACAACTAAGCACAAGTACGGGCCCCACTGGCCCTCAGGACCCCCCCTGGGGCCATTAAACAAAGATGGCCCCGTTGGAGCACACGGGCTCTCCTTCACAACTATGCGCCAAAAAGAACTTGCCCCCTATGAACTGTGGCCCTCTGGGGCTCCCTTGGCTATTGCAGAAACTGCCCCAAAGCGTTGGAGCCACACGGGGCTCTAAAACAATCATGCCCCATCGTTGGAGCAGCCCCCTATCAGGTGGGGGCCGCTCAGGAGAGACAAAATGGACCACATCGAGCCCTTACTCACCGGGCTCTGTGGACTCGCTGGTCTCCTCCTGGGCCGCTCCAGACTCTTCTCTGGACTGACGACTCTGCATGGCCGGCACCGGCGCGGGGCTTCCCTCGCTCACGGGAGCCCCGCGCTGCTCTAGGCGGCCTCTTCTCTTCTTCACCCGGGCTGCACACGCGGGGCTCTCTCTCCGCTTAGGAGAGCCCCGCCTGGAATCCTGCATCCTGGTGTGGCACGCGGGGCTCCCTCTTCACCACGGGAGCCCCGTAGGGGCAATGGCCGGTCTTCCGGGTCGCCTTCCCCCTCGGCCGCGCTGCCATTGGCCGGCCATTTTAGCTCCGCCCATGTCTCAGGCAGACGTGCCTGACTTCCTGGTCGCCGCGAGATCGCGGCGGCCGTTTCTCCTTCTCTGGGCAGCAGTGAGGGGTAGGCTCCCTCTAAATTTAACATATAAAGCGGGGTAGGCACCCGCTCGATATACACAAAAGCGGGGTAGGCGCCCGCCTCATTCAGCATCACGGGGGAATCCCTACATCCGGATTCCCTCTCCAAAGAGGCTGCAGCTCAGCGCTGGTTAGCCCACACTCCTTCTCAGCTGGGCAATTAAAAGATAGCGCTCACAGGGGCTAGGAGCCACAGCTCCTTAGCAAAAAGGTCCATGAGAGTTTCAGGGGCATAGCTGGGCCCAGGGAGGCCAGCACACAGGGCCCTCCAGCAGGGAGGCAGCCCCCATGCCGGTTTCTCCTGGGCCTCAGCAGCAGTAAGCCCCCACGAGTACAGGAACAAGAAGTGAACAACAAACATGGGGTCACAGCCCCTTCTTTTATACACCCTTTTCCTTTGTGTAAAGGTGCAGGGTTTGGGGGAACCAGATACAACTGGTTCAGGAGCACTTTGTGTACATGACTCCTTCTTTTCTTTTCACAGGACAGGCCAGGGACATCAGACGCACCACAGGAGGTGGAGCCAGCATTGTGGAGGGAAGGCACAGCCCTATTCAGACCCAGGTGCAACTCCTCCCCTCCATCTACATGGAGATCTCTCCATTCAGCCCTGCGCTGACTCACCCTGCCCCTCCTGGAGCCACACACACCTCCCAGCCCCTGTCACTCACAAGCCAGACATGCAATTCACATCAGGCAGGCAGACACAGAGCACACATAAATGCCAACTTCTAAAAGTGGCATTTCTACACCAGTCATAATAAATCTGCGCACACCATTGCGCAGCATTTATTCACACAATTTCATACATACCAGACTTGACCATGCTGCACCTCTCATACCAGGAATTACCATGGACGCACTTATCCCCCATGCATTCCTATGGGAGGGCAGGCCAATCTCACCACAAGTACACAGAGAGCGAACGCACTTTCCACTGGACCACAGTGCGAAAGTGCTCAGAGGCCTAAAATCACCAACACCAGGTTACAGACAAGGCAAAAAGTTCAGGGGTGAACCTGCCAAAAAGGGCCAAGTCCAACAGGGGGGCTGCAAGTATAAAGCACTGCTGCTTTTGCTACTGGGGGCCGATATTGCAGCACCACTGCAAAACCGGTCCCCAGTAACAAAACTGGCCCCCACCCTTCCAGCATCCGGGAAAACGCCAGATGCCTGCTACGGCCAATCCAGCTCTGCCTGTGTACCACTGTCTGTAGTGCCTGTGATGTCTGTGAGTGTGTGGCGGTTCTAGGACCTTTGGGGCCCTTGGCAGAAAGAGAATGTGTGAGGCTCCCTCTAATTTTCATACACCGTGAAATCACAGGACATGACATCACAGGATGTGCCATTAATTGACTATTGTCGAGCGACTTTGCAAGAAGCCACTTTCTTGTTGTGGATATCAGTGAAACAATAAAAACATAAATATTAATACTAATACAATAAGTACATATATTTTAAATTTAAATTGACTGGAAACCGTTATATTAGACACACTGGATGGAAAGCTTTGGTCTAGGTCTCTCCAAAACGTATAAGTTTAATCAAATGTTAACAATTTGTTTCCAGACTAGTGCATTAGATAAGTATGTATAAGTATGTATGTATGCTTTTTAGGTCTCGCCTAGCGTTGCTGCGCACATGCGCAGCGCGCTCGGCAAGATTTATTGTAGATGAGGACTTTCAGAAGAGGGCTTTAAGCCCCGCCCCTCATTTCCATTGGCTGGCGTCACCGTTTATGCTAAACGGTGGCCTGCCATTGGAAATGAGGGTTTTCTGTAGACGCCCTTTCCCCTGCGAGCCAGACTGGCTCGCCTGCTTTGCTGCTGTCGCAAAGCACTTTCTTATCTTTATGGGGCCATGTGTTTCAAACACATGGCCCCATAAAGACAAGAGACGGGGAAGGTTCACGAGCCAAGGAAAGCACACAAGTAAATACACGACCATTTAGTTGTTGAGGTCAATAAATATTTACCGCGCAACAGATATTGCTTTTCGGTTAAATGGAGACACTTCTGCAAAAGCATTGATAACCACAAACACACCTTTCCGAAACAACCTTTTTTTCGGGTTTGTAAATGCGGGAGATGTTAGCTCAGCACAAGTGAATACGTTGCTATATTTGACCCTTTGTGTCTAATTTTCGGAGCGCCCTTTTCGGCTTGTTGACACAAACACAAAGCGAGCTCATGCTTGACAATACAACGCCCTTATTAAATAGCGGCGCGGTTTGTAAATGTGGGAGATGTTAGCTCAGCACAAGTGAATACGTTGCTATATTTGACCCTTTGTGTCTAATTTTCGGAGCGCCCTTTTCGTCATGTTGACACAAACACGAAGCGAGCTCATGCTTGAAAATACAACGCCCTTATTAAATAAAGCACGGGCAGTCGGCAGACAAATCACACGCAGAGCGGCAGCCCCTTATCAGCTGGTGGGGCGGCGCAATGATTCGAAAGCAATGGCTCTCTTTGTAGAACGGTTATTTACGTTTGTATCGTGCGTTTTGCCACCGGTCCTGCGTTCCCCGAGTCACACGTCGTCTGTATGTTCAGTGTGTGGTGATTGTTTTTATCCAGTGCGTGCCTTTGAGGAGCTGACGCAGTCTGTGCCGCCCTGCGTGCTTTCTTCCCGCGTTCTTTAAAATAAAGCGCATCGAAGGACCTACACACGCGCCAGCTCTGCAAGCAGCAACTCAGAAATTAAATAGTTATTCGGGTCTAAGGTAACGTTTTCAATCATTGTAGGCTCGGTGTGTTTGTTCGTTGTAGCGCTCCTTCAAAGCACAGCAACACCTGAGCAGGAGCAAGTGAACAAGTTCGCATTCTCGTTCGATACTATTTCGAACCGGTGGTTAACTTTGAAACCTAGGACAGGGCATATCCGAAGTGAAGGATAATATAACGCCATCCCTCCACTGCACGCCCACGTGTTCCTCATAAACACATACAATTAAAAATATAGAAAATAAAAGTCTGCTATTTTGTTATATTGCAATATGTTGTAATTTTATGGTTTAGTAGGTTGTATGGTTATATTTCCTCGTTTTTAAATTTCGATTAATTATGCTATGTTGTGACACTTTATTCTACTTAATACTGTTTGATTTAATCCCCTTTAAGGACAAAGTTGTGATACCAATTGGTGTGTCCATTTATTTTGGTCTGTTACGTTCGCTATTTACACTACACTATCGAAATTAAAGGGTGTTCATAAACTTAGATAACGCACTCCGATTCCCCAGGTATCAAAACAGTCGTTTGCGCATCCGCTTGCGCCTCGCGAGTGCCTCTGCTTTTTTCCATCTCCGCAAGAACTATAACAACTTATTTTCACGAGTTGTTAAAAAATAGGAATAAAACAAAACAATGTCCACGCGTTCAACCAACGAACACCAGTGTGCGTTGCGTTCACACAGTTACAAGACAGCCGTGCGCGCCTTGGATGGTTTAGTTGTTTCAAATGATTTATACAGATATTAAATATGTATTTATTTCATATCCTACTTGAACAGAATAATTTTTTTAAAGTAGCATCCCGCACTTTTTAAATGCGCAAATAAAACAAAGGCCAGGCATGTGCAGTACCTGCTTTTGCATTTTCAAGCATCATTAAACAAATTCAAACACTAGTGAAATCCTCCAGAAATAATACAATTTCTCGGTTAAAATTCGAGGTATAACGTTGTTGTTTTAAAATAAATTTTACCTCTTGATATTTTTCCATATTTTTTATTTAAGGATCCGAGAAGATAGTTAAAAGGAAAGTAAACACTATACAATATACAATTTCTTACTGAACTTTTTTTTTAAATCCAGAATGGACCGGCGGAAAGACCCGGGACGTACCGCGGTTCCTCACAAAACACGCGCGCGTGCACGCACTTTCCAGTCTCTGCTTTAGATGCACTTGACCGGTTTGTGTCACAATGCAAAGAGCGGCGTCTTATAGCACATTTAATACTACAGTGCAGTAAAACTAATGCAGAGCGATAAAGTACGGATTATCGCTGTCAAGCTTGCCAGCAGAGAAGAAACGCAAATCCCTACCTGGGTTTTCAATATCTCAAGAAAGAAAGCTTGAAAAAACGGGGAAAAGTCACTAAAGCACAGAGGGGAGGGCACGGCAGGGTGGAAGCCCGTGAGGCGTAGGGAGCAGGACCGCTCGCCTCCCAGAGCCTGCTAATATTTATTGGAGCCAAGTGGTATCAGCTCCCGTGGTGTACAGAGGTCGGGGACCCAGGCTACAGCTGTCCTCGCGCTAGCTAAGGTATTTCGAGCCCAGGGAGCAAGTAGTGCCTAGGTAAAAGATGCAGGTGAGTGGCGCTATGAGGGGTGAATTCAAAATCCTCTAGATACTAGTGTCTTAATTAAAGAAAGAGGGACGTTTGTATTTATGAACTAAAAACTCAAGATTATCTATCTATCTATCAATCATCTGTCTGTATGTCAGTCCGTCCATCTAAATACCTACCTACCTACGGTCCATCTAAATACCTACCTACCTACGGGTTGGCTAACTGCTTGCGTAGCTTCCTGTTTATCTGCAGGCCTGTCTATACTGTCCTGTAAAAATAATTGTGACTCAAACAAGTTATTTGGAACATGTGTATCAATAAAGGCAGATTCACCGGTGGTATCTCCAGAACTCATTTTTAAGGAGTCACAAAGGGGCCACAGATAAAACTGGTAGGATCACCTATCGGAGGCACGCTGGAGAGCTTCCGAACACACATATTTATATATATGTTAATACTACTTTCCAGTTATTCATGTACTCATTCTTCCTTATTGCTTTCCCTTTCTCTTTTTCATTACTCTTTTCTGACATTTCTATTCCTATTCCTCCTCATATTTTTAATTAATATTACAATTCCACTTTCTTTACATCGTATGTTTTCCTTCTGGTTCTTCCACTTGAACCTTGACTCCTCCTGCAGACCTTGCTAAACAGTGCGAGCTCTGCTTTCTGCTTTTCTTATAAACTCTTTGACCAATTTGCATATGGTGATGGTGGTGGGGTTAGGTTCAAATACAGCGGGAGCATGAGCTCCTGTTGGCCCCACCTTGGTGACGCCACTGAGATTCACACTGGTATTATTACAGTGGAAGGGTCAAATGTAATAGTATTAACACAGTCCAGCTTAACTAAGGCAAAAACCTTTTCTTAGAGGTTCTCATGTTTCCTCTTATAACTACAATAGCGCTGCATTCCATCAACTTTTCCTCTGAATCATCATTCACCTCATTCTCTGTATCAAGGTCTAGATCATGGGAACACACAAATATTTTCGCAGGGGCCAAAAATGTTAGTTTGTGGTGTGATCGAGGGCCGCACTGATGCCAGCAGGTTGGCGGTTTGGGGTGGGGTGTTGGCTAAGCTGCGTGCAGGGGAAGCAAATCATCTATGTCTAGTGGCTGAATTGCATCATGTACAACCATAAAACCTGGGATCAATCCCACCCTCACAGACTTACCGAAGCATAGCGCCCACTTTAGGCGCAAGATCCCAGAGGCTTCACTGGTCAGGTCATCACTCCCTGCCTTTAATGGTGCTATGCAGGGGCGCCATTAGCGGTGTTATGAGAAGTCCTCTATGACGTCCTAGAGAGACACTTCGGATGTCATTGCTGGGGTGCATGACGTCATCCGCAAAGCTGTTGAATTTTTTTCTTGGCTTGCCTCCAAAGCACACCCCTCCCACCTCCAACAAAGCATGGGCGCGCACAGCGCGTTTTCACTTTGAATTCGTCTGCTTGCAGTGTTGTTTGTTGGATTTCCTCTATAGCACACCCTTCCCACCTCCCGACACAGCATGACCGCGCGCCTTTATTTACGTCTGAACAGCCCGCTTTTACTTTACATTTATATGTAAATAGCTTTACTTGTTTTGGCAGGGGGGCATGGGGAGATAAAGTGATTTGCCCAGAATCACAGGATGTTGAGCCAACGAGGAGGCTCGAACCTGGTCCCCTCCGCTCCAAAGTTGGCTGCTTTGGCCGTTATGCCACACCTTCTCCTTTGTCATATCGACGTTAAAAAAGAAAACAAGCATTAAAAATGCAATAGGTCTAGCCTTTGATTAAGTTAAAGCCATTTGCTTTGCTAATGGTATTGTATTCAAGCTTTGCATTATTTAGTGTCTATTTGTGATATGCGCAAATATATGTACATATCACAAATATACACTAAATAATGCAAAGCTAGAATACAATACCATTAGCAAAGCAAATGACTTTAACTTAATCAAAGGCGAGACCTATTGCATTTTCAATGCTTGTTTATATAGTGCAAATGTAGACGAACAGCTCTGAAGTGCTGAACAGGGTTTTTAGACAAGTCAGTCTTGGCGTTTTCTTCCCCCAAACTTTTTGCTTACTTACATCCACTTTTTGCTGGATTTTTGCTTTTGATGGCATTAGGACTCTGTACAATTTACCACTGTTAACTAGTGCTAAAGTGCTTGTTCTCACTCCCATAAACATACTAATATACCTAATTGGCATATTTAATTACTTATAAGTCCCTTGTGGAGTGGTATACCATATACACAGGACCTGTAAATTAAATTATACCAGTGGACCTGCAGCACTTATTGTGCGGTCCACTTAAGTGGCACCTTAAAACCCTCTCAGGCCTGCCATTGCAGCCTGCATGCAGTGTCACAGTGCCATGTTGACTTGCCATTTAAAACCCTTGTCACGCCTTAAACTCCCTTTTTACTACATATAAGCAACCCCTAAAGTAGGGCCTAGGTAGCCAATAGTGCAGGGTGCTGTGTAATTAAAAGGTTGCAAAACACACAAGATGATGGACGGAATGTTGCACATTGGCAAACATTCACCCCCAGTCACAGATCTGGGTTTAATCCATCGTTAATTAAAAGGTTGGACATACACTTTTTAAGTTTTACATGTCATGGTAGTAAATAACACCCAAATTTTACTACTGTGATGCCTACCCCTCCCATAGGATAACATTGAGGATTCCTTATTACATTTAATAAGCTGTAATTTCTAATTGATAGGAGGTAGATATATCATGTTTGGTACTTAGAAATTGTAATGATAAACCATTTCTTGAACTGGAATCAATTTAAATAAAATGGTGGAATCAATTTAAATAAAATGGTTCAACATCTCTGTCCTACTCAAAGAGGGTCGATCCCCGCTTGGTGGTGTTGGTATTACTCCGTGACAGACCTTTGCTGACAAAAATCGTAATCACAAATCTATTTCTAAGTTCAGTCCATAATGAGAGATTTAATTAGTTTTAAGGGTTTTATTTTCATTAAGAGGTCAGTAAAAAAATGTTACTCAGTTAGTTCAATATACATGTCAAATAACAGAACTGATAATAAAAATATGGTTAGATCAAATCGTAACAACAATGCATCAAGCGCGTTCCATAAAGGAAAGAATCCCTATTCTAGGACTGGAATGAAAATGAAACAACCCATAAAGAGTTCAAGTTGGAGAGGAAAGAGTGAGATAGATTATGAAGCTCAGATTCAATCAATCGATATCAGGAGATCTTCCCAAAAAGAGAGGTTTATGAAACTCAGTAGAGTCTCAGCAAACAAGTCAAAATAATCACGCAGTTGCAGTAGCAAACTGTAATCAGCAATTGGTTCGAAAAAGGATGTCAAATCAGCATTCAGCATTAAGCCATTGGCATTCAGCTTCAGAATGGCATGAAAGATTATGGAAAAGCATATGGGGTAAGTGTGAATCTACTCTTGGAGCACGCGATAATATAAACACGCTGACAAGCATCTCTTTCACCTGCATGGCGCAGGGCCCCTCCTGAGCAGCAAGGCCCCCTCCCAGGCGCTGACAAGCATCTTTCACCTGCATGGCGCAGGGCCCCTCCTGGGCGGCAAGGCCCCATCCCAGATGCTGACCAGAATCTCATTCACCTGCATGGCGCAGGGCCCCTCCTGTGCGGCAAGGCCCCCTCCCAGACACTGACAAGCATCTCTTTCACCTGCATGGTGCAGGACCCCTACTGTGCAAAACACCCCCTCCCAGGCGCTGACCAGCATCTCTTGCACCTGCATGGCGCAGGACCCCTACTGTGCACAACACCCCCTCCTAGACGCTGACAAGCATCTCTTTCACCTGCATCGGCAGGTCCCCTCCTGTGCAGCAAGGCTCCCTCCCATACGCTGACAAGCATCTCTTTCACTTGCCAGGCGCAAGACCCCTCGTGCGCAGAACCGCCCCCTCCCAGACGCTGACAAGCACCTATTTCACCTGCATGGCTCAGGACCCCTCCTATGCTGCAACGTTCCACTCCCACACATGGACAAGCATCTCTTTCACCAGATTTGCATGGTGTAGGACCCCTCTTGTGCAGCAAGGTCCCCTCCCAGACACTGACACGCATCTCTTTCACCTGCATGGTGCAGGACCCCTCCTATGCTGCAACGCTCCCCTCCCAGTTGCTGACAAGCATCTCTTTCACCTGCATGGCGCAGGACCCCTCCTATGCTGCAACGCTCCCCTCCCACACACTGACAAGCTTCTCTTTCACCTGCTTGGCATAGTGCAGGACTCCTCCTGTGCAGCAAGGTCCCCTCCCAGACACTGACAAGCATCTCTTTCTCCTGGATGGTGCAGGACCCCTCCTATGCTGCAACGCTCCCCTCCCAATTGCTGAGAAGCATCTCTTTCACCTGCGTGGCGCAGGACCCCTCCTGAGCAGCAAGGCCTCCTACCAGGCGCTGACAAGCATCTCTTTCACCTGCATGGTGCAGGACCGCTCCTGTGCGGCAAGGCACCGTCACACACGCTGACAAGCATCTCTTTCACCTGCATGGCGCAGGGCCCCTCCTGGGCAGCAAGGCCCTATCCCAGACACTGACAAGCATCTCTTTCACCTGCATGGCGCAGGATCCCTCCTGAGCAGCAAGGCCCACTCCCAGGCGCTGACCAGCATCTCTTTCGCCTGCATGGCGCAGGACCCCTCTTGTGCAGCAAGGCCCTATCCCAGACACTAACAAGCATCTCTTTCACCTGCATGGTGCAGGACCCCTACTGTGCACAAAACCCCCTCCCAGGCGCTGACCCACATCTCTTTCACCTGCATGTCGCAGGACCCCTCCTGGGCACGACACCCCCTCCCAGACGCTGACAAGCATCTCTTTCACCTGCATGGCGCATGTCCCCTCCTGTGCAGCAAGGCCCTCTTCCAGACGCTGACAAGCATCTCTTTCACCTGCATGGAGCTGAACCCCTCCTGTGTGGCAGGGCCCCCTCTCAGATGCTGACAAGCATCTCTTTCACCTGCATGGTGCAGGACCTCTCCTATGCTGCAAAGACCCCTCCAGACACTAATGGGCATCTCTTTCACCACCATGTTGCAGGACCCCTCCTATGCTGCAACGCACCCCTCCTAGACGCTGAGAAGCATCTCTTTCACCTGCATGGATCAGGACCCCTCCTTGCAACAAGGCCCCCTTACAGATGCTGACAAGCATCTCATTCACCGGCATGGCCAAGTCCCCCTCCCAGACGCTGACAAGCATCTCTTTCACCTGCATGGTGCAGGAGCCCTCCTGTGCGGCAAGGTCCTCTCCCAGACTCTGACAAGCATTTTTCACCTGCATGGAGCTAAACCCCTCCTGGGCGGCAAGGCACCCTCCCAGACGTCAGGACTAGACTGGGAACAGCAACCTGCCCTGGCGGATTGCTTCTCGACTGGCCCTGGGAGCAGGGGGGGGGACTAGCAAGAAGCACCGCTCCCGCTTTTGTTACAGGGGGCCGATATTGCAGCACTGCTGAAAAACCGGCCCCCAGTGACAGAACTGGTATCCACAGGGACAAAACCGGCCACCACCCCTCCAGACCACCAGGGAAATGCCCAGTGCCCGCTACGGTCAGTCCGGCCATGTCAGGCACCGACAAGCATCTCTTTCACCTGCATGGTGCAGGACTCCTGCTGTGCGGCAAGGCCCCCTCCCAGACGCTGACCAGCATCTCTTTCATCTCCATGGTGCAGGACCCCTCCTGTACAGCAAGGACCCCTCCCAGACACGGACAAACATCTCTTTCACCTGCATGGCGCAGGACCCTTCCTGGGCGGCAAGGCCCCTTCCCAGACGTTGACAAGTATCTCTTTCACCTGCATGGCGCATGGCGCCTCCTGGGCGGCAAGGCCCCCTCCCAGATGCCAGGGCTAGACTGGGAACAGCAACCAGCCATGGCATATTCCTTCTTGACCGGCCCTGGGAGCAGGGGGGGTGCTAGCAAGAAGCACCGCTCCCGTTTTTGTTACAGGGGGCCGATATGGCAGCACTGCTGCAAAACCGACCCCCAGTGACAAAACTGGCCTCCGCAGGCACAAAACCGGCCCCCACCCCTCCGGCCCACCAGGGAAATGCCCAGTGCCCGCTACGGCCAGTCCGGCCCTGCCAGACACCGACAAGCATCTCTTTCACCTGCATGGCGCAGGAGCCCTCCTCTGCGACAAGGCCCCCTCCCAGACGCTGACCAGCATCTCTTTCACCTGCATGGTGCAGATGCCCTCCTGTGCGACAAGGACCCCTCGCAGAGGCTGACAAGCATCTCTTTCACCTGCATGGCGCAGGACCCCTCCTGGGTGGCATGGCCCCCTCCCATACACTGAGAAGGCATCTCTTTCACTTGCATGGAGTAGGACCCCTCCTGCGCAGCAAGGTCCCCTCCCAGATGCTGACCAGCACCTCTTTCACCTACATGGTGCAGGACCCCTCCTGTGCGACAAGGCCCCCTCCCTTACACTGAGAAGGCATCTCTTTCATTTGCATGGAGTAGGGCCCCTCCTTTGCGACAAGGCCCCCTCCCCGACTCTTATCAGCATATCTTTCACCTACATGGCGCAGAACCCCTCCCGTGCTGCAACGCTCCCTTCCCAGACACTGACAAGCATCTCTTTCACCTTCTTGGTGCAGGACCCCTTCTGTGCAGCAAGGCCCGCTCCCAGACACTGACAAGCATCTCTTTCACCTGCATGGCGCAGGACCCCTCCTGTGCAGCAAGGCCCCTCCCAGACGCTGACAAGTATCTCTCTTTCACCTGCACGGTGCAGGACTCCTCCTGAGCAGCAAGGCCCCCTCACAGACGCTGACAAGCATCTCTTTTACCTGCATTGCGCAGGACCCCTACTGTGCACAACATTCCTTCCCAGATGCTGAGAAGCATCTCTTTCACCTGCATGGCGCAGGACCCCTCCTATGCAGCAAGGACCCCTCCCAGACTCTGACAATGCTTGCCCCTGGGGGAAGTGAGGGTCACAGACCAGTCTACCACCTGGTTGCTTTTTGCGAGTCTGGAAGGACAAGGTGGGGATAGGGCAAGTTAGGGGAAGGGGAGGGTGTTAGAGAGGGCTATATAGGTTTCAGGAGAGGAGTATCCGGCCTCTTCCTGACACCAAGCACCACTGGAAAGAGCTTCAAAAAGTTAGCTCCTTGTTGTGGCCTACCTTAGTGTGGCACGTCCTGAGGAAGAGGCCGGCATATCATCGCCGGACAGCGACGCGGTCCGGGCGGCGCTAATCACGTTAGGCGAGACAGGTAGTGCCGATTTACTGCAGCCGGGCGTTTCCGCGTCAAGCGGGGTTGCTGCTGCGGTGGCAGCTTGCCTCCCCGAGCCGCCATCTGCAGGGAAATCAATGGGAGGCCGTGGGCGGGGCACCAAGCTTGAGCCCGGGAGAGCGAAGCACGGAGGCAGGAGGAAAAGCCTCCCGGAGCGGCTCTCCTCTGGAAATGAATTAGAGGAGGACGGGGACTGTGACCGCGGAACCAGCGCTGCAGCGGACAGGCGCTGGGAAATGCACTGGTGAAATGGAGCTCCCAGGGGGGAACGGGCCAATTGATCTCTCAGTGAACCCCCCCACTGGGAGTACAGAGAGGCAAAGAACTGGGCCATTAGGTCCTGCGATAAAAAAGACAAAATGGGCCATGTCTGGGCCAAGGCTGGTAGGGCCGGTTTGGGAGGGGGCCCCTATGAGGTGCCTGGAGTTTGAGTCAAGGGACACAGTGGGGGGCTGTCCGCAGGTATACCCAGAGCAGTAAATGGCAGGGCATGGACCTGGAGGTGCAGATACGGAGGCAGCGCCTCCTCATACAGCAGACAGAGGAAAGGTGGGCACGCAGGTGCGAGGCCAGGGAGAGGGCAGCCACCCTACCACCCGTGTTGGAGGATCCCAAAGATGCCCAGGGAAAAGAAGTTAGGGCAAGGAGGTAACGGGCAGTGGGTGTGGGTCCCAGAAGATCAGGACAGAGAGGGGAGTAAGGTGACAGCCAACACGGCTGGGGGACCGATGGTGCTTGGGACCCCCCAGGTGGGAGCAGCCATTGAGGGGGAATGAGACCGGCGAGCGAGGCCGGTAGAAAGTTGGCAATACCAACGGGGCACAAGACGGCCTCAGGATGTTGGCCCGAAGCAGCAGGGGGGTCCGCAGCGGCCCACCCTCTACTGAGGGCTTATGCGCAAGAACTGGCAGCCAAGGACGGCCCTGCGCGGAATGAATCATCTCTTCAATGGAAAAAGAGTGTAGTGCAGAAGCTGGTTGGGGAAAGGGCCCCTATGCGGTGCTTGGAGTTTGAGGCAAGGGACACAGTGTGGAGGGAGGGTGGACTTCCCCCAGGGATACCCAGATCAGTAAATGGCAGGGTATTGACCTGGAGGCGCAGATACGGGAGCACCGCCTCCTTATACAGCAGACACAGGAAAGGTGGGCATGCATGTGCAGGCCAGGGAGAGGGCAGCCGCCCTCCCACCTGTGTTGGAAGATCCCAAACCCAAAGATGCCCAAGGAAAAGAAGTAAAGGCAGGAGGGCAAGGAGGTAAAGGGCAGTGGGTGTGGGTCTCAGAAGATCAGGACAGAGAGGGGGGTAAGGTGACAGACAACACGGCTGGAGGGCCCGATGGTGCTTGGGACTCCCCAGGTTGGAGCAGCCTGGTGGGGGAGGGAGGAACGAGACCGGCGAGCGAGGCTGGTAGAAAGGTGGCAATGCCAACGGGGCACAAGATGCCCTCAGGACGTTGGCCCGAAGCAGCAGGGGAGAACACGGCGGCCCACCCTCCGCCGAGGGCTTGAGTGCAAGGCCTGGTGGCCAAGGACAGCCCTGCGCGGAATGGATCATCTGTTCAATGGAAAAAAAGTGTGGTGCAGGAGCCTGTGTGGGATTCTGAGTTGGTAATTGATTATGAGAATGATAGTGATGAATGGGAGGAAGGAGAGTTACATGATGACGAAGAGGATGCAGTGGGGACACCTGGGGCAGCGGCACATACAACTAAAGACGTTGGTGTTTTTCAGGTGGCAAGCGCGGCCAAAGGGAGAGACACGCCCATGGGGCCCCGGAGCAGTGGAGCTCGAAGCAAGGACAAAGCTGTCAGCAGCGGAGTGATGCCAGGTAAAAGCGAGTGGTGGACTACATGGGATGTGGGGGATGCGGGTGCAAAAAAGAAACCTTGCAGGTCAGTGTGGGTGGGGGATGGGGTGGTGGGGGTACCACGGGCCGTGCAGGCAGGCACAATAGTGGCACCTGAGGAACTCAAGAAAGAGGACGGCGGTAAACAGCTGGTAGGTACCGGAGTCCAGACGGACGGTACAGTGAGGGCAGATGGGAAGGAAGAAAAGGCAGAGGATAAATATAACAAGAAATTGGTCTACATGGATTTGGCGATGCCGTTGGGCTCTCATTTGTCCAAAAAAACAAAAAATAGAATTTGGAGGCATGACGCAAAAGGTGCACAGGGTTTTTTCAGGTGGGGCAGGTAACCGCCCTCTGGGGGTTTCCTGGTTGGCGGTACATTGGAGAGGTGGTGAGTCACGTACGGGCAGATTCACCCCTCGGGGGTGGAGGTGCACAGGTGATTTATGGCGTGCGCAGGATGCAATGAGCAACGGAAGGAACTTCAAGGGAGGATGATTGGAGGGCAAATGAAGGAGAGATTGGGTATATGGAATGAGTTTAGGGAGTGAAATGGCTAGCAGTGAGGCTAATGAGATGATAAGTTGAAATGGCGTGGGGAGAATGAAACGGTTCCGGTTGACAGGAGTTGGATTTGGAATTGTTGTTAAGTTTAATAAAGTTCATTAGTATGTTTGCAACCTTATCCTAATAAATGGCCTTTCACGCTTCTATACAGCTTGGAGTGTGGTGATTACATGAGCATCTCTTTCACAGCTCATCGAGGGCTGAAAGAGGGAGAGTTGCGTCTTCTTTGAAAGTTCCCTTCCCTTACACATGCCTGCGAGGCCGAGGAGAGAGATGCCCCTCCCCTGGGCCTTGCAGTGCTGCAGCATAGGTGTGAGGCACCGGTGGGGACTGAGGGGACACTGGTGCGTGGCCCATATTAGTGGGCTGAGTGCGGAGCCCTGGACAGCTGCGCATGCCTAGCGCCAGCCCTGCGCTGTGAGCGTGAGCATGGCTGTTTTGCACCCCTTCCTGTAGTGTCTGTAATGTTAGTGTGCACACTGCTGCTGTTTGTACCACTGCCTGTATTGCGTGTAATGTTTGTGAGTGTCCGCACGGCTGTTTGCATCAGTGCCTGTAGACTTGAGCCTGTGATACCTCTGAGTGTGTCCCGGCTGTGTGTACCGATGCCTGTAGAGCCTGTGATGCCTCTGAGTGTGCGCACAGCCGTTTGCACCACTGCCTTTAGAGCCTGTATTGACTGTCAGTGTGCGCAGGCTGTTTGTACCACTGTCTGTAGTGCCTCTAATGCCTCTGGGTGTGTGCGCACAGCTGTTCATATCATTGCCTGTAGAGCCTGTAATGTTTGTCAATCTGTGCACGGCTGTTTGTACCACTGCCTGTAGAGCCTGTAATGTCTGAGTGTGTTGATAGCCAGGGCTTTAAGTGGGCCGGGTCTCACCGGTGCTGAGCACGGGCAGTTTTTTAAATTGGGCCTCGAAACGGGTCGCTATCCGGCTCTGTTTTGTGCCCTGGCACAGGCGGTCCGTTTTTTTCCCGACTGCAGTGACAGCAGGCACATTGATGTGCACTGCTCACACTGCTCACTTCACACTAGTGGAGAAGTTACAGCATGACGTCATGCCAGGTGAGCGTTGTAGTGGTAGGGAAATCCTTTAAAGAGAGTAATTTTCTCTCTGGATTTCCGTTCTCTTGTTGAAACTCAGGAGCAGCAACATCGTCGTGGTGTCACCAGAGCTTTAAGTGGAAGCTTTTTCAATAATATATACAAGCCGTAGTTGCTGCTTATTTATCTTATGCAACTAACACCCATTGACAAAGCCAATAATCCTGACTTGTTGTAGGTATGATGTTACTTGTTGTATCTTATATCTGGATGCAATGACCAAAACAGCAAAATACAAGTCGGGCGGCACACTATGCTAAGCACAAATTTTTAGCTTAAGTGTTTTTAAGCCACGCCCTTAATCACATTGGCCACGCCCCTTTAAGAAACCCCCCCCAGTTTTTTCATCCCACTTAAAGCCCTATTCATAGCTGTTTGTTCCACTGCCTGTAGAGCCTATAAAGCCGGAGGAGGGGTGCTGGACCCCTTGTCCCGTGTCAGTGTGCTGTAAACAGGTGCCCGCACAGGTATGTTTGCCAGAGAAGAGTCGTGTTAGTTCTGTTAATCTGTCACTGTGCAGAAAGGTTGCACATTTGAGTCATGGCACCTTTTAAAGCCATCTGGGTCAGAAGTCACCTGGTCTGTGTTTTCTCTGAGATGATTCCAACGCACTGTACATGGATTTACTTCGATGACATCACCATCGCGTCACATTTAAATGTTTCAGCTTCTAGCAATATCGTCAATATGCAAATTAGTGGTTGTACGACTTGAAAACCTCCTGTGTTCTCAGAATGGTAGCCGGTTTGTGAAAATAGACTGGCGGGGCGCCAGGAACTCTTAAAGTAAGATTCCAGGCGCTGGCTTCAGGGGGGCTGGAGTGTGCAATGTTTATTTGTCATGTTGAAATCTCACTTGGCTCAAAGTTAGGAGGCGATCTTGAGATGACGTGCGCGTACGAACACTGTGCACATAATCGAGAAGACCAGCGGCCCAGGAAACATCTCAGAAGCCCGGATAGCTCAGTCGGTAGAGCATCAGACTTTTAATCTGAGGGTCTAGGGTTCAAGTCCCTATTCGGGCGGAAGAGATATTTTTCTGTTATTCAGCAGATTTGAAATGGAGGTTTTTTAAAAAATTTATTTTGCTTTTTACTCTTATTTCGATCGTTCTAACTTTTCCTCTGTTGTCATTCGAGTTTCTTAAAACCAGTAGCGCCTCCACCTGTTATAAAGTTTTCACTTACATTTAAGAATCAATCGCTGTTTTCTGCCTTCGCGGCCAACTGTGACGTCCAACATTCTGCATTTAATACATTTTTGGTCTCAGTGATTGAAAACGAACTACAAAGCCCTCTGATCACAAGCAAACTTCTAATTTACACCAAACCACACTTTCTGCCTGTGCTGCAAGGTGACCGTGTCGAGCTTTGCTACCAGTTTATATTTTATTCTCCTTACTACGACTGTCTGCTCGCTTTTCGGTGAAACACCTGATATACTGTTTGTAACAATGTATCAAGTAGGTTTCCACAAGGGAGGGGACAATTGTTTTCCATATATTTAAAGGGATGTCAAATGTGACCCCACTTTTTATTTCCATAACTTTTAATTTTTTGCCACAGCTTGTTTTTGTGAGACAGATGCTGATGAATGAATTGAGAGAAAAACAGTGGAATGTGTAATTTGCTGAAAGCGAACTTAGAGCCAAAAGGTAAAAAGTGATGCTCCGTCACGGGTATTATATTTACCACCAAGGCTAAATGTTTAAAAAAAAAAAACATGCAACGGGCCACTCTCACACTCTTAACTCACTCCCAGCACCTGAGTCTCTCACTCACTCTTAACTCACTCCCAGCGTCTCTCACCCTCCCTTAACTCATTCCCAGTGCCTGTGCCGCTCACCCTCACACTCTCTTAACTCACTCCCAGCACCGGAGTCTCTCACTCTCTCTCAACTCACTCCCAGTGGCTGCGTCTCTCACCCTCTCTTAACTCACTCCCAGCACCCGAGTCTCTCACTCTCTCTTAACTCCCTCCCAGTGCCCGAGTCTCTCACTCTCTCACACTCTCTTAACTCACTCCTGGTGCCTGAGTCTCCCTCTATGTTCAGAGTCTGGCCATTCTGTGCCTATGTTTGTGTAAACATTGGTGTCTGCCTGTGTCCGTGCCTGCAGCATGTGCAGTGCTTGTGAGTGATGGATGGAAGCGGCTGTCCTGCTGTCTGTCTGTAAAGGGACAGAAAGACTCCGATGTCAGTCTTTGAAGCAGCTGAATGTATAAGGACATTGGAAAAGGAAAGGCTGTTGAACATTGGTGATCTTACGTTTCCAGCCCTAGATTGAATTAGAATAATAAAATAATTAACTGTTGTGAGTTACTTTTTTAAAAGGACAAAAAAGTGTTTCCGCCCGGTCTCGAACCGGGGACCTTTCGCGTGTTAGGCGAACGTGATAACCACTACACTACGGAAACCCATTGGAAGCGTTACTGCAGCACCTTTAGCTCCAATAAGCATAGAACACGAAACGCAATTGGATAGACGAGGTGGTATGGAAGCTTTTCTAAAGTTCTCTCACTGAATGCATAGAACTCAAGGTTGCACAGATAGGATGTCTCTCACTGAATGCATAGTACTCAATGATGCACAAGCATCGTGTCTCTCACTGAATGCACATCACCGTGGGCTGCACGAGTAAGAGATCTCTCACTCAATGCACATTTCACTGATAGCTACACAGGTAAGCAGACTCTCACTAATTGCATGTCACTAAAAACATCAGAGCATGTGAGCTCTCACTTGATGCTCATGCCTGAACCCTGCACAGCTAAAATATCTGTCAATGAATATGTGCGAGTGAAAGCTGCACAGCTATGATCTCTCTCACTGAATCCACATCACTGACCCTGCACAGCTGAGTGTTCTACATTCACATCTAATAGGAATCTCACTTAACACCAGTGACCGATGCACAGATAAGAGCTCCCTGTTCACATGTGTAGCTCTCACTGAATGCAGATCACTTAACGCCGCAGAGCTGAGGTCCCTGTTCACGGCTAAGAGCTTTCACTGAACGCTGCGCAGCTGAGGTCTCTGTTCAGTGAACAGTGTTCACAGTTAAGAGCTGTCACAGCCGAGGTCTCTGTTCATAGCTCAGAGCTCTCACTGAAGGTTGTTCACTTAACTCTGCACAGCTTAGGCCTCTCCTCACAGCTAAGAGCTCCCACTCAGCGCAGGTCACTGAACGCTGCGCAGCTGAGGTCTCTGCTCACAGATAAGGGCTCTCACTGAATGCAGATAACTTAACGCTGCGCAGCCGAGGTCTCTCTGCACAGCTAAGAGTTCTCACTGAATGTAGATCAGTTAACGCTGCACAGCTGAGGTCTCTGCTCGCAGCTAAGAGCTCTCACTGAATGGAGATCCTTGGATTTTTCCCAGGCACCCAGACCTCGGTCTTTTCTTGTAAGTGTGTCTTTGCTTTGTCCGTTTCCTTACGCTGTAGTCTGCAAAACAGTTTTTTTTTTTTTTTGCTGCTATATGATACTCTCCTGTGTTTTGGGTTTTCGGTAAAAGCATCGGGAGGATGAAGGTGAATATAAATAGCACCCCCATCCAAGAGTCACACACTCACACCCAGGGCTGCACGTGCTGCTCCGTTGTAGTCATTGGGCGCTGAAACTTGCACGAGAACGCTCCCTGGTGGTCTAGTGGTTAGGATTCGGCGCTCTCACCGCCGCGGCCCGGGTTCGATTCCCGGTCAGGGAAGGTTGACTTTTAGGGGCCCATTACGATGGCGGGCGGAAGCACAACCGCCGTGCTGGCGGATGCAAAAACCACCAGTTACCGCCGGCACGCAGCAGTCCACACGCCCGCCCAATTACGATGCGAAAAGCAGGCCAAACACCGCCGGCAAGCCAGCAACACCGTCCGCCATCAAAGTGCGCCCGCACACGTAGCGGCGCAGCACAACTGACACACACCGTCCGACGAAACACGTCCCGCCCGGCGCATAAAGTACGATGCCGCAAACAAACGGCTCCCACGGCAAAGAGACACCGCACGTGAAAGAGAGGCGGAAACACGGACGCAGAGCACGGACAACGAAGAAGCGGCACCCCGGGCATGAATCCAGCACTGCAGGCCCTTCCCATGCTTCTGCTGATGCACCACCAAGGACGCAACGTACCGCGGAGACGCAGGTAGGCACACACACAACAAGTGCACGCAAACAGCGCACACAGTGCAAGGGCGGAAAAAGCGGACAACCCCCCACCAGCGCGTGCACACTACACATCCACCATTGCATCCACATATGACACACAGGCCAAATCCTAACATCGCGGAACACATGTGTACACACCACCTGGGACTAGGAACCAACCACCCCGTCACGGCCCCAAGCGCCGATGGCGCCGCCACACATGCGCACAACGCAGAGGCCAACCGCAGCGCCATGCATGCGTCGCACACAGACACAGGGACACAACCAAGCAGCACACACATCAGCCCCACCCCGAACGCACATGACACGTGACAGGCCGGCCACAGACATGTCCCCAACGCCCAATTCACGGACAACACCCAACGCCACACAACCGACGCACACATGTCAGTGAAGACACGCAACTGCAGGACACACCCCAGTGTAACAAACATGGCGTAGCACACAGCGGCGGCAACACCAACTAGGAGAAGCAGGGCCCCTTCGGGAAGAGGAACGCCAGTACCACACTGAAAAACCCATACCACCCTGCACATATGAACAAGACATATGAAACGGAACACCAAAGAGCCCGGGGACCGACAACAGGTGGCCCAAGAATAACATCCACACACAAGGCCCAACGCAGAGCGAGAAGGCAGCCTGCCGCCCACACAAGGGAGAGCAGACAGCACTGAATGACCTTCCATTCCAACTCCGAAACCACAGCCCTACGACAGAAGCCGGTGAATACAGCCATTGTCCAAGAATAGACCAACACAGGCATGCCGAGGAGACCGACCACAGGGCAGATAGCGCATATCACAGAAGCACACAACGGACGGGGAAGAAAGAAGAAAACACTCCCCCATGTCGGCCACATGCAAGTTAATTGGAAGGAGTCACACAGCACTGACCTTGAACTGTCTGAGAAGCATGTGGGAAGAGGGCCCGTGTCCTCCAAACAAGCCAACAGAACACAAGTCCTGTCTCCCTACGACTACACAGAGCTCACAGCAACCCCGGAGCGTGCACATTGCAGACTGCACACACAGCCGGAGCACGCCATCTCAACGAACCGCTGCGAAATGGCAACCGCAACACACCTACCCAACTACGCCGAACAGCTCAAGCTGTACAAAACCAACACGATACATACATTGGGATGCGATCTCCTGTCCCTGCTGAACGTAAGTTACCGACTGACTTACCGCATCACATTGTTCAGCTGCGTCATGCCCGTCTTCTACTGTCGGAGGTGTCCCTACCAGCATCCCGTCGAGATATGCCTCTCCAACCCGGCATGTCTGAAGGCGGACCTGCTACCACTACTCCTCCCTCTGGACGCACACGACAGGGCCTGCTCTGCCTATGGGGGCATGGCGTATGTGGCCAACATCGCACCCGCACTGAAATGGAACCACTGTGCCTCCACACGACGGATCATCGAGAACAGCTACATCGAATGTCACCCAGCATGCCCCATCATGGTCCTCCAAGGGACAACCTACGAACAACACCTTGACAGCCACCATCCGCTTCATTGGCTGGCAAACATGTACACCACCAATGACATGGAAGCCCTGCTGGGCGGCATCGCATACCTGACAACCTGTAAATACGTCGGACCACAACGCAGGTTCCCCGAGTGACCCATGAAGTCCAACCCCGCACCCATGCTCAGCTTCCGCACGGACTGGCCAGTCACCACCACAACAGCCATACCAAACGACCGGCAACTGTAACCACACCATCAACGACATCGCCATGACATCGGATATGACCGGGACATGCACACTGTTCCCCATCACATCCAGGAACACCGCATGCATCGTGGGAGGCAGTGGCATGGGCTCTGTGTATCGCACCCACATGGACGGAACTGCACGAACAACCAGGACACGACATGGATCCAGCGCACATGGACACACACACCGCTCAGTGGACATGAATAGGTCGCCTGGAGTCTGTGGGTGCTGCACCCCTCCCACCCCCGCCCCGGGAATCCCATACCAGGACCTTTGCATGGACGACAAGTGCATACAACAACAACACGACCCCAGTGACTGTGACATGTCCAGTAACCACCACAGTGCAACAACAAGTGGCACGCCGCTGCATGCACGCAAGCACATGCCCTGATGTCATCTCACATGCACGCGTGCATGAGGAACAACCGCAGCAAACCTGTCACATGGAACTGAGATGGACTGTGCCCATGATGCCGAGCGGTCTGGTAGGCTACATGTATACCGTCTGTGTCAAAGTCCGCAGCTCCGCAGCTATACGTAAATGTACATTAGCACAGCCTTGGCCAAGCAGATGTAACTCGGAAGCCCACATCCCACATGCAACAGCTAATCACATGTAACCCTACACCCTATCCCATTTGTAATCATGCTCAGTATATCCTCAACATGTATCCCGCTGCCAGTAGTGTCCACTATACTGCATCACAGAGGACAGAAGACTCAATATAATGTTTGAAACCAAAACTGTCTCCGCTGACTCATTTCACAAGTACGAATGAGAGAGGATGAGAGTATGTGAAGTACACGGCAGTCGTGACATGACCATGTAGTCCACTGGTATTGGATGTCAACGCAAATGAGTAGCACTACTGTGGAAGACACACATGTGTCGTGTGAAGTCGTATGGACGCAGTGCTCAGGTGGGTGGGTGCGACGGGTAGATGCGCACATGCCAAGTTGGAGCACGCCGTGTTGGGAGGGGTCATGAACAGTACACCACCGCTTCCCTGGGCATTGTGAGAGGACACCTGTCGGGGGGAGTGAACACGTGTGTGCACAGCAGCCGGGCACACGTACAAAGCGGTACCAGGCGCACCTCAGCCCACCCTCTGTGGACAAGCTGGATCCTGTTGTGCGCCCGCCATGCCCCTTGACAAGGCACACACAGCCCCAGTCGACCAGGTGTAACCCCAACATAGTCAATCCGCACAGGCGATACAGGGCACGGGATGGCAGTGGAGCATGGTGTGTGTGAGGTCTCCTCGCGCTCCTCCTGGTCATATCACGCAGGCAATAGAACCTCAACGTCTAGCATGGCACAAGTCAGATGGAAGTGTAGGGGGACGCACCACAGCACGAGCAGCACTGACGTCACGGGAGGTGGCTCGCACCATCCCATCCATTGCCCATCATACCAACCACGACACATGCCATTGCGACTAAGTGCAAGCGCGTGCGCCACCACCCCCGAGCCCTCCCCAGAGAGGCCAAAGAGTGAATGTGTGGGCCAACAGCCACAGACGGACGCGGCCTGGCCGCAAGGGCAGCCACAGCCACTGGGTGTCGCAGGTGGCGGATCCGGAAGGCGAAGACTGTGATGCATAGTCCATGCAGGCCGGGTCTCCATTTGGGGCACCACGCAGGTGGACGGCGTCCCGCCACACATCATACCCTGAGACAGCCCACTCGTGCAACTGGACCCACACATACACTCCTTGCCCTCTCTGGTGCGAGCTTGGGGCTGCCTGTGCAAGCGCTAGCCTCGCAGGTGAGCATGCATATTGGGGGGCGAGGGGAGGACATGAGGGCTGGGGCGAAGATGACTGTATCACTGTCAGTTAGTACAAGGGATGACCCAGATGTGGAAAGGAAGAGACGTGTCCCGTGTGTACTGCAACTAGTCGCCAATCCAACTACCCCCATGTCCGGAATGTAAGCCCGCACCTAGGCCCGCCCATCCGCCACATCGAACATACCACCAGCACGACAACCTTCCCATTCGAAACACTGACTGGGGGTGGCGACCAGTGAACAATCATGTGTAGCCTACCCACGCGTACATGTGGGCCCTCCATGATCCATGTCACCTGCGGCAAAGACATGACATGCGCAATGAGGGAAGTGAGGAGAGCTGTCCGCCCCACGCGCAGAAGGTGCATCAGCTCCACAGACCCAGCAGCGAGTCCAGCAGGGGTCACATGTGCAGGGGCAGCTGTGCCTGGTGTGAAGGCACATGCATATAGACAGCACATCGACCAATGTGTAGTCTGCTCACATCCACAGTCCATCATCATGCGGACATAGGAATTGAACACAGGGCAACACATCTTAGTTGGTGCACCCACCGTGACCAACAATGCGCAATCATCGACGTACCCGCCCTGTGCATGGCCCCCCACCCAACGGAGGCACATCCAGTGCCACCATCCCACACACACAAGCCTTCCACGGAACATGCTGTGTCCAATGGTCAGTACAGAGTCAGCGCCCATCTGGTGGATCCTGAACAGGAGACACATGCACACACATGCCAGCTCCCACTATGTACGTCTGCCACCTGGCACGTGCAATGTAACCTCTCACCTGTGACGTGTGACTGCAAGCACACAGCCGTCTTGGCATGGGGCTGTCAATGTGGACACCAGTCAATGTTTCGGGAGCTGTGATCCGTACAGTGCTGTACATAGGGTGCAGTGCTGACACCTACTACTGTCTCATATCCCCTCGTGCCACAGGTCCCACTTGTATTGGCCGCTCAGCCCGTGCCCACATCGTCGTCGTCGTGTGCCATACTCATCCAGCCTCGGAAGCAGTTCCATGCTCAGCAGACATTCATGTTGCCGTGGCGTTGCCGCTTGACGAATATGCAGTCAGTCCCCATCAGCACGCCCCGCAAGTCATTGGGGCCTAGATCCCCATGTGCATGCACATGGCAGTGGTATGTCTCACTTGCCATTGCCATTGTTGGGAGACCTGTGTAAGTGTATTGTGGCCGTGCCGTCCCAGCTTGACAGCTGGGCTGTGGCTCATGTGCTTGCTCAGTCATGTCAGTGATGTGTATGCGAAATTGCTATGTGCCGTGTTGCTTTGACATGTGTCCTCTGCCATTTAACCCAGGCGGAGACCGAACATTGACCGCCCATACCAATTGCTGGCGGACATGGACGATACAGAGGTAATCAGGAAGTTTCGGCTGGACAGGCCAACTCTGCATCGACTGTGTGCCATGTTAGAGCCCCATCTCCGTCCCCGCAGGGTGTATCCGACTGCTGTCACCCCCACGGCTAAGGTGATGGCCGCCATGCATTTCTTCGCCACTGGGTCATTCCAGCACACAGTGGGCAGTGGAGGAGGGATGTCCCAGCCCATGTTCAGCAAGGTGCTGAGGGATGTACTGGCAGCCATGATGCTGTGCCGAAACAGGTACATCAGATTCCCCAGGGCTCGTGAATTGGCGGCAGTGAAGGGTGCATTCTATGCCCTTGGCAGAATCCCACACGTCGTGGGAGCCATTGACTGCACACATGTTGGCCTTGTTCCACCACAGGCCACTGAGCACCTGTACCGCAACAGGAAGCACACGCACTCCCTGAATGTGCAAGTGGTGTGCCTTGCGGACATGGTGATCACCCACGTGTGTGCCAAGTTTCCAGGCTCGGCACATGACGCACACATAATGCGCAACAGCATCTTGCCACGACTGATGGCCAATCTGCAACAGGATCGTGGCTGTATTGTCGGTGAGTATGTGGAGTGGTGTAGCGTGCTGGTTGTGCGATGCTGTCCCCTGTCCAGTTGGAATAGCAACGGTTCTCTGTGTCCCTCACACCCAGGTGACTCTGCGTATCCGAATGGGGCATGGCTGCTCAGTCCATTGAGGAATCCTCGCACCCCAGCAGACGATCGATACAATGAGGCACATGGGAGGACCAGACGTGTGGTCGAGCGTACCTTTGGCCTCCTCAAGTCCAGGTTCAGGTGCCTGGACCGCACCGAGGGTGCACTGGCGTACTCCCCACAGAAGGTGTGCCAGATAGTGGTGGCGTGCTGCATGCTGCACAATCTGGCCATTCGGAAGCAGATCCCCCTCATTGTGGATGACGGAGATCAACCAGGGCCCCAGCCCGCAGACCAGGACAGCTCGAGTGAGGTGGACAGCGGAGAGGAGGAAGCTGGGAATGTGCGCCAGCAGCTCATCGCCCGCTACTTCACTTGACGGTGAGTGTCCATGTACGACGGATGATGTGTCTGTATCTGTGCAGGTGTGTGTGTGCTGTGTCAGGGTGGCCGTATGTTCACTGCGTGCAGTGTGTCAACGCTCCATGGCCAGGGTAGTATGCCACTGTTGGTGACTGTGGCATTGTGCCCTATTGCTCTGTGCGATGTGTGTACATTGCTTGTAGTTGTTGACATGTACTGTGTGATGGGTGTGTGACACACTCATTGAATGTGCTCCTGTTCTGTCTCCCACCCCTAGGTCCCTACAGGCCCTCCGGATTCCATTGCCATGCCACGCATCAGGTGCCTTTCCGCCCAAGGTGGCCGTTGTATTCCGTACAAATAAAACACAGGGCACAAACAGCAGTTAGTGAAAAAGGTGCATTTATTACAAACTGTGACATGTGATTGTGTGTAAGGTGATGACAAAAGTGGTGCGTGCAGTGACAATGAGCTGTCGGTCATGGCTGCGTGATGATCAGGGTGTACCCACTGGTTCTATGTCCATAGTCCAACACACACATGCCATCCAGCTGGCTGTGTGGAGTGGGATCGTAGAGCAAGTCAATGCAGTGGCTGGTCAAGGAAGGCTGGCGGAAGGCTGGCTGGCTGCCTCACTTGCGACTGGAGCGTGCGAAGTCCTCCCGGGAGATCTGTTTCCTCTTCGGACGGCCCCTTCCACGTTTGGGAGGGGGTGTGTGGTGGCGACCTGCTGGTGGTGGGTGAGGTGTGCTCACTGGCTGTGGACGCAGGGGAAGTGGACACTGCTGCCCGACCCTGCGCCCTAGCAGGTGGTGGCGGAGGTGGTGTTGCTGGCCTTGCCTGTGACCCCACCGCCACCACCAGCTGGCCCATGAGGTCCACGAGTTGGTCCATACGGGACACGAATTGGCCCATATGGGCGTCCATGGACCTCAGCACCCCCAGCACCTCCCGCGTGTCAGTAGCAGACCTGGCCCATTGTCCTTGGGCCTCTTCATAGGCCCCAAGGACTCTGGCCATTTGAGGCAGGGCATGGCTCCCAGGGGAGGCTGGCGTTTCCCTGACCCTGCTCCTCCTACCAGTCCTGCTGCCACCGGCCTGCCCACTAGCCACATTGCACACCACGGTCCTCGCTGTGGCTCCCAGGGTGGATCCAGTCGGCCGGGCCACCACCTGCGCTGGGGCTGGTGCCAGCGAAGACGTGGTGGTGGTGGAGGCGGTGGTGGTCGGTGCGGCGATGGTGGCGGTTGCGGCAGTGGTAGTGGCCGCAATGACCGTGGGTGTGGCCGCAACGACAGTGGCAGCAGGGGACTGGGACTGTTCAGCATCCCTGGATGATGGGTTGGTGGGTAGGAGGGGTCCTGGGGAGCGGCTGGGCCCTGCCACGCCAGATGGGCCAGCTTGGTGGTCCGTGTCCGAAGAGGAGGACAGATCCTCCAGATCCGTGTGTCCTCGTTGGGGGCTTGTGGGCTGGCTGTGCTGGCTGCTGTCTCCATCCCCAGCATCCGGCAGTTCGTCACCTGTGGAGAGAATGAGATTTGTTATTGTGTTGCACCTGGCGAAGTATGTATTAGTCGTCTGACATTGGCAGTTCGTGCAATCTCGTACATGGGTTTCCCGGAGGCGAGTGTGTGGCTGTGGCATCTGTAGTTGTGTGTGCTAGGCAATGGGACTGTGTGCTGTGCACATGTGGCATGGGACGGATTGGCCATGCCGATGGGTGTGTTGCTGTGCCCCTACTCATTGTGACTCTGGTGTATGCGGGCTCCTGGCCCATCCTGGGTCTGGTTTGTACTTTGCTTTTGGAGTTCATATGGAACGCTTAGGAACGCATATGGCAACATGGGGGCCATGCCCCAGATTCGCATTTGGGAGGGGATATGCTTTTGGGGTTCAAATGGAACGCTTAGGAACGCATATGGCTACATGGGGGCCATGCCCCAGATTCGCATTTGGGAGGGGATATGCTTTTGGGGTTCAAATGGAACGCTTAGGAACGCATATGGCAACATGGGGGCCATGCCCCAGATTCGCATTTGGGAGGGGATATGCTTTTGGGGTTCAAATGGAACGCTTAGGAACGCATATGGCTACATGGGGGCCATGCCCCAGATTCGCATTTGGGAGGGGATATGCTTTTGGGGTTCAAATGGAACGCTTAGGAACGCATATGGCTACATGGGGGCCATGCCCCAGATTCGCATTTGGGAGGGGATATGCTTTTGGGGTACATGCTGTGAGCCATGGGTGCCGAACGTGACATGTGTTGTGGCAGCATGACAGTGCATGGTCTGAGGTGTGTGCATGCCTGACATGCCCTGCATATTTGCTGTCTGTTGTGATTACTGGACATGGCATTGGACGCATCGTTATGAGTGAGTGATAGTTGTGTGCCAGCCAACGTATTGCAGTTGTCCCATCTCCTTGGTGTGCGTGCTGCCCTGTGCCATGTGCATCACTGCAGTGCTCGGGGGGTGTGGCCCATGTTGTGTGTTGTTGCTCACAGTGTGTCGTGCGCTTAATTGACTTCTGGCACATGGTTGGTCATGGGCATGTGTCTTAGCGTGACTGCTGTATGTGTGGCAGCTGTGCGGATGACATGCCTTTCATGAGACTGGGGCTGACGGATGGGATGGATGGTATGTTGTATGTGCATGGTGTGTCTGTGAGTTTGATGGGTTCAGTGGTGTTCGTGTGCATTTATGTTGTTCCGCTCTGTTGCGTCTAGTGTTGTTTGTCTTACATAGGCGTAGTTGTGGGGTGTGGGGTTGACAGGCAGTGGGGGCTACATGGCCAGGACTTCAATGGTGTTTCGGTTGTGTGTGATGAGTTGCACAGTGGCTGCCGTGTGGGACTATATTCAGTGTGGCTTGTGCATGCAGACGTGGCTCCTTGGGTGTTGCTATGTCTGTGATGGGTCATGTGGGGTGTGAGTCTGTTGTTCATGTCCGTGTGCACATTGTTCACTTGTTCGTGACGGTGGGCGGTGCTGCGTGTTCGTCTGCTACGTGACATGTCCCATGTGTTGGTGGTGTTATGGTCCTCATGCCTCCAGTAATCCAGCCCTGTCCAGTTTCCCACCTGCAAGTTGTTCGTGCGTGCACTGTACTGGATGCCACATGGCTCTAAGCGGGGGTGCTCCATGTTGCAGGTCTGTGGGGGTGGGGGGGTGTTGTGGGTCGTGGGGGTGGCTGTACACCCACTGACACCGATTGCTGTGGACCGTGATGTCTGCCTTTCGGCTGTCGTTGTGCACTGCGGTGGCTGACACGTGGCTGTGGGGTGTGGGGGATGCTCCTCCTTGCTGTGCTGTGGGACTGGGGCCTGGTGTGTGTTGTACTTGGGCTGTCCACCGTCCCACCCACTGCACTTTGTGTTCCTGCCACTTACCTGTTACTTGTCGGTTAGTGCAGCTGTGGCGGACACATGGGTGTGGTGGGTGCTCGTTGTGGCGCTTCTGGCATATTTGGGGACCTGTTGGTGGTTACGTGGCTGGCTTAGTGTACACATGTCCCCACGCATCTTACAGTTGTTCGGTTTGGGCTGTGTGTGGTAGTGTCTGTTGCATGTGTGTGTGATGTGTTGTGTATTGTGTGCTGGACATGGGGGTGTTTGTCCCTGGGAGCTGTGGCATGGTAGTTGCGCATGTGAGTACATAGCGGTGTGCTGGTATACATTAGTTTGTACTTACCAGCCTCCACTCCCCCTGCTATTCCGGCGAGGATCTCCGGATGGATTACGACTCGCACCTTCTCCTCCCACGCTTTGAAGGTCTTAAAGAGCGCGGGATTCCCTCCGCCAGTGACGGCAGCCAGCTCTCTGTTTTTGCCCTCCTTCTTCTTGACCAGGCTCTTTACGTCATTCCAACGTTTGTTAATCTCGACTCTGTTTCTGGGCAGGGTCCCGACTGCATTGACCTGGTCTACGATCCGGTTCCACATTCTGTTTCTGGTGGCTAGTGGTGTGTGCTGGACCATGTTCCCATAGATTTGTGGGTACACCTTGATGATCTCGTCGACCATGACCGTCAGCTCCATGGGCGTGAACTTGGGCATCCTTTGTGGTGCCATGGTGTTTGTGGTGCTGGTGCGGTGTGTGTTGTGTAATGTGCAGGGGGTTTGTGGTGCCGGGGTGTGGTGGTGGTGGTGGTGGTGGTGGTGGTGGTGGTGGTGTTTGGTGGTGGTGGTGGTGGTGGTGGTGGTAGTGATGTGTGCGTTTCTGTGGTGTGCTGCTGTCCTTGCTGTGTCACTGTGTCCTCTCCTCTCCTCTCTGGTTTGCAATGTAGCAAGGGGTTGTAGTCTGTGGGAGTGCTGCTTTTGTACTCACCTATGTGGGTGTGTCCTCATGGTCTGTTGTTTTCAGGTGTGTTGTGTCTGGGGTTCTGGCCTTTGTATTTTTTGTTTGTCCGGGGGGTGTTTTCGGGATGTGTACTGTGCTTGTGTATTTGTGCGTGCCTTGCTGTGTGGACTTGTTGGCCATGTTGTGTGCTATTGGTTTTGTGTGCGGATGGTTTCTGTGCAGGTACGTTGGCGCCATGGCTTCTGCCGTGTCGATTCTCATCGGCGTTGTTTGCGCTGGCGGGCGGTATATTTGTGGTTTTTCCGCGCTCATGGCGGTGCGATCGTAATTTCACGTGCGGTGTGTCGGCCGTGTGGGCGGGCGGTTTTGTGTTGTCGTGCGTGTTTCCGTCCGTGGCGGGCGGTTTGACTCCGACTCGGACGATGGCGGGCGGTATTTTGTGTGATTTTTCCGCCGATGGCGGTTTCGGTTTGTGTAATCATAATGGCGTGGTCGGTGTTCAGGCGGTGTGTGCGGGCGGATTTTTGCCGCTTCCATGCCTGGCGGATTTATTTACGCCGGGTATCGTAATGTGCCCCTTAGTCTTTATTTCACTTCTGTTCGATTGATGGTGCTTTTGGTGGGTTTTTAAAAATAGAATTTCATGTTTAATTACACTGATTACTTTATTATGGGCCCAATATTCGAGGCATGGATAACAAATGGTTCAAATTTTAAACATCTTAATGACATAGTGGTTTTTATTAATCTTTTGATTTCTTATGACGCCCCCTCCCCCCACTGAATGGGTCATTGGAAGCCCTGGACACTCACTTAAAGAGGTTCTAAGAGGTTAAACGAAAACAATGCTCAAACTACAGAAATACATCAAATATATATTGAAATTAAGAAATATTTTTGTTAACCCACAAACATAAATCGAAATTCTAATGAGAAGGTTGGAGTTTTTCATCGGGTGCTTTTATTTTTCTGAGATAAACCCATAAACTAGGCTCTCCCACATGTCTTTGTCTTTTTAGCTCATAAACCAGCCTCTGTAATTTCCTCGGAGTAGACAGTGCTTCTGTGAGGCCAACACCCGTCCACATCACTCAGGCTCTACTTGTGCTGCTCCAACTTCATTTTTAGCCTCCGATTTAAAATCCCTCCACATGTACAGAGAATTTTTCAATTTTCAATTTTGTTATGTGTATATAATTTATGAATCTACAAATATTTTTTAAATTTTCTGCAGTCACTGACCCACTGAGTAGGCATTGCAGACCCCCAGGGGTTCGTGGACCACTGGTTAACAATAACTGACATAGAAAGCAAACGGGCAAGTCTCATTTGTGAATTGACTTTATGAAGCTGCGGTGTGTTTTAGGAATTTAATCTATGCATGGTAATGTTAGGCCCGGCAGAATTATAACTCCGCCAGCAGAATTGGCGCAATTTAGTAACTCTGTGTTATACTTGTGACACGGAACTCCTGCCAAATTCTGCCAATCGGCACTTGGCGGAATAATTCTGCTGTTTGAGCCTTGTGATGTTCACCGGAACAACGCGAGGCTCTACAATGCACGTTTGCGAGTGAGATTTTCCAACTCCTTGCGTGATTTCCGGTTTCCAGTGCCATTTTCTAAAATTGGCAGTCAGGACTCCTTCTCGATTTTCTACTCAAGAAGCAGCTAAATAAACTCAAATACTTTTTCGAGTGAATTTTCTACTCAAACGGACGGTTTAGGTAGTTTTTACTTTACTTTGTTTTTCAACAGGAAATGCCACAGGGACTCCAACATCCACTTCCTGTCCAGAAGGCTCCTTCCAGTACTTTGTCCATCTCCTGGTCACTTTTCCTTTGGATTTCGAGGTGAAAGGATCACTCTCTTTGTTTGCAATTCCTGCTGCGTATATCATTGGATTTTAAGGACTTTGGGCCTGATTTAGATCTCGGTGGACGGGTTACTCCGTCACAGCGGTGACAGATATCCCATCCACCAAAATATATCGAATTTATATTTTGGCGGATGGGATATCCGTCACCGTTGTAACGGAGTAACCCGCCCGCCGAGATCTAAATCAGGCCCTTTATTTTTGTGACATCACAACAAGTAAGTTAAAAAAACTTTTAGATAGCGGGCATGCACCAGTATATATTGTACCTTTCAGGAATTTTTCAAATTTGACTGTGGTTGTGGTGGTTGACCTGGAGTTGCAGAAGGGGCCTATTTTTTGCATTCAATTTTTCAGCTATTATGAGGGAAAAAGGTTGCATAGTTAAGTACCTTATCTCCATGTGTGTGAAATTTGCACTATTCATTTATTTGACCATGTGGCCTAGTCTGTCCATGGGCCATTCAGCCAGTACTAGTAGGCATTGAGTGATGAAGCAACTGTTTCTGTGGTATTTGTTGTTTTACAACATCTATGATTTAGGGATGGTATTTAAATTAGGCCCAGGCGGAATTTTAATTCTGCTTGCGGAGTTGGCAGAATTCGGGTAACTCGCTCTACCCGGTAATGTGGAGTTCCTGCTAAATACTGATATCCAGCGACTAGAGCGGCTGACTCCAAAGCGCGGGGCTCACGGTTAGTTCCCTGATGCCAGCGGAAGCTCAGCTCAGCATCATGTGACTCTAGGCAATAGGTCACTTAATCTCCCCTATGGCCCCTAGCACCTTGAAACCATAAGGGGCAATATTTTTGCGCTTTACAAATCTGGATTATTAGAAATATGGATTATAGTTCCTGCTAAATACCGCTATCTGGGGTATGGTGGAATTATAAACTCATTGGTGCGCGTGAGACTTGTATAGACGCGTGCTTGCATGCGTGAGCAAGATTTGCCGGCCACTAGCGAGAGAGATTTGCCGGGCGCTAACGTGACTTTCAGTTACCACGGAGCCTTCTGGTACCATTTTTATGACACCGGTAAGCGCGAGTGGCTGCTTCTCAAGCAGATTCTCTACCCGAAAAGCAGCTAAGTCAACTAGAAAATACCTTTTCGATTGAAAATTCTACATGCATGGACTGTTCACGTTGTTTTTTAATTTGCAAAGCATTTTTTTTATATTTTACTTTTTTTTTCAACCGGAAGGAAGTTTTCCAGAAGCTCCAACTTCCTCTTCCTCTCCAGAAGGTTTCTCCCAGTGCTTTGTCCAACTCCTGGTCACTTTTCATTTGAATTTCAAAGTGAAAGGTTCACTTTCTTTGTCTGAAATTTACTGCATATACATGCTATTGGATTTCAAGGACTTTGTTTTTGTGACATTACAAGTAAGTTCGAAAACTTTTATATAAGGATGTGTTTTTTTTTTATAGAGAGCATGCAACAGTATTTATTTATTTTTTTATTCAATTTTTAAATGTGATTGTGGTGGTTGGTCTGGACTTGCAATAGAGGCCTAGTTTTTTTTTGCATTTAGTTTTTTTATCTTTTGTAAAGGAAAGATGTTGCACAGTTCAGTACATTTTCTCCACGTTTGTTCAATCTGTACCATTCATTTATTTTACCATGTGGCCTAGTCTGCCAACGGGCCATCCAGCCAGTACTAGTCTTTGGGTACATGAAACAACTGTTTCTCTGGTATATGTTGTTTCAAAGCATCAATTAGGCCAGGGATGCCATTGGATTCAATGAAAAATGTGTTTTAAAAAAAAATGTATTTCACATTATTTTTCTGCAAAAAGTGTATATTGGTGGGATCATAGCTGATGCTTTGAGAGGGTGTTTGTCGGTGTAAAATGTTTTTACCTCACTTAATTTTCGTTTTTAGTATTGCTGAATTAATGGTAGTGTTTTCTTAATTGTTTGCTATGCCTCCTTTGTCTGATCAGTGTGTGTGTGTGTGTGTGTTTTACATAGGCCACCATTTTGTCTTTGTTCTCCATAACATGTGGCCGGCGGCCATTTTGGGTCGTCAGTTTCCATAGACCTGCAAGTGCCTTTTGTTGTCCATGCCTCTTTGCTTGTTGTTGATTGACCATGTGGCAATTTTGTCAAGCCAGACAGTGTGCTTTTGCCTTAGGCCAAAAGACACACAGATGATGGACCGAATGCGGAACAAATCAAACATTCACTCCAGTCAAGAGATCTGGGTTTAATCCATCGTTCTTTTGCTCACCATTCCACCCCAGTTTAGATCCAGCCATACGCAAATCAGTCTTGACCATGCTCCTCATGTTAACAGTCTAACCCGAACTGCCAAGCCAGGTCCTTCTTGAACCAGAAAAATGCATCCTGGGATCCGTTTCGGGGTATCACCCCTCATCAGCCAGGTGAGCTGGAATCCAGTGGCACAGTGAGCCCAGGACCCACGTCAGGGCATACCCAGCGCACCTAGGGAGTCATTATGATGGCGGAAGGACCGCCACCGCCAGCCGTGCGGTGGCAGGGCTTCCGCCACCGAACCGCGATTTTCCCCCCGCCACATTACGATGGCGGGGGGATCCAGACTGCGACCGTGGCGGACGCAAAGACCATCCGCCACGGAACCGCCACAGGCAATCGTTCCGATTGCCTGGCGGAGCGGTCTGCATCCATAAAATGGTGGCGGTGCCTAGCAGGCACCGTCCGCCAAATTAGGATGCTGTCTTCAGCCAGCCTTTCCGTGGCGGATAAACCGCCATTGAAAGGCTGGGGGGATTGGTTTTGGGGGCCTGTTGTGGGCCCCCCTTGTGTCTGGGGGTGATGTTTGTGTACTGGGGGGGGTACCCATGGTACCCCCGTACATTTCACTGCACCAAGTGGCAGGCACCGTGTGGTGCCTGCCACGTAGTGCAGTGAAATGCACAACATGCATTTTGAACATTGCGGCGGGTGCTGCAGTCAGCAGCACCCGCCGCAATGTTAAAGTGCAAAATGCGACCGCCATGGTGGCTATCGCATCCTAATTGGGTGTGCGGGACCGCCGCATGTATTGCGGACGGTCCCGATCACCACCACGATGGCGGCGGACTCCAGTCCGTCCGCCATCGTAATCGGCCCCCTAGTGCGAGAAAGCAAAAGACACATAGGCCAGCATTTGTTCTGTTGTGTTCATACCTCCTTGCTTGTTGTTTGACCATTAGGCCTGTAGCCATTTTGTGTAGCCAGCCAGTATGCTTTTGAGATAGACCTGCATGTGTTGTTTGTTGTCCATGCCTCATTGCTTGTTGATGAACATGTGGCCAGTGTATTGAATAAATCTTTTTTCCCAGCTGTCAAATCCATTTTCTAGAGACATTGAAGAAATGAAATGAAAATAAAATGTATAAAGCGCTCTAAAACCCAGAGGTGTCTAGGCGCTAACCAAAAAAGAGAAAGCCTACCAGATGGAGTGGTGGATAAGCCCAATTCCTGAGACTGTTGATTAAGAAGACACGTTTTCAGAGCCTTTCTGAAAGCCAGCAGATCAGACTTCATCTTAAGACTGAAGGGCATGGAGTTCCACAGCCTGGCTGTGCAGGTCACAAGGTTCTTAGACATAATATCGACCTTTTAATATCGACTGGCAGATATATCGAGTCATTAATATCGTGAGTGAGAAGTATCGACAGCAAGATTATCGTGGTCAAGGATATCGACTTAAGGTAAGGAATATCGATTTTAAAAATATATATATATATAATTAGTTTTTTAATATTAATAGTTTTAATTAAAAAGAAAGTTTTAATTGTGCAATTTATTATTTTACAGTTTAATTTAGGTGTGTGTTGTGGCGATTATAGGATTAAAGAGTGGGCAGTTAATTCATTTTTATTAGTTTTATTTTTTATTAATAATATGTTTTTTAATTGATAATTATTTTAATTATGGAAGTACATTTTTCAAAAAATTAGAAGCGTGTTGTGATTTGTGTGGTGTTATAGGGAAGGAAATCAAATAAATACATTTATGTAATAATTAATGTTTTTGTTTGTAAATATTTTCTAGTATAATATATATATTTTTTAATTTATTATTTATTTTATATAGTATTTGTTATATGTAATTAATCATATAATATATTTTCTTTTTATATATTAAATAGATTGGTATTTTTAACATATTTATTTTTATATTTTTATTTTTAAATATTGATTTAGTTTTTATTTTTGAAATGACTGGAGTGTGAATAATAATTTTATCCCTCCGCTATTTAACCCTTTCCCTACTGTTGCATTCACTGGAGTGGGAATAGTAATTTTTACCCCTTTGCTATCCAATACTTTCCCTACTGTTGCATTCACTGGAGTGGGAATAATAATTTTACCCCTCCGCTATCCAACACTTTTCCTACTGTTGCACTGACTGGAGTTGGAATAGTAAATTTTATCCCTCCGCTAACCAATACTTTCCCTACTGTTGCACTGCCTGGAGTTGGAATAGTAAATTGTATCCTCCGCTATCCAACACTTACCCTACTGTTGCACTCACTGAAGTGGGAATAGTAATTTTTACCCCTTCAATATCCAACATTTCCCTACTGTTGTACTCATTGGAGTGGGAAAATAAATTTTTACCGCTCTGCTATCCAACAGTTTCCCTACTGTTGCACTCACTGGAGTGGGAATAGTTATTTTTACCCCTCCCCTAACCAATACTTTCCCTACTGTTGCACTCACTGGAGTGGGAATAGTAATTTTTACCCCTCCGCTATCCAACACTTTATCTACTGTTGCACTCACTGGAGTGGGAATAGTAATTTTTACCCCCCCACTATGCAACACTTTCTCTACTGTTGCACCCACTGGAGTGGGAATAGTAATTTTTACCCCTCCGCTATCCAACACTTTCCCTACTGTAGCACTGACTGGAGTTGGAACAGTAAATGTAATGCCTCCTCTATCCAACACTTTCCCTACTGTTGTACTCATTGGAGTGGGAATAGTAATCTTAAATGTAATCCCTCCACTATCCAATACGTACCCTACTGTTGCACTGACTGGAGTTGGAATAGTAAATGTAATCCCTCCGCTATCTAACACTTTACCTACTGTTGCACTCATTGGAGTTGGAATAGTAAATTTTACCCTTTTGCTATCCAACACTTTCCCTACTGTTTCACTCCTTGGAGTGGGAATAGTAATTTTTACCCCTCCGCTATCCAACACTTTCCCTACTGTTGCACTCACTGGAGTTGGAATAGTAAATTTAATCCCTCCGCTATCCAATATGTACCCTACTGTTGCACTCACTGAAGTGGGAATAGTAATTTTTACCCCTTCGCTATCCAACACTTTCCCTACTGTTGTACTCCTTGGAGTGGGAATAGTAATTTTTACCCCTCTGCTATCCAACACTTCCTCTACTGTTGCACTCACTGGAGTGGGAATAGTAATTTTTACCCCTTCGCTATCCAACACTTTCCCTACTGTTGTACTCCTTGGAGTGGGAATAGTAATTTTTACCCCTCTACTATCCAACACTTTCCCTACTGTTGCATTGACTGTATTGGGAAATGTAAGTTTAATTATTTTTTTAATTAGGTTTATTTGTTATATTTTGTTAAAATGTATGTTAAATTTATTTTACATACATTTCGAGGGCACGAACAACCTGTTGAAAATGTATAAGGTGTTTCTCCCACGAGGGGCTGAATATTACAATGTCGTCCAGGTAGGCGGAGGTGTACTCTTGATGTCCCTTGAGGACTGTATTCATGAGCCTCTGGAATGTGGCAGGGGCCCTGTGTAACCCAAATGGGAGTACTGTAAATTCATACAGACCATTTGGGGTGGCAAAGGCTGTCTTTTCCTGATCTTCTTCCCGCAGGGGTACCTGCCAATAACCCTTGTTAAGGTCTATTGTGTAAATGTATCAGGCCTCCCCAAGTTTCTCGATTTAGCTCATCGATTCGCGGAAGCGGATAGGCATCAAACTTGGAGACAGCATTTACGGCTCTAAAGTCTATGCAGAATCGTATTGAGCCGTACGGTTTTGGGACCAGGACTATTGGAGAGGACCAATTGCTTTGTGATGGGTGTAAGACACCCATTAACAGCATGTTCTCTATTTCTTTGTCAATGGCGGGCCTTCAGGCCGCGGGTATTCGATAAGGGCGTTGCTTTATCACTTCCCCGGGCTTAGTGATTATGGAATGCTCTACCAGGGATGCCCTACCAGGGAGATCTGAGTAGATACCGGAAAAGGGACGTAAAACGTCCGTCAATCCCATTTTTTGGGGTGTTGTGAGTGCATCATTAACATCCAGGTGCTCTAGGGTAGAAGAGGCGGTGGGGTGAGGGAGTTGTAGGAGGTTTGTAGATTTGGGAGGGGGTCCTATCCACTTCTTTAGTAGGTTTATGTGGTTCCTTTGGGTCTTTCTGGGACTTATTTGTATGGAATAGGTGGTACGTCCTATTGTCTCTATTACCTTATGTTGACCCTTCCAGCTTGTTTTCCCTTTTGTTAAAGCCGGGGAAGCGATACTAAGACCCAATCACCAACTTGCAGTTCTCTCCACTTCTTCCCTTTATCGTCAAAGGTTTTTTGCTTCACTCGGGCTTTCTCCAGGTTGGAATAAGCTTAATCCCTCAACTTCCCTAATCTCGATTTCAGAGCCTTTGTATAACAAGGAGCTCTTGGGTTTCTACTGATTTCTCCTGTTCCTACACCTCCTTTGTGATTTCAAGAAGCGTCCTAGGTTGGCGGCTATACAGAAGTTCGAATCAAGAACAACCAAGACTGCTCTGTTTCTGCCCTCTAATGACAAAGAGGGCAAGGGGCAGGATTAGGTCCCATTCTTTTCCCTCACTGGCCAACATTTTTTTAAGGGTTAACTTTATTGTTATTATACCTCCCACAGAGACCGTCGGTTTGGGGATGGTATACTGAGGTTTTGATGTGGCTAATGTTTAACAATTCACAGACTTGCTGCATAAGGCGTGAAACGGTCGGTGTACCCTGATCTGTCAGGATTTCCTTGGGAAAGCCTACCCTGGAGAAGAAGTCCACCAGTTTCTCCGCAATGTTGGTTGTGGTTGGGGATCTAAGCGGAAAAGCGTCAGGATATCTGGTTGCATAGTCTACAATGACTAGAGCGTATTGGTTTCCTTTTATTGACTTGGGGAGGGGGCCAATAAGATCCATTCCCACCCTCTCAAACGGGATACCTATTATGGGAAGAGGTAGTAGGGGTATGGCAGGGGGCTTGTAAGGGTTTTTCTTCTGGCACACCTCACATTCTTGACAGTACCTCAAAATGTGAGCAAGGATGCTGGGCCAGAAAAAAATGTTTCAAGATACTTTGCCTAGTCTTCTCGGCCCCGCTATGGCCTGCAAGGAGGTGAGAATGGGCAAAGAAAAGAACTTGATCTTGAAAGCTTTTAGGAAGGAGTAGCTGTGGAGGATCTCCTGGTTTTCCTGCATGATAGAGAAAGTCAGTCTGTATTTGGAAACATGGGTATGTTGGAGAAGGATGGTTCTTTCTGGCTTGTTCCCATGCAAACCGGAGGGTGGGGTCGTTGCTTTGGGCGAACCTGAAGCTGCGATCAGAGGACCATGGCGTTTGAGTTGGTAAGCTCGGGGACGGTCTAACGTCTTTTAGTGCATCTTTACACCACACAGCGAAGTTGGGGTTGTCAGTCCCTATGATGACCTCTTCTGGTAGACTGTCCATTACGCCTAATCTAAGCACCATAGGAGCGTTATTGGGTAGTTTAATGGGGACCTCCGCTATGGGATAGGTTTTTATGTCCCCATGTATGCACCGTATCAGTATGGTTGGGCCAGCTACCAGCTGTTTTTTTTTTTTACTAGACTAGAATGGATGACCGATTGACGACACCCTGAATCCAAAAGAGCAACTACTTGATTCTTGTTGACAGAGAGACTTACACAAAAACTCGCCCCAAGTTCCTCTGAATACAGTACAGCTTTTGGGAGATAACTAATGTCCATAGGTTCATCGGTCGCTTTCTTTTGCGTACAGAACCGAGCGATGTGTCCCCAGTTACCACATTCAAAACATTGGGGCCCACGCAATGGTACAATCTCGGTCTTGTGGTGGTAGGTTTTGGGAGGGGGCTCTGATGTCGGTTTTGTTGGTTTCTTTTCAAGTTTTGCGGGTGGTCCGGGTTTTTGGGGTTTCTCGGCGTCCCAGGGAAAGGACCGGGGTGGGGCCCGGGAAAATGTAGTTGCCATTTCAACAGCTTGTTCGACAGTCAAGTTAGTGTGCTGTTGTAACCATTTTTGCGTTGGGTAGGGCAATGCTTCCAAGTATTGCTCTAAGTAGATGAGGGCCATTATGTCTTCTTTTGTGTTTTCATGGGGTCTCAGCCACTTATCTGCTGCTGCTTTTAACTTAAAATACAGTGTCTTGGGATTATCTCCAGGTGACCCTCTTTCCTTACGGAACTTGATGCGGTAGGCTTCTGTGTCCATACCTAAGTGATTGAGTATGAGTGTCTTGATTTCACCATAAGGGGCATTACCGTCCTCGTTTGCCACCTGGTAGGTGGCTTGCGCTTCGCTGGTTAATAGGGAAGCAAGAAAAAACGGCCACTTGGCTACAGGCCAGCCACAGGCCTGTGCTGCTCTCTCAAAGTTCAAGAGAAATGCGTTGGGGTCTGACACAGGTACGTATTTTTGTAGAGAGATGTTCGGGAACCCAGTAGAGGTATTAGGGTGTTGCAACTGGGTGGTCAACTGAACCTGATCTTCAGCAACCTTGTGGATACATTCCACCTGTTGGACCATAGTGTCCCTAAAGAGGTCTCTATCGGCCTGTCCGATGTCATCTGTCTTTCTAGGGCCTATTCCAGCTTTTCCTGCCCTTTGATGAGTTGTTGTATCAAATTCTCCATTATTGTCTCCTAATGGAAGTCTATGCCCGCATTCTCCACCATTTGTGACCTGGGCAGGGCAGAAAGATGGAAGGAGGCTTTTTGTTTCATTATTTCAGAATTTAATGATTGGAAAAAAACACATATAGGTTCCTTCTTTTTATAAAGAGAGTGTAGCTCTGGCATCTTCCCTTCAATTCATCCAAACAGAAGTCCCGCCTGGAGTCTTCTTCACTTCAGAAGCCTCGAAAAAACCCCACAAAACACGGAACCGGAATCAATGACCACGTTTGGGGTCTTATGTTAGGGAAGGAAGTAATGGGGCTTTTATGCACCTTATAAAGAACCAATCACCATTGTGAGGGAAGGGGCTTTGCAGGCAGGGATATTCGCTAACTGCGGCGTTTAAGTAGAGTCAGCACCCCGCCTCCCCCTTAAAGCCATTAGGCGCGCCCGTACTTATGTTAGCCACGCTCCTCCAGGAACGTGGCTCGCTTGTGCGTGGTTTCTCTGGGGTTCTCGGTCTTCCTGCGGTACGTTGGACTCTGCCTCCGTGGTTCCCGCTTCTGCGTTGCGTCTTTTGGCTACTGCGCCGGTCTTGTTTCTCCGGTCCATCCAGGTCTGAACTCTGAGTCCTCCGGCATGGTGTCTGTTGCTGTTGTCTTGTTGCGGCGTCTCCTTGTAGTTCCCGCAAGGCACACACCTCTCAGGGCTTCTTCCTGGCTTTTCGTTTGAGAATCCCTCGTCTCCTATTGGATCAGGGAATACGCTGTATGTGACGCATTCCGTATGGGCGGAGTTTTTATCCCGGACATGGTTTCCCTTAAAGGAGCCAGAGAACCTTCCTGTGGGCACAAACGGGGATGTCGAGAGATCTCCACTGTGAAAAAACAAGAAGGGCAGGGCATGGTCAGGTAGGGCATCTTCCTCAGGGTCACTAAGTGTTCGCCGGCTAGAGGCCCCGTGACACATATCAAACTTTACAGCTGTAACATGCTCATTTCTTTACTTGCACGTCTCGCCCTGTGCCAGTGTCTTGCACTCCCACACATTCTCCACAAGTGTCTCTCTTTGATGCCCACTGCAGCCTCAGGGTTCTGTTTTCACACTTGCACTTCTGGGACATCCCAGCTGCGTTTCTATCAGCACATTGTTGCCTGTAAGTATGAGTTTATGTTTGGCTGTTTGCACCACAGCCTGTCAAGCCTGTAATCTATTTGAGGGTGTGCACGGCTATTCGTACCACTGCCAGTAACTTCTGTAACGTCTGTTAGTGTATGCACAGCTGCTTGTAGCACTGCCTGTAGAGCCTTTGATGTCTGTGAGTGTGACAGACTGGGAACCCAAAGCAGCTCTGGCAATTTTGTTAGACTAGCCCCTCTCCCCCGGGTTGAGGGGGGGCTGTAAGTATAAAGCACTGCTGCTTTTGCGATGGGGGCCAATATTGCGCACCACTGCAAAACCGGTCCCCAGTAACAAACCGGCCCCCACCACTGCAAAACAGGCCCCCACCCTTCCAGCCTCTGGGAAAACGCCCAATGCCTGCTACGGCCAGTGCAGCCCTGCCTGTGTACCACTGTCTGTAGAGCCTGTGATGTCTGTGAGTGTGCGGCAGTTCTAGGACCTTTGGTGCCCTGGGTAGAAAGATAATGTGTGAGGCCCCCCTCTAATTTTCATACTACATGAAATCACAGGACATGACATCACAGGATGTGCCATTAATTGACTATTGTCGAGCGACTTTGCAAGAAGCCACTTTCTTGTTGTGGATATCAGTGAAACAATAAAAACATAAATATTAATACTAATAAAATATATTTTAAATTTTAAATTTAAATTGACTGGAAATCATTATATTAGTCACACTGGATGGAAAGATTTGGTCTAGGTCTCTCCAAAACGTGTAAGTTTAATCAAATGTTAACAATTTGTTTCCAGACTAGTGTATTAGATAAGTATGTATAAGTATGTATGTATGCTTTATTTATATAGTGCAAATGTAGACGAACGGCTCTGAAGCGCTGTACAGGGTTTTTAGACCAGTCATTCTTAGAGTTTTCTTCCCCCAAACATTGTGCTTACTTGCATCCACTTTTTGTGGATTTTTGCTTTTGATGGTCTTTGTACACTTTACCACTGCCAACTAGTGCTAAAGTGATTGTGCTCACTCCCCTAAATATACTAATATACCTAATTGGCATATTTAATTACTTATACGTCCCTTGTAAAGTGGTATACCATATACCCAGGACCTGTAAATTAAATGCTACCAGTGGACCTGCAGCAATTATTGTGCCGTCCACTTAAGTAGCACCTTAAAGCCCTCTCAGGCCTGCCATTGCAGCCTGCATGCAGTGTCATACTGCCATGTCGACTTGCCATTTAAAACCCTTGCCAAGCCTTAAACTCCCTTTTTACTACATGTAAGTCACCCCTAAAGTAGGCCGTAGGCAGCCAATAGGGCAGGGTGGTGTGTAATTAAAAGGTTGGACATACAGTTTTTAAGTTTTACATGTCATGGTAGTGAATAACACCCAAATTGTACTACTGTGAGGCCTACAGCTCCCATAGGATAAAATTGAGGATTCCTTATTACATTTAATAAGCTGTAATTCCTAATTGAGAGGAGGTGTATATATCATGTTTGATACTTAGAAATTGTAATGATAAACCATTTCTGGAGCTGGAATCAGTTTAAATAAAATGGTTTAACATCTCTGTCTTACTCAAACAGGGTCGATCCCCGCTTGGTGGTGTTGGTGTTACTCCGTGACAGACCTTTGCCGACAAAAATCGTAATCACAAATCTATTTCTAAATTCAGTCAATAATGAGAGTTTTAATTAGTTTTAAAGGTTTTATTTTCATTAAGAGGTCAGTAAAATTTCTTTATTCAGTTAGTTCAATACACATGTCAAATAACAGAACTAATAATAAAAATATGGTTAGATCAAATCGTAGCAACAATGCATCAAGCGCGTTACATAAAGGAAAGAATCCCTATTCTAGGAATGGAACGAAAACAGTGTTAGCAACAACCCATAAAGAGTTAAAGTTCAAGAGGAAAGAGTGAGATAGAGCATAAAGCTCAGATTCAGTCAATCGATATGAGGAGAACTTCCCAAAAAGAGAGATTTATGAAACTCGATAGAGTTTCAGCAAACAAGGCAAATTAATCATGCAGTTGCAGTAGCAAACTGCAATAGGTTTGAAAAAGGATTGCAAATCAACGTTCAGCATTCAGCATTAAGCCATTGGCATTAAGCTTCAGAATGGCATCGAAGATTATGGAAAAACATATGGGGTAAGTGTGAACCTACTCTCGTAGCACGCGCTGATATAAACAGTTGAAAAGAAATGTTGCAGTCCATGTTGCATCTTCTAACAGGAAGGGGTGGGAGCACACTGCTTCACCTCCCAGCACAGTTCGCCCCTTAGCATTCTGGTCAATGCAGTTCATGGTACATGCTTTCTTCAAATTTCACTGGAGTATTCCACCAAAGTTGGTGCAGTTTAGTGCTGTAAATCTGTAGACACATGTGTTTCTGGATATCATCCGTCATCAGTACAGATAAAAACGAATTTTATTTGGGGTTGCTGAGCAGGCTGCGACAATCTTTTCAGGTCTCAGTACCTCTCACAGGCGCACAGGTGCATCTCCACAAGCTCGTCAGCTCAATGGCTCAAGGGAGCCTTTTCAAACAGGAAGGGGTGGGAGCACACTGCTTCACCTCCCAGCACAGTTCGCCCCTTAGCATTCTGGTCAATGCAGTTCATGGTACATGCTTACTTCAAATTTCACTGGAGTATTCCACCTAAGTTGGTGCAGGTTAGTGCTGTAAATCTGTAGACACATGTGTTTCTGGATATCATCCGTCATCAGTACAGATAAAAACGAATTTTATTTGGGGTTGCTGAGCAGGCTGCCACAATCTTTTCAGGTCTCAGTACCTCTCACAGGCGCACAGGTGCATCTCCACAAGCTCGTCAGCTTAGTGGCTCAAGGGAGCCTTTTCAAACAGGAAGGGTGGGAGCACACTGCTTCACCTCCCAGCACAGTTACGCCCCTTAGCATTCTGGTCAATGCAGTTCATGGTACATGCTTACTTCAAATTTCACTGGAGTATTCCACCAAAGTTGGTGCAGGTTAGTGCTGTAAATCTGTAGACACATGTGTTTCTGGATATCATCCGTCATCAGTACAGATAAAAACGAATTTTATTTGGGGTTGCTGAGCAGGCTGCCACAATCTTTTCAGGTCTCAGTACCTCTCACAGGCGCACAGGTGCATCTCCACAAGCTCGTCAGCTTAGTGGCTCAAGGGAGCCTTTTCAAACAGGAAGGGGTGGGAGCACACTGCTTCACCTCCCAGCACAGTTCGCCCCTTAGCATTCTGGTCAATGCAGTTCATGGTACATGCTTACTTCAAATTTCACTGGAGTATTCCACCAAAGTTGGTGCAGGTTAGTGCTGTAAATCTGTAGACACGTGTTTCTGGATATCATCCGTCATCAGTACAGATAAAAACAAATTTTATTTGGGGTTGCAGTGTGCTCCCACCCCTTCCTGTTTAAAAAGGCTCCCTTGAGCCATTGAGCTTATGGAGTTGCACCTCTGCGCCTGTGAGAGGTACTGAGACCTGTAAGAATTGTGGCAGCCTGCTCAGCAAACCCAGATGAAAATCGTTTTTTGATCTCTACTGATGACGGATAAAATCCAGAAACACATGTCTAGAGATGTACAGCACTAACCTACACCAACTTTGGTGGAACACTCCAGCAAAATACCAAGTAAGCTTGCACAACAAACTACATTTACCATAATGCTAAGGTGCGAACTGTGCTGGGAGGTCAGCAGTGTGCTCCCACCCCTTCCTGTTTGAAAAGGCTCCCTTGACCCATTGAGCTGACGAGCTTGTGGAGATGCACCTGTGTGCCTGTGAGAGGTACTGAGACCTGTAAGAATTGTGGCAGCCTGCTCAGCAACCCCAGATGAAAATCGTTTTTTGATCTCTACTGATGACGGATAAAATCCAGAAACACATGTGTCTAGAGATGTACAGCACTAACCTGCACCAACTTTGGTGGAGCACTCCAGCAAAATACCAAGTGAGCGTGCACAACAAACTGCATTTACCATAATGCTAAGGGGCGAACTGTGCTGGGAGGTCAGGAGTGTGCTCCCACCCTTCCTGTTTGAAAGGCTCCCTTGAGCCATTGAGCTGACGAGCTTGTGGAGATGCACCTGTGAGAGGTACTGAGACCTGTAAGAATTGTGGCAGCCTGCTCAGCAACCCCAGATGAAAATTGTTTTTGATCTCTACTGATGACGGATAAAATCCAGAAACACATGTGTCTACAGATGTACAGCACTAACCTGCACCAACTTTGGTGGAACACTCCAGCAAAATACCAAGTAAGCGTGCACAACAAACTGCATTTACCATAATGCTAAGGGGCGAACTGTGCTGGAAGGTCAGCAGTGTGCTCCCACCCCTTCCTGTTTGAAAAGGCTCCCTTGAGCCATTGAGCTGACGAGCTTGTGGAGATGCATCTGTGCGCCTGTGAGAGGTACTGAGACCTGTAAGAATTGTGGCAGCCTGCTCAGCAACCCCAGAAGAAAATCGTTTTTTGATCTCTACTGATGACGGATAAAATCCAGAAACACATGTCTAGAGATGTACAGCACTAACCTACACCAACTTTGGTGGAACACTCCAACAAAATACCAAGTAAGCGTGCACAACAAACTGCATTTACCATAATGCTAAGGGGCGAACTGTGCTGGGAGGTCAGCAGTGTGCTCCCACCCTTCCTGTTTGAAAAGGCTCCCTTGAGCCATTGAGCTGACGAGCTTGTGGAGATGCACCTGTGCGCCTGTGAGAGGTACTGAGACCTGTAAGAATTGTGGCAGCCTGCTCAGCAACCCTAGATGAAATCATTTTTTGATCTCTACTGATGACGGATAAAATCCAGAAACACATGTCTAGAGATGTACAGCACTAACCTGCACCAACTTTGGTGGAACACTCCAGCAAAATACCAAGTAAGCGTGCACTAAAAACTGCATTTACCATAATGCTAAGGGGCGAACTGTGCTGGGAGGTCAGCAGTGTGCTCCCACCCCTTCCTGTTTGAAAAGGCTCCCTTGAGCCATTGAGCTGACGAGCTTGTGGAGATGCATCTGTGCTCCTGTGAGAGGTACTGAGACCTGTAAGAATTGTGGCAGCCTGCTCAGCAACCCCAGATGAAAATCGTTTTTGATCTCTACTGATGACGGATAAAATCCAGAAACACATGTGTCTAGAGATGTACAGCACTAACCTGCACCAACTTTGGTGGAACACTCCAGCAAAATACCAAGTAAGCGTGCACAACAAACTGCATTTACCATAATGCTAAGGGGCGAACTGTGCTGAGAGGTCAGGAGTGTGCGCCCACCCCTTCCAGTTTGAAAAGGCTCCCTTGAGCCATTGAGCTGATGAGCTTGTGGAGATGCACCTGTGCGCCTGTGAGAGGTACTGAGACCTGTAAGAATTGTGGCAGCCTACTCAGCAACCCCAGATGAAAATCGTTTTTTGATCTCTACTGATGACGGATAAAATCCAGAAACACATGTGTCTAGAGATGTACAGCACTAACCTGCACCAACTTTGGTGGAACACTCCAGCAAAATACCAAGTAAGCGTGCACAACAACCTGCATTTACCATAATGCTAAGGTGCGAACTGTGCTGGGAGGTCAGCAGTGTGCTCCCACCCCTTCCTGTTTGAAAAGGCTCCCTTGAGCCATTGAGCTGACGAGCTTGTGGAGATGCACCTGTGCGCCTGTGAGAGGTACTGAGACCTGTAAGAATTGTGGCAGCCTGCTCAGCAACCCCAGATGAAAATCGTTTTTTGATCTCTACTGATGACGGATAAAATCCAGAAACACATGTGTCTAGAGATGTACAGCACTAACCTGCACCAACTTTGGTGGAGCACTCCAGCAAATTACCAAGTAAGCGTGCACAACAAACTGCATTTACCATAATGCTAAGGGGCGAACTGTGCTGGGAGGTCAGCAGTGTGCTCCCTCCCCTTCCTGTTTGAAAAGGCTCCATTGAGCTGACGAGCTTGTGGAGATGCGCCTGTGAGAGGTACTGAGACCTGTAAGAATTGTGGCAGCCTGCTCAGCAACCCCAGATGAAAATCTTTTTTTGATCTCTACTGATGGATAAAATCCAGAAACACATGTGTCTAGAGATGTACAGCACTAACCTGCACCAACTTTGGTGGAACACTCCAGCAAAATACCAAGTAAGCGTGCACAACAAACTGCATTTACCATAATGCTAAGGGGCGAACTGTGCTGGGAGGACAGCAGTGTGCTCCCACCCCTTCCTGCATGTTGCATCTTCTTCTCCTCTCGTCCAATCAGCTTACGGTATTTTTCTGAGAACAGACTCTCCTAGTCCTTTCCCACGACCTGCACAATGAACTACAGCAAGTTATCGTATAAAACAAAATTTATTTTTGTGTCTACATATGAGGCCTTTCGTTTTCAGACCTCCTTTCCGGTGAGCATGACTACATTTCTAACCTTTGAATAAAACAATTTGTATGCTAGCTAAACAATGCACTATGTAAAATAGAAATAGCAGCTGCAACGAATATTATTCAGCATCACATCTTTTCTTCATAAAAGGAGGAAAAATGTGTTAAAAAGGTAAACATTTCTATCCATTCATTGCATTTTTGTGTGTTTATTCTTTATTATTTCATCAAACGATAGTGTTTCTAGAAAATATTTTCAAAACATTATTATTAATCAGAAACATTCTGCAGTGTTATGTGAAGCTTTCATTAAAGGCCTTGTCAGGTTAATGTCACCTTTTAAACATTTTATGCATGTCTCAGCTCATTTGGTTAAGCCACTTGTGAAGCAAAGCTCCTTAGGCATTTATGAGGCCCTGTACTTATAAGTATAGCTACATACTGCATTTGCACATTTTAAACATCTATTGGTTCAATATAAATTGCATGTTAATATTGCACGTATGACTTTAACTATATTACTTTTGCATTTCAATAAAACTCTCTTCCACCCTCTTTAATGGTAAAGTTGGATTTTTCATTGCAATTTCGAAAATGCCTCTCTTAGAAAGTTCAAAACCAACCAGGTGATGGATGGAATGCTTGAATCAATCTCAGCCACTGGCAATCTCTTGGGCCGCATCACAAACCATCATTTCTTGCCCACCATGCCACCTCAGTTTGAACCAAACCATATCCAAGTCAGTCTTGACCCCATTCCTCATGGGAGCAGTCCAGCCTGAACTGCCAGACCAGGTCCTCTCTGAACCGGAGCACAAGAGCCTAGGACCAGTATTGCTCTAGTTAGGGCTCTTTAGCCATATATAGCTTGGTTCCAGTGTCACAGTGAGCCTGGGGCCCATGTCTGGTCACACCTGGTGCACTTAGGAGGGCAAATGTAACAAGGGCAAAACTGGTCCTTGGATTGCTTGTGTCCCGGTTCAGGGAGGACCTGGCTTGGCAGCTTGGGCTGGACTGTTTGTTCCCTTTGGAGCAAGGTCAAGACTGATTTGCATGTAGCTCCGTCCAAACTGAGGTGGAGGGGTGTGCAAAATAACGATGGCTTGGGATGAGGCCCTGAGTAATTACCAGTGGCTGAGATTAATTCAAGCATTCTATCCAACACTGTTTTGTATATTTACTGTTAGAACCATCAATCAATTAATCAGTGATTATTAAGCGCGACTACTCACCTGTGAGGGTCTCAAGGCACTGGGGGGCTGCAGGTCCTGATGGGTGCTGAGGTTCAGTCAAAGAGCCAGGTCTTGAGATCCTTCCTGAATTTGGTCAGCGACGGGGATAGCCTGAGGTGGAGAGGCAGGGTTTTCCGGGCTTCGGCTGTGAGGTAGTAGCGGAGGTGTCAGGTGAGTCCGTGGAAACAGAGGTGGTGGTTGAGGCAGGGCTTTAAGTGGGATGAAAAAAATGGAGGGTCTCTCAAAGGGGCGTGGTCAATGTGATTAAGGGCGTGGCTTAAAAACACATAAGCTAAAAATCTGTGCTTAGCATAGTGTACCGCCCGACTTGTATTTTTCTGTTTCTGTCATTGCATCTAGATATATAATACAACAAGTAACCTCATACCTACAACAGGTCAGGACTATTGGCTTGGTCAGTGGTTGTTAGTTGCATAAGATAAATAAGCAGCAACTATGGCTTGTATGTAATATTGAAAAAGCTTCCACTTAAAGCCCTGGTGACACCAGGACAATGTTGCTGCTCCTGAGTTTCAAAAAGAGAAGGGAAATCCAGAGCGAAAATGACTCTCTTTAAAGGATTTCCCTTCCCCTTCAACGCTCACCTGGCATGACGTGAGAAGTGAGCAGTGTGAGCAGGCGCACATTGATGTGCCTGCTGTCACTGCAGTCCGGAAAAAAACGGACCGCCTGTGCCAGGGGACAAAACAGAGCCCGATAGAGACCCGTTTCGAGGCCCCCTTTAAAAAACTGCCGGTGAGACCCAGCCCACTTAAACCCCTGGGTTGAGGTATGCTGGTCTGGCATTGTGGAGGGCCTTGTAGGCGTGTGTGAGGAGACTGAACATGACTCTTTTGTTGACTGGGAGCCAGTGGATTTCTTGCAGGTGTTTGGAGATATGGCTGCAGTGGGGGATATTGAGGACCAGTCTGGCTGCGGCGTTCTGAATGTTCTGTAACTTCCTGAGGAGTCTCTGGGTGACGCCTGCGTGGAGTGCGTGGCTGTACTTGAGTCAGCTGCTGATGAGTGCGTGGGTGACCGCCTTTCTGGCCTCAGTGGGGATCCATCTGAAGGTCTTTTGAAACAGATGAAGAGCGTGGAAGCATGATGAGGAGACAGCGTTGATCTGGCGGTTCATCATGAGCGAGGAGTCTAGTATGATGCTGAGGTTTGGTGCGTGGTCCGTGTGTTGGGGGGTTTCTAACGTGGTGAGCCACCAGGAGCCTTTTCAAGCAGAGTGGATGGGCCCCAGGTTGAGGACCTTGATCTTCTCCGAGTTGAGCTTGAGACAGCTGTGTCTCATCTAGGCAGCGACGGCTTTCATTCCGTTGTAGAAGTTGTTTCTGGTGATTGTGGGTTCGTTGGTGAGGGAGAGGATCAGCTGGGTATCACCGGCGTAGGAGACGATGTTTAGTTCATGGTTCCTGACTATGGTTGTGAGCGGGCCATGTAGACGTTGAAGAGGGTGGGGCTCAGGCAGGAGCCCTGGGGGACTCCGCAGCCGATCTCCAAGGGTTCTTAGAAGAACGGTGGTAGTCTGACTCACTGTGTTCTACCGGTGAGGAAGGAACAGATCCAGTCCAGTGCTTTGTTGCGGATGGCAGCCTCTTGGAGTCTCGTGCTTAGTGTGCGTTGGGACACTGTGTCGAAGGTGGCCGAGAGGTCCAGGAGGATGAGGGCTGCTGTTTCTCCTTGGTCGAGGGGGGAGCGGATGCCATCGGTGGTGGCGATTAGGGCAGTCTCGGTGCTATGGTTGCTTCGGAAGCCAGATTGAGAGGACTCCAGGACACGATTGGCTTCGATGAACTCGGAAAGTTGGACATTGATGGCCTTCTCGATGGCCTTGGCTGGGAAGGGGAGCAGGGAGATGGGTCTGAAATTCATGAGGTCTGTCAGATCAGTGGACGGTTTCTTCCACATAGCTGCCACCTCCATCACTCCCAAATTCTTTTGGGAGCGAAGAGGTGGCAGCTCTGTGGAAGATGTGGTGCTGGCAGGGGTCCGAGGGTGCTCCGGAGTGAATGCTCTTCAAGGTCTTGAGGGTGTCATCGTGGTGAGCGGGTCCAGTTGACCAGGATTGTTGGGGGGCTTTGTCACCGTGTGTGGTAGTGGCGGGATTGATGGGTGGGTCTTGGGTATTGACGCTGTCATAGATCTGCTTGATGTTGTGCTGGAAATAGGTGCTGAGTTTGTTGCAGAGGTCTTGGGAGGCTGGGACTTCTGTGGTCTCGCTGTTGGGTTTGTCGAATTCCTCGGCGATGGTGAAAAGTTCTTTGTTGTTGTGTGCTTTGGCGTTGATTCTATCATGGAGGGCCATTTTCTTTGTGGTTTTACGGAGGAGGTGGTGAGCAGTGACCGAGGGTTTGAAGTCTGCGTGGGCTTTTGGGGTTTTGCTGTACCGCCATCTTTTCTCGAGCCGCCTACAGGTGAGTCTGGACTCGTGGAGGGCGGCAATGAACCAACTGGCTTTTTTTGAGTGGTGCTTGCCGGGTGCTTTCTTGAGGGGTGCCAGTGCGTCGGAGCAGTTGGAGATCCATCGGTGGAGGTTGCGTGCTGCGGTGTTGGCGTCTGTTAATGTCTGCGGTATGGTTGTGCTGAAGGTGGCGCTGAGCCGTTCTTCGGTGACCTTGTTCCAGTTACGGCAGGGGGCGGTATGTGCAGTGGTGTTCGGTGGGTTTGGTGAAGGCCAAATGAACGCAGCAGTCGTCGGTCCAGAGCAGTTCGGTGTTGTGGCTGTAGGTGATGTTTTCACTGGTGGAGAATACAGGGTCGAGCGCGTGTCCCGCTGCGTGGGTCAGAGAGGTGACTGACTGCTTGAGTCCAATGTTGGCAAGGTTCTCCAGAAGGGATGCGGTGTTCTGGTCATTGGGGTTGTCCAGGTGGAAGTTGAGGTCACGGAGTAGGCTGTAATTGGAAGATGCGAGAGTCTGGGGTGCGATGAAGTTGATGACCTTGTCGGTGAAGGGCCTGGGGGGGGCAGGCAGTCCATAGATGAGGGAGCTGCAGAGTGGTGTTGGGGTTGGTCTGGACCTAGAAGTGGAGATGTTCCATGGTAGTCATTGGTTTCTTGTGGACGATGGCTATGCCTCCTCCTGGTCGGTCGGTTTGGTCCTTGTGGGTGATCTTGTAGCTGTCAGGGATGGCGGTGGCGTTGCCCGAGCTAGGGTTCGTCCGGGTTTCCGTGAGGAAGGCGATGTCGGGGAGACGGAGTTGAGGAGCTCCCAGATTTCTGTGGCGTGTTTGTGGAGGGAGTGTGTGTTGAGAATGAAGCAGCTGAGCCGGTCGGGTGCACTGTGGGTCTGCCGGGAGGTGGGAGGAGCTGGAGTGCGGAGGTGGGTGAGAGTGCAGCTGCAGTTTCAGCAGGAGAAAGGTCCTTGGGTGCCTTTCGGTGACGCAATGTGGCAGGCGGCATGGGGTCTGGTGTTGAGGGTGAGGAGGGTGCTGGCGTCATATTGGTAGAAGATCTGAGAACCAGGGTCTGTAGCACCGGACGTGGTCCAAGCACGGATGGGAGCAGACGGGCTTGCCTTTGGCATGGCCGTGCAGCAGCTGCCTTTAAGTACTGGCTGGGAGGTGGGAAATGCAGCGCTGGAAGGGGGCGGGCCATGGGGTTGAACAGGGGCACTGCGCAAAAAGAAGAGATTGAGAAGTGAGAAAAAAAAGTGAAACAAGTAAGAAACAAAAGGGGAAAACGAGAAAGAAGTAAAAAGAGTGCAGAGGTAGAAAGCACAAGGACAGAAGGCAGCAAAGGTGCTTCCCACTAGCCCACCAGGGATGAGGCACAGGCAGGAGCCTGGGGCTGGAGGAGGGCCTCGAACACCAACCAGCCAGGGTTAGTAGACCTGCAAGGGGCAGGAGCTACCAGGCGGAGCTGTGCAAGGAGGGAAGCAGTTCACTGACAAGGTAGAAAGTTGGTATTTTCCTGCTCGCAGCCCTTTGTGCACGCAACCTGTCTTGTGCCTCATGACTGGGTATACCTGACAGTTAGACTTTGTGAATTCCTCCCAGACAGTCACACAATAGAGGATTTAGGTGTACCTGAATGGGCCATCTGCTGGCAGGATGGGGACGGGGTGGAGCTGAGCACAGCCCCACTTACACCTGAATAGCCTGTGCTCTTCGTTCACACAAAAGACCTAATGACCCTATATTGTCGCTGCAGCCAGCTTGGAGTTAGGAAAGGGGAGTCAGGAAATTCCAAGTACTTCAATCAACCTTTCCAGAAGCTTCTCCCACCTTCCAGAAGAAGGGCACCAGGGTATAGGACCTTCAGACGCACTCCTCAGTTCACTACTGGACCTGCGGAAGGACTCTCTGAAGACTGCCTGCTGCTGTGACCTGCTGTGCACTCTGCCAGACTGCTGCTGTGCCTGGAATGACTGTTTGCTGTCTGGAGTCTGCCTTGAACCCTCAGAGGCCAGCCTGCTGTTGAGTTCTGCATCTTCACCTGCAGGGCTAGTTTGCTGGCCTCCTGTTCAGAGCCACATGGACACAACAGGCTCCCACCATCTTGAACCCGCACCTGGACCCAGCCGGAGTGAGTTCTGAACCCCCAAGTGGTGTCCCACCAGTCCTCGACTCCTCCTTGTTGTGCTAAAGGTGCCCAGATTGCCAATTCCCAAAACTGAGGACAGACAAAATGTATCCAAAAAGTGCTCTGAGAACCAGGAGGAGACCGTGACCAATCTGCTTGCCTATCTGCCTGAGGTGCATCAATGGTCGGATTGAATTTGTGGCTTCTCCCGCTACAATCTTCTCCACAATAGCAAATCTGTTTCAGCGGTCCTTCACCAAAGGGGTATTTGACCTTTTGGAACTGTTGTCGGCTGCAGCCCTCCGCTTCAGCCCCCTGGAGTTTTTTGACTTCCATTTCGATGACTGAGTTGAAACGTAGAAATCTTCACTGCTTCTTCGACCCACTGCCATCCAACGACAGCACTCCCTCCTCGGACACCTCCTGCAACCTTGCCCCACTGAACTTTACCTTCTCAGACATTTTTCTTCAGAAAATGTTCTAAGTCTGAAGGTAAGCGCTGACCGGGCCCAATACACTTCTTGTATCCCAAACATGCTCCATCGCGGTCAGCCTTAACTTTCGATTTTGGCCCGGTCTCGTGCGACTAGATGTCTGCAGTTGGCACTTTGAACATTTAGGTGCCATTTTGAACCTTAAACTTTAAAAATTCATAACTCCCGTTCTACTGATTGGATTTTTGTCGTTTTGGTGTCAAATAATTTATTCAAATTTACTCTGTTTTTCTAAATTTGTTTGGGATTTTTCTTGTGTTGTGTTTTCACTTTATTACTGTATGTGTGCTGCATAAATACTTTACACATTGCCTCTAAGTTAAGCCTGACTGCTTTTTGTGCCAAGCTACCCAGTGTTAAGCACAGGTTAATTTAGTAACTTTTTGTGGTTCACCCTGCAAGGCTTTGTGGCTGTTGCTTGACCAGGGCTCACACCCCAGTCAACCAACAACCGTGGGTTAAAGCCAAAGACACAGTCAACATGTGATGGGAGGATTAGATGGTTTGTGGGCTGTGACTGCATCATGATGTAGCATTTTTTTTAAAAATCTGAGTAGTCAGCTGTTTTCGCACCTGGAGCTGGGTTTGGGCTGTACGGATGGATATGGGGATATAATTCCAGATCCTTGGTGCATAGATGGGACAGGCCATTTGCCTTATTTTTCTCTTTTTGGTACATCTTCTTCTTCTTCTGTTTGAAGGTGTCCTTGCTGCAGGTGTGTGGAGAGCCACTGGAGATGGCGAGCTTTTCATACGAGAAGGCAGGGGTGTCAGTCGTATCTGGCAAACCAAACCAAAAGTGGCAGAGCACTGTACAGGCTCAATGACCAGCATAAAATCAAGGAGTGATCGGAAAAGGTAGCTGGTTTGTTGCCTGTTAATGCATTGTGATGGCTTTGAAGTTGATGCAGCTGGGTTTAAAGATTGTGTGGGCTGGCAAGGGAAATGTTGGAGGTCCATCACAGTGGAATAATGTGGTCATATTGTTTCATGCCCTAGGGTGATGTGCTGCAGCATGCAGAATGCCCTTAAGGGAGGCCAGTGTGGATTAAAATTCAAAGATGGTTTCCCAGGTACCCAGTGCAAGGTACGGCATGTGCAAGAAAGATTTGAAAGCAAATAGAAGATTTGAAAACTGCTTGACTTCTATTTACTCATCACCCAAGTCACTGTAGGATGCTAGAAACTACCAGAATATTATCTTATATAGACTTAAAGGGTTTAATGTCATGTGCCGTGAGCCTAGGCTACAACACCCCATTCAACGTTCTCTGAATCCTTTACATGTTCCAATACTAATAATTTGTATACACTTACATGGCTACAGAGTGAATTTTAAAGTCGCATGATGCAGATTCAATCCACAGATTTGAGATACATCTCCTGTCATTTGATTTCTCTCAATTGTGAACAACATCTGGAGAGTACACGATCAAATGCAATTAAATAATTCTGCCAGTCTGGCCCACTAACTGGCCCTTTTCCTTGAGCCTCTCAGTGCTGGACTATGGCTGCAAGGCCCAGGTGAGGGATGCCAGGCCTCTAGGGCTGTGTCTGGTCAGTGTTTTACAGTCATGGACAATATTTGTACGTGTAAACCAAAGCAAAAGAGCAAACAAATCTCAATAGAACTTCTTGGGATATAACAAGACATAGAACAAAAGTTCCTTGCCTCATCAGCTAAGTAAAATCTCTCAGATTTGAAGTACACAAAATATCAAGACATATAGTGTAAAAAGAGGTCTTCAAATTGAGGGGAGTCCTCCCTGATGGACCTCAAATGATATCGGGGGGCACCAGCCTCAGCAGGGGCTGAGATTAATTCAAGAACTCCATCCATCACTTTTTTGTATACTTTAATGTGCTGCCCTAAAAGGGACATGTATGCCCAGATGTGGGCCCCGTGCACAGTGTGTCACTGGAACCAAGCTATACCTGGCTGATGAGCCCCAACTCGGGCAAAACCGGTCCTGGGTTGGTTGTGTTCCGGTTCAGGGAGGACTTGGCCTGGCAGTTCGGTCTGGACTGGTACCGTTGGAGCAGGGTCGAAACTGATTTGCATATGGCTGTGCCTAAACGGAGGTGGCATGGTGTTAAGAAATAACGATGGACTGGGATGCGGCCCGGAGTGATTACCAGTTGCTGAGATTAATTCAAGCATTCCATCCATCACTTTTTGTATACTTTGTTATTAAAAGTAAAATACAGCCACACTTTGGGTGCATAGGACCCATAACCACATGAGGCCATGGTCCCATTGCATTTGCTGCACAATTGATAGCTACACCTTTCAGAGGGGACTCTTGCCCTGGACCTTGCAGCTATGGGCCAGTGTTACAAGGCCCAGAACAGCAGGCTTCCTCCCTTGGGCCTCTCCGCACTGGACCGTGGCTTGTTGACCTTGGGAAGGATGGCCCTTTCCTGGGCCTTGCAGCTCTAGATCATGATTGTGCAGTGCATGGGAGAAGGGACCAGTGGCCTAGTAAAGTAGCCATGAGCCCTGTTAGACTTGGCTTTTTCAGCGGGTTTACCCCCAAACTTTTTGCTTTTTGGCCTCCTGTTTTTGACCCTGCGTGTGTTGGTTTTAGGACTCTGGGCACTTTCCCACTGCCAATCAGTGCTAAAGTGCATATGCTCTCTGTGTAAATTGTGTTATGGATTGGTGTTTCCATGATTGGCCTATTTGATTTATGTGTCAGTCCCTTGTAAAGCGCACTGAGAGTGCCAGGGCCTATAGATCAAATGCTGTTGGTGGGCTGCAGCACTGGATTGTGCCACCCACGCAAACAGCCCATAAAGTGTAACTCTGGCCTGCCATTGCAGAGCCTGTGTGCAGCCTGGGGCTGCCATGTCAACTTGGCAAGGGCACACACTTGCAAGTCCCTAAACCTTCCCTTTTCTACATGTTAGTCACCCCTAAGGTAGGCCCAAGGTACCCCTGTGGGCAGGGTGCATTGTATGTGAAAGATAGGACATGCCCTGGTGTGTATGGCATGTCCTGATAGTGAATTACAGCCTATTTCGTTTTTCACTATTGCAAGGCTACCTGTTCCCCATAGGCCAGAATGGGCAGTTTTGATTATTATAGCTTATAATCCTAACTGACCCAGGGAACATGGTAGAAATTCGAGTTTAGTATGCCTGGACTCAGAATGATAAAATGCATCTTTTAGTGAAGTTGGTTTTAACATTCTGTGTTTGAAAATACCACTTTTAGAAAGTGGGTATTTTCTTGTCTAACCATCCAAGCCTGCCTCTGCTAGGTTGTGTATTCCTTGTCTGGAGTGTGAGTGACAGGGGCTGGGGGATGCCAGGAGACAGGGTGAGTCAGCACAGGGCTGAATAGCAAGATCTACATGTAGATGGGTGGGAGGAGTTGCACCTGGGACCTGAATAGGGCTGTGCCTTCCCTCCACAATGCTGGCTCCACCTCCTGTGGTGCGTCTGATGTCCCTGGCCTACTCACTGAAAGAAGGGACGGAGACTTGTCAACAAAGTGCTCCAGAACTGACCAGAACTGGTTTGGACTAGGCAAAGGCCCCTCTGCCTTCAGAGAACAAAGAGAAATTGAGGATAAAAAGGGGGACCCAAACCCCAGAACTTTAGAACTAAGGAACCTGCCAGGAAGAAGGACCGGGAAAGCTGGAGGAGGAGTACTGCCCCTATGCTGCGTGTTGTGGGGTTGGCCTGCAGTGGTTGCTTCTGTCTTGGGTAGGGAAAGGACTGGACTGTGCTTTCATCATCCTGCTGTTAGTTTTCTCCAAGGGCTTGAAGTAGAGCTTGCCTCCTGTTGGAAGTCTCAGGGATAGAAAAGACTTCAGGGAACTCTTTTGGATCAAGAAGACTGCCTAGAAGAAGAGCTGGAGAAGCTGTGAGGAGGAACTACCACTTGGCTGTGTGCTTTGCTGTGTTGGCCTGCAGTGGCTGCTTCTGTCTTGGGCAGTGAAAGGACTGGAACTGAACTTTCTGCAATCTACTTTGTGAGTGTCTCCAAGGGCTTGAGGTAGAGCTTGCCCCCTGTTCAAGAAGTCTCAGGAACAGCAAAGACTTCAAGCCCGACGCCGTCTACGACGCCGCTGCCAACTCCGTGTCCTGAAGGCACCGCAGAGGGCACCGCCGCCATGCCGCACCGCGACCCTGGTCTCACCGATGACGCCTGCTGATGCCGCCACCGAGCCACTGCTCGCACCGCGACCTGTGGGCACTGCACTTCGCACCGCCTCGCTTCACGACGATGCCGTGGTATCCCCGACGACGCCGCTCCACGCCGGACTCGACGCCGCTGCTTGCACCGTGGTTCAGGGGCACCGCTCGTAAGTTACACGACGCACCGCCTTCATCCCGCACCGCATCCTTGGCCCACCAACGCTGGTGCCATCGACTCCAGTTCGTCAGCCGACGACAGCGCTGCAGCTACGATGACGCTGCTGCTGCACCGTGACCTGCCAGCACCGTGACGAGCACCGCCTTCATCTCACACTGCGACCCTGGTCTCACCGACGACGCCACCTGACGCCGCCACCGAGCCGCTGCTCGCACCGCGACCTGAGGGCACCACACGCCGCACCGCTGCACTTCGCACCGCAGCACCCGACGCCTGCCGACGCCAGCGCTCCTGACTTCAACAGAGAGGAGATCGATCTGCAACGCGAGTGACTTTGAGGGCCCCGACGACGCCTGCACCGACCTCCGGAACAGACGCCTGCGGACGCCGTGGTTTCGGAAGCTCACCGCGAGGTCATCGACGCCCTGCATTTCTGAAAGGTACTGTTTGCGGGTCTCCCCGACACCGTAGCTGACCCGCGACGCCGCGGTCAGCCAGAACTGTTTGGATTTGTTTGTTCACGATGCCGGGATAGCCATGGACCGAGCTATCGACATCAAGGAACTGTTTTTAAGGACACTGTGATAACTGAAGATTTTTAAAGTACTGTACTGTGGATTTTTATCGTATTGGTCTTGTTTTAAGTATATAAAAATATTTGATATTTTTCTAAACTGGTGTGGTGTCAGTTTGTAGTGCTTACACTGTATTACTGTTGGTTATGTGCAAATGCTTTACACACTGCCTCTGAAATAAGCCTGACTGCTCGTGCCAAGCTACCAAGGGGGTGAGCAGGGGTTATTTTAGGAGTGTAACTCCCTTATCCTGACTAGGAAGAAGGGTCCCTACTTGGACAAAGGTGCAGGCCCTTGCCAACTAGAGACCCCCATTTCTAACAAGCCCTGATGCAAGAAAATTATGCTGGACAGTAAAACACAGCCATTATCTGGGTTCATTGGGTCCCTAACTTTCATGAGCCCTGGTACCACAGCAACTGCTGCACTACTGATAGCTACACCTCATAGGCCTCACAGCCACACTCCTTTGCTTCTAAGCACATGGGTTTGTGCCTCCTCTCCTGAGAGTCCAACCATGGCCGGCTGGGAGGCCCTGGGGAGAGAGGGACTCTCCCAGGTCTCTCAGCTCTGGAACATGGCCTTTAGGCCCATGGAAGAAAGGCAAATTAAAAGCATCTCCTAATTCATGTTCACTGGCTGCACATTAAAATAAAGCCATAATTTGGAATATGGAGCACTTAATACCCCTGGGCCCAGTGCCACTGCACCTGCTGCACTACTGTTGACTATGCCCCTGACTGATGGCTGTGCTCAGGCAGAAAGGGAATTTATGAGGCCCCTCTAATTTGCATACAGTGTGAAATCACAGGACATGGACTCTGACATGGACCCATGCACAGAGCCATAGTGCAGAGCTGTGAGGCAGCTTCAATAGGGCCCACGTGAGGCGCGCCCTCAAACATAGTGTATTGCTGAGAGAATTAGAGGGGGGAGCCTACTAACCCATGTACCTCCCAGCACATAAGCATAGCTGAGAGGCTTAGGGGGGAAGGGCCCTCCCCAAGGCCTAGCAATGGCCTCATTACTATGAGGCATAGGGTAGGCGCCTCCACTCCCACATGCCTCACAACAGGAGCGGATCCTCCATTAGGATGGAGGAGCATCGCCCCACTGCCCAAATAGCGCCCCAGGGTTGAAAAATAAAATGGAAATAAAGTTAGTTTATTACCATTTTATTTCCCATCCTCGTCATTCTGAATCGGGTCTCCGGACGGGGCAGGGCCATTGCAGCTGTGTGGCAGCAGGGAGCTGTGCACTTCAGTTTAAAGTGTGCATGTCTTTTTGGCCGGCTCTCTTGCGACGGCCAGCCATACATGCACATTTTAAACTTCTCTAACCTAGTTGTCTTAAGACAGCTGGGTTAGAGAAAGCACAGGCCTCCAGTGCTCTTGAGAGCGCTGAGAGAGGCCGCTCTCTCCAATCCTGGTGCATCTCTCATGCTGGTTACAGCATGAGAGCAGCACCATGATTGCTTAAGGGAATTTACTGGAGCCCCAGGAGACTGGAGCGAGGAGGACGTCGGACGTTGGCGGTTGTGCAGCAAGCAAGGTAAACGTTTTTTCTTTTTATTTACACACCACTCACTTTGCATGCATGCACGTAAGACACCAGATATGCCCACCCCGCACTCTGCCTACATGCCAGTCACCGCTGCTCACAACCATGATCAAGTTCTTCGAGGCCCAGGAGAAGGGACCCAGAATGCGGGGGGGACTCTACAATCGGTCTAACAACAATCGAGTAGCAATGCAAGCCCAGGAGAAGGGTATTCAGTCTGGTCCCCAGTCATCACAGTGAGGCCAAGTACTGTGGCCAATTCTCCATTACCACTTCAGCGGACAAGTTGTGCCTTTGTAGAAGCACCGCGCATTTGGAACCACGTTGTGTGTGCAAAGACATCAGAAGATAATTATTGGGGAGCAAGGGAACTATGAGTCACATATCAGATTTTTGGAGTTTCATTTGAAATCCGCCATGTTAAAAGATAACTCAGCTGGAGATCAAGTTTGTGAATGTGATTACTCTTCATACTAGATACAAGTTCAAATCACTTTACCACCTCCCGGAGTAAGTCTTGACTGCTCGCTATTGCATATTTTGAGCAACAAGTTTAGAAAATGAACTCTGGTATCCAATGAGAATGAAATAATCTAATCGTCAGCTTTGAAACACCAGCGGTAAATATCAAGATCTACCACGCATGGGGGCATATTATCAAGCCCCTATTGCCACCACAACGTCACTTTTTGTGACGTTGTGGTGGCGATAGGGTCAGCGCCCTATTACCAAGGCAGCGTTAAACCACGTAACGTGGCTAAAAGCCACGTTAAGTGGCTTAACGCTGCCTTGGAAATAGTGCCCCTTTCATGCTAAAATTAGCGTGAAAGGGGCGTGCAGTGGTTGTTGCGGTGGGCATTCCACCGCAACACCCATTCACTTCGACGCTGCCACCTATTATCAAGAGGCGATAATAGGTGGCAGCTCCGAAATTAAGACCAGGAAAATCCTGGTCTTAAGGTGGCGAAACGAGGAGAAATGCTTCATTTCTCCTCGTTTTTGCTTTTTCCATGTGTGCTGCCTTGTGCAGCACACATGGAAAAAGGAAAATGCCACGGTTTGTTTATGTACAGGAAGGGACAGCTTCCCGTACATAAACAAACCTCCCTGCTCGCAGACACCCTTGCACTCTGGTGCAAGGGTGCCTGAGTTGGCGTTAAGTCATGAGACTTAGCGCCATCGCAGGGGGAAACGCCAGGCTGCACCATATCCTTGGTGATATGGTGCAGCCTGGTGCTTCCGAAGTGGCGATGAGAGGCGTTAAGCCATGGAGGCTAACGCCTCTCATCGCCACTTCCTTGCTAATATGCCCCATGGTGCCCAATAAGTACCCCTGCCCCAGGATCTGGTCCATTCGGTACGTTTTAACCTTGGGTGAGTGAAGTAAACACCATGTCCTAAAGCTAGGTAGGGCTCATAGTAACAGAGTAGCAATTTCCTGGAGGGCCAGCCCCTTCACCGTGTCATCGGTATCACTGACACCCCAGTTGTAGTCTAGTGAACTAGTTGGAATTATGGAACTAGGAGACACATTTTATAAATCCTGGCCTCCCATTTGGCCAAATTGTGTGATCCTGCGCAACCACTTTTCTGAACTTATTGCCATGGCCACTGGAATTATGAGGCTGCTGCATTTTTCACATAATTATGGATTGGCCGCATGTGCCATATAATCCATCATCTCCCTCATAGTGTGCCGATTTAAACAAAAAAATGTTTCTAGTTCAAAAGTTACTATAAACACAGGAACATGTGAAAAGTCGAAGAGCCTTTGCAAAGCTTGACTGGTAACCTTTCTGTTGCTTATTGCTACATTTGCATGTTAAACTGGCACTAATGAGATGCAACCAATTCCCAGGCAGTGTGAGCAAGTGTAAAAATGACAATATAATAAAGTAATACTATCATGAAATGTGCCACAGTGCGCTACATTATTTGCCTTTTCTTACCACATAATTTTCTCAACCCTGCCACACAATTTGACCCTCCCCAGCTGCATAATTTCAGTAGCCCTGCTTATAGCTCCGCTGCTCCCTTTGTGGCAAGATTGGGAGAATTTTTGTCAGCAAACTGTGTGATCTTTGGCAAATAATGCTCTCTCTGTGCCTCGTCCATTGAACTGACAGTATGGCAGCACTTGGAAACAGGCTTAATGTGAGAAATAGACATCAAGGGCGTACTTCCTGGCTCTGGCTCAGCTCGAGGTCCAATTGGAATCTCGAGCCCAGAACGAGTCAAGCTTTGATGTGGCTTCTACCTGCCACCCTTCCTCTACCCAGGATGTGGCGTTATGGCTAGAGCTGCCAACTTTGGAACTGGGGAACCGGTTCCAGACTTGGCATCAGCTCAACATCCTGTGATTCTGGGCAAATCACTTAATCTCCATGTGCCTAAGCAAAGAATGTGTCCTTGTGTATGTAACCGGTGCTCATGTAAAGCGCTCCAATACCTTCGGGTCGAGTTCTCCCTATATAACACTGCAAAAATGGGTTTCATTCCCTCATTCAGAGCTGTTTGCATCTAGATGCCACCGGACTGGTTTTCTACCAGCAGCACCAGTAGTTTAATGCCTCTGTTTGTACAAAAATAAGCAGAATCACCAAAAGCCGTTATTTTTAGCCCTTATCTGTACATTATTCAAACAGCAAATATAAATAGAAAACACTTTAATTGTTTTTTACAGCTGCACAATTCCTGACTAATAATTAAAGCAAACAAAGGCAAACAAGTCATGTTACAAATGAATAAATACGATTTTCTTTAAAGTTCCATTTAGTAGCCTGTCCAGGCCTTTGCAGACACTCAAAACAGCAACAAATGGAGGGCATGTTTCTCTTGAAAGGTGACAACCCTATTTGTATCCCAATAGTTAAGGGGGATCCTGAACCTTCATGGCGCAAGGCCCATCCTGTGCAGCAATGCACCCTTTCAGACATGACAAGCATCTCTTTCACCTGCATGGTGCAGGACGACTCCTGTGCAGCAAGGCCCCCTCCCAGATGCTGACAAGCACCTCTTTCACCTGCATGGCGCAGGGCCCCTCCTGTGCAGCAAGGCCCCCTCCCAGACGCTGACAAGCACCTCTTACACCTGCACGGCGCAGGACCCCTCCTGTGCAGCAACGCTCCCCTCCCAGACGCTGACAAGCACCTCTTTCACCTGCATGGCGCAGGGCCCCTCCTGTGCAGCAAGGCCCCCTCACAAACGCTGACAAGCACCTCTTTCACCTGCATGGCGCAGGGCCCCTCCTGTGCAGCAAGGCCCCCTCCCAGATGCTGACAAGCATCTCTTTCACCTGCACGGCGCAGGACCCCTCCTGTGCAGCAACGCTCCCCTCCCAGACGCTGACAAGCACCTCTTTCACCTGCATTGTGCAGGACCCTCCTGTGCAGCAAGGCCCCCTCCCAAACGCTGACAAGCATCTCTTTCACCTGCATGGTGCATGACCCTCCTGTGCAGCAACGCTCCCCTCCCAGACGCTGACAAGCACCTCTTTCACCTGTATGGCGAAGGACCCTCCTGTGCAGCAAGGCCCCCTCCCAGACGCTGACAAGCATCTCTTTCACCTGCATGGTGCAGGACGACTCCTGTGCAGCAAGGCCCCCTCCCAGACGCTGACAAACATCACTTTCACCTGCATGGCTCAGGACCCCTCCTGTGCAGCAAGGCCCCCTCCCAGACGCTGACAAGCATCTCTTTCACCTGCATGGAGAAGGCCCCCTCCCAGACACTGACAAGCATCTCTTTCATCTGCATGGTACAGGGCCCTTCCTGTACAGCAAGGTCCCCTCCCAGATGCTGGCAAGCATCTCTTTCACCTGCATGGCGCAGGACCCCTCCTGTGCAGCAACGCTCTCCTCCCAGACATTGACAAGCATCTCTTTCACCTGCACAGCGCAGGACCCCTCCTATGCAGCAAGGCCCCCTCCTGAGCGACTCCCCTCTGGAAATGAATTAGAGGAGGGCGGGGCCTGCGAGAGTGTAACCAGCGCTGCAGCGGACAGGCGCTGGGAAATGCATTGGGGAAATTGAGCTCCTAGGGGGGAACGGGCCAGTTGATCTCCCGGTGAACCCCCCCCCCTCACTGGGAGTACAGAGAGGCAAAGAACTGGGCCATTAGGCCCTGCGATAAAAAAGACAAAATAGGCCATGTCTGGGCCAAGGCTGGTAGGGCCGGTTGGGGAGGGGGCCCCTATGAGGTGCCTGGAGTTTGAGTCAAGGGACACAGTGGGGGGGTGTCCCCAGGTATACCCAGAGCAGTAAATGGCAGGGCATTGACCTGGAGGCGGAGATAAGGGAGCAGCGCCTCCTCATACAGCAGACAGAGGAAAGGTGGACCCGGTGGTGCTTGGGACCCCCCCAGGATGGAGCAGCCTGGTGGGGTAGGGGGGAACGAGACCTGCGAGCCAGGCTGGTAGCAAGGTGGCGATGCCAATGGAGCACAAGATGCCTCAGGACGATGGCCCAAAGCAACAGGGGGGTCAGCGGCGGCCCACCCTCTGCTGAGGGCTCGTGCGCAAGGACTGGCAGCCAAGGACGGCCCTTCGCAGAATGAATCATCTCTTCAATGGAAAAAGAGTGTGGTGCAGGAGCTGGTTGGGGGAAGGGCCCCTATGAGGTGCCTGGAGTTTGAGGCAAGGGAGAGTTGCTTCTTCTTTGAAAGTTCCCTTCCCTTACACATGCCAGCGAGGCTGAGGAGAGAGATGCCGCTCCCCTGGGCCTTGCAGTGCTGCAGCATAGGTGCGAGGCAGCGGTGGGGGCTGGAGTGGACAATGGCGCGAAGCCCATCTTGGTGGGCTGAGCGCGGGGCTCTGGACAGCTGCGCATGCCTAGCGCCAGCCCTGCGCTGTGAGTGTGCGCAGGGCCGTTTGTATCACTGTCTGTAGAGCCTGTAATGTCAGTGTGCACACGGATGTTTGTA